>JAEOAD010000509.1:9390000-9827500 GCA_036365145.1 Orientallactaga sibirica
TATTATCTGAGCAATTTTTCTTTGACATGAAATGTAATTTCTTCCACTTGAGATGTTATGTGCTTTACAGTTTTAAAGAAGAATTGTACTTAGTGAATCTTTGTGAATTAAAGAGTATGTTGAAAAAAAAAAATATATATATATATATGGAGAGAGAGAGAGAATATTTTGATACATTGATAACTAGGGAAGGGCTAGATGAGAAGCTGTAGAATTTAGAAGTAACCCAAGGCATGGGGAACTTTTACAGAGATCAAAAATATCAGTAACATTGTCACCAGAATGTTGTATTCAACAAACATGCTAAGTTTGCTTGGTAATGTAATTTCCATTTAAATCACTTATTTAGAAATTAAAAGCTTTTCAAGAAAAACATTTTTCTAAGGAAAAAAATTAAAACTAGTAAAAGTGTCAGTGGGAGTGTCACGTTTAAATTTGTTTTTAATATTTTATTTATTTATTTATTTATTTATTTATTTATTTATTTATTTGAGACAGAGGAAGGGGGAGAGAAACAGGTGCACAAAGGCCTTTAGCCACTGAAAATGTACTCCAGATGCATGCACCACTATGTGCATCTGGGTTTAAGTGGGTTCTGGGGAATCAAACCTGTGTCCTGAGACTTCACAGGCAAGCACCTAAATTGCTAAGCCATCTCTCCAGCCCCTTATGTTTAAGTTTGACAGTAAATTATGATTAAAAATAGACAAAGCTTTAGGTATCCTCTCTGAGGGATAAGATGTATGTGAAAAAGAGGAATTCTTTATACACATACACAATGTGTCCACTTTGAAATATGGCTGAGAACCATGAGCATTCTATAGGCCATAGAAAGAGATCTGGAAATGTAATTTCAGAATGCTTTTTTTTTTTTTTTTTTTTTTTTTGTTCCCAGTAGCTGAAAGATACCTGGGTTTTGCTGCCAAGAGCCTTGTGTTTATTCTTGGAATGAGTGATCTCAATTTCCATGTGCTCCAATGTGTGCATTCTGGAGAGTACTAGGGAAAGCTTGGCATGAAGCCCAAAGAAAACAAAAGCGGGCTGATATGAGTTTCCTGTGGGTTTGCTACCCCAGACACCATGATCGGTAAAGCCTGAAAAATCACCTCAAGTTAAAATCTCCTGAAAATTTCTTATACGTACTTAATCAACAAGGCTCACTAACAGCAGTTCTGCTCGTTGCTGGTTTGTGTATGTGCTCCCAAATGGGCCTAAGGTTTCTCATGAATCTGTCATGGTAGACTCCAAAAATGAGTTTTCTTTGAGGAGTAATGCTCATAAATGCAAAGTTATTTCATGATTTCTTAGAAGGAATAATTAAATGTTCTTAGTTTTTTTTTTTTTTTTTTTTTTTAGTTGGGTCAGGACTAGATTGTTTTTGATTGTGTTTGTTGAATATAATTGCTCCTGTATTATAGCCTCCATGCTTAACATTTGAAAATTTGGATCAAACTATATGTTCAAGGAGCTTTCTCTTTCATGTATAATAAACTTCATAATTCAATGTTAATACATATTAATGAGGTTCAGTAATTTCAATACATGCATTATCTATCACACACTAATGAAATCTATTCTCAAGATATTTCTTAAAGAAGTGACTTAATTACAGAGAAACCAATATAATCTTGTATAAAGAACTAATACTATTGTCGTTATGTAAATGTAGCTAGATTTTCAATATTTTTCAAATCAATTTTAATGTATTGTGTCTGAATTACTAAGGAGACTCCAGATTTTTTTTTACACAAAATTTTGTTTTCTTTTGTAATTTAAATTCATTGATTAAAAACTAAGTATCAACATTGTTTTATAAATATTTTTTAACAAAGCATTGGTAAAAGGCAATTTGCATATGTGAATATAGAACAACACAGAAGCTTGTTTCTATATTTTTGGCTTTGTTGTATTTTAACTTACTATTTCCCCTAGAATCTTGCACTGAGGTCTGAATGTTTACTCCTACAGTAACCCCATCACTATGAAGTTAGTTACCTTTTTTTTTTTTTTTTTTTTTTTGAGGACAACTATCATTATTATATCTAGAAAATATTTGGCTATACAAAAATAACATTTTTTACAGTAGTCAAAGAATTTACAGTTTCTTGTGGTGATATTTTAACATGGATACAGTTAAATTGGACATTTTAGAATAATATATATAGAATCTTTAACAATGCAAAGATTTTTTTTATAATTCTGTAATAGTGATTGATCTGTTTCTCTAAAATTACAACTCTTATCTATTTCTCTGTACAGAAATCTTCACTCGTTCTTTTTTTTTAGTTTTTTTGTTTATTTTTTTTATTTGAGAGTGACAGACACAGAAAAAAAGAGGCAGAGAGAGAGAGAGAGAGAGAGAGAGAGAGAGAGAGAGAGAGAGAGAGAGAGAATGGGCACACCAGGGCCTCCAGCCACTGCAAACTAACTCCAGATGCATGTGTCATCTTGTGCATCTGGCTTACATGGGTCCTGGGGATCGAGCCTCAAACCAGGGTCCTTTGGCTTCATAGGCAAGTGCTTAACCACTAAGCCATCTCTCCAGCCTCTCCACTAATTCTTATTGCATATAAGTCTAACTGTGGTTGCCTTCTGGTCACTTGTGAATAGAATTGTCATTGGTAAGATAGACTTTAATATCAAGGTAATATCCATGTAACAGACTAGTTAGCATGTGTCTATAGCCAAGTTAGAAGGAGATCATTTGATTCCTACAAGAGTTAAGGGAAGCTATTTGAATATCATTAAATGATACTTGAAGGACAACTATCAGATGAATCTGAAATCAGACAAAAATAATTCAACTAGGCAAATCTGTTGGCAATTCTCAGGGAAGAATGGACACATACAAGGTTAATCTATAACTCAGTAACATATAGAGAGCAAATAAATCCCTTTGTCCTATTCCAGAGAACTTCTGATTTTAATGTGGCTGGGCCTCAGGAAAAGAATGCCCTTGTCATTGTGACATATGTTCTCTTCTGAGAGAGCTGGGTTTCCTAAGCTTGAGGGCAGATCCTGTATGGTACTGAATTCATCAAGGAAATAACACAGTGTGAATCTCTGTGAGGACCAGAATCTACCTGGTGACCAGAAACACCAAATAAATCCCAAATGTGTTGTTTTCTTCCAATCCAAAATCACCTTACTTATATCCTCTAAACTGCCAATATTTTCTTGTTCATCTTCCTTTTATGTTCTATGTATTCCAATACATTGAGTAACCTGTATTTACGTTATGTTTTCTGCAGTTTCTTTTTGCATGACTTCCTCCTATAAGTTGGGCATCTGGAATAGAGAATGATTGGCTGGTTATTCACATCTTACTGGACATTTCTCACTTTTACACTCCTTTTTAAGTTCTCATCCATCCTGAATCTTTGCCATGACTTCCACAATGAAACATACACTCTCTTTTGTATGAAACCCTGAAATATGTTTTCAGAGGGTGTGTTAGTAATGGAGAGACCCATGTTTCCCAGTGGTCTGTGGCACTCTAGGACCATAGAAGAAATACTCAGACATAATTCTTCTATAGATGGATGAATGAGAAGGTAAATAGTTCACTCCTGATTAAATGTGAGAGTTAAAATAGATGTCAAAATCCAGGCTAATAATACTTTTTGTGAAAGAGCAGTTTTTCATAATGTTCCCTAAGATTTCCTTTGATCTTGGCATTTAGTTAACATTTATTCCCAGTTTTAAACAAACATCTTACAACCATCTTATTTTTTATTTTGTTTTGTTAGTGCAGGCCTACTCTAGCCAAAGTCTGGTCTCAATGTCATGGTAATCCTACTCTCTTAGCCTCCCAAGTCCTAAGATGACAGGCACAAGTTATCACTCCCAGCTGATTTTAATATTTAAGCTCTCATTCATGCTACTACATTACTACATTTTGTCATCAACTTTCAAACATTTAAAGTGAAAGAAAAAAATATTATTAGTAAAAAGACATGCTATGGCCTGTATGATACGCTTTAGTTTTTCTGAACAGCCAACTCCTCAGCTATAATTACTATGTAAATGTCAACAGAAGGCTGCTGGGTTTCTACCATAAGTCACCACAGCATTAGCAACCCCAATGCAATCTTCCAAAAATATTCTGAATGTGTCTTCACTGCCTATTTTTGTCTGCATTTAAATTTTCTAAAAAATGATAGTCCTGTGTTAGAAGAAACATTAATGATCTGCTAGGTCTCAAATGATTGCTTTGTTCTCTGCATGTAGCCTTTGAGAAAATTGAAATTTACAGGCTTTGCTTTCTGAAAAAAAAAAAAAAAAGAATCATTTGAATGTAATGGTTTACCTGATTTTATAATAAACACATATTGCCAGGAACAATTATTTGGAAAATATTTATTGAAAATAGATGTATTATATAAATTTGAAACTACAGCAGGTAGCCAGTCATCCAAACACACATCTTTGATGCCAATACTCAAGAGGCAGAGGTAGGAGAATTGCTGTGCGTTTGAGTCCAGCCTGGGCTACAGAATGAATTCTAGGTTACTCTGGGCTTGAGTGAGACCCTGCCTCAAAAATAACAAAGGAAAAGAAAGAAAATAAATTATAGAATATCAATTAAGAGAATTACAGTTGTTTTATTATACAAACAAAAGTTAAATAAAAAAATTTTACAGAAACATTATTTTTAATTTTTATTTATTCATAATCTTATAACATAATACATTAAGTGCAGCATCTACACTGATAAGGAAAGACAAATGATTTATTAATTAAAACATGAGCTTGTTTCAAAATAATTTAGAGTTGTCAGTTATTGGAGGATATATTTTGCTTATGATGTATGAAATGGATGCAAATATTGTTGAGCTTTTTTTCTTTATAGTGAATAAAAATAGTAATTATAAGAAAGAAAATACTGACCATAAAAATTCACTGTTTATTTGGTGTTTATTTATTTATTTAACCAGTTTCTCACTGTATCCCAGGATGACCTGGAACTCATTCTGTAGCCAAATTGTCCTTGAACTCATAACAATGCAATTATCTCAGTTTTAAGAGTACTGGAATTCTAGGCATAAGTCACAATGTCTGCCTGGCTTGATAAACTCTTATAAAATGGAATAAAAACTATCATTAGATAAATAGAAAATATGTGATTTCATATGGTATGTGACTCCTTATAGATTATATCTATGTGATATTAGACTTTGAATCCAAAATGGAATCTACCTTTGTACAAACATTGGAACAATTAAACACATAAATGTTCATTTCATACCCTGAATTACAATAAAAACATTTTCACATGCTAGTGGCTAAGTTTATTATAATCAACAATGTAGCAGAACTGTTTTTCTAGCTACACTGATAAGAATAACTTTGCCATTGGTGAGCATAGACCACACCAGCCCTTCTATGAGACACGTTAGTGAGGCAAATACATGACCCTGAGTCCATGCACTAAGATCACTGTAAGTGGACATGTGGGAAAGGCTTAGATGAAGATGTGTTGTGGAATCCTCATTAGAAGTAACAACAAGGGCTAAATCTATTACTCTAATGTAGTTCTTAAATGCACATGAGTAGAGCCATTTTATTTGGATATATTTTGTAATGTATCTTGAATCAATGTAAACACCATTGTAATTTTCAAAAATACTTTTACCTGAGAATTACTGGTACTTCTGGGTAGACATCTATTAACATAATATGAGCAATTTTTAAAGTATTATATCATACATATATTAAAACCAATTCACAAATTTTCATAAATGTGTTTTTAGCATATTTTGAATGACTCTAATAGATTTTTTTGTATCAAATGGGTTTTCAGGTCTATATATACTATGATCTTATGAATGAAGGAATGCAATCCTCTTCTTTGTTTCTTTGATTTTCCTCAAATGTCTATTTTAGTTAACTTCTTGTTGCTGGGATAAAGCACCCAACCAAATTCAGCTGATGGGAGGAAAGTTTATTATTTTTGCTTGTTAGTCTCAACAGGAAGCTACATGATTTCAGTGAAAAACAAAACATGAGCAAAGGCTGGACATAATTTCTGACATAACAGGTCGAAAATAGCATCAGGAGAGTGAGCTTAGCACTGTCAATTGGGAGCTAGCTATAGCATACCTCCAGCAGGGCTCCATCTCACAAATTGTCATCATGTGGGGACCAAGCATACTGAACATATGGGTTCATGGGGGGCATCAATTCAAACTACTATAGTTGGTAAAGAAAACTTTTCCTCTTACTGAGGAAAAAATGAGTTAAATTACAGTCACCAAATCATTCTTGAATATAGCTCTTTGACAATAGTTAATGGGCAAGAAAGTAAATATTTAAAAGAATGTCAAGTAGACAAAATGACAGCATTAAGTGAAGATTCAAAATAAGTGTTATTTTGACTGTAGTGTCCCAGGAGCTTAAGAGAATACACTGAAAGTAATTTTGTTATAAATTATCTACTACAACCCTGTGAAATGTTATAATTTTGCTAAGAGTCAGATTAAGCACATGAAAAGAAAACAGGGGTCAGATGTTTGTCAGTGATGTTGGAACAGTGTATACTGCTGCCTTGTAGCAGGTTGGACATTTGGTAAACAGTGAAACAACTAGAACTCCTTAGTTCCAAATTACTTGTCTGCCTAGCCTCCCACAAGAAAATTGCTTAAGTTTGGTGATCACACATGCCCTGTTATCTATCATTCAGTATGAAAAGTAGCATACTACTTTCTGATATGTATATTATATAACTTTTTCAAGGACATTCTTGCCCCAACTATCATTTTAAAAATGCACGCGTGCACACACACACACACACACACACACACACACACACACACACTTGGTATGACTCACTGTTTTTACTTCTGTTTATTAAAGTGATGATATCCATAGGGTAAAAAATATTTCAGTACTATGGAGAAATAAAAATAACCATTTAATTTATCTTAACTTCATGGAAAGCTTATTTGAGTAAATGTATTGTCTGTTAGCACTTATACCTAAGATTTGGGATGTAGCTCAGAGGTGAAGAATGTGCTTGACATTGAACTTCCATTCATTACTTGTCCATTAAAATTCTATTAAGAAATAGTGGTGCATTTACTTGATTTTCAACATAATCTCAGGCAATATTAGTAAATGGTTCATTTTATTTTACCAACAAACATTTGCATTGTATTTAGAGAAAGATGTTTCAATGTAAGCATCCCATCAAGGTAAAATAGAATTGTTCTCATTTCTTCAGATAAATTTATACTGTGGCTAAGGAGATAACACTAAAACCCTAGGATTTCTACTGGATATATCATATCCTTGAACTATAAATAATACTGTAATAAGAAAAAAAGTAAAAATATTTATGAAGTTTTAGAAAGAAACATTATATAACTTATAAGAAAAATCAGAGTTCTTCTGTGTGCTGTTTGCTGAGATAGTGTTAAAATCAGACTGAATTGGTTTCTCAAAGATTCCTAGATACTATTGTTCAGATATTCTTAGAGACATAGGAACCTGGTTCTGAAAATTCTTTTGTAAGCTGTGTATTATGAACATCTTAGGAAAATCAAAGCCTAATCTTATTGATCGGATTGACTGCTGAGCTGAATTTATTCAAGCAAAGTAAAACTAGAATATGCTTCAGTACACAGTAACAGCAAGGGACTGTATTTAAGTTCATAAACATAGTGAGATGTCATTTATTTAGTTCAATATATCACAAACATGCTGTTGAAGATTGTGATGTTAGAAATAAATGCCATAAAAAGAATGGCTCCTGGAGCCTTACTCTCAACCTATAGCCGGTATTTCTATTGGAACCCTGATTCCACCTCCTAATGCTAAGGGACCTTGGACAAGATATCTTCTGTACATGTTTGCTGACTTTATCTAAAGGGAACAATATAACCACCCCTCCATAGTGTGTTGGGGAACTCTGCATTAAGTCTTATGAAACATAATCATATGCTGAGTAGACCATACATACAATTAATTATTTCTATACTTGGTTATAATTTTCATTTTTAAAATTTATAACAAGTTAAATTTTTAAAATCCACTCAGTACTAAATTTAGATTGGACTTATTTCCTGAACTAAGCTCTAGGAGTTTCAATAAATTAAAACATGCCTATTCAATAACTGATAAATAGGGCATATTAAAATAAACTATATAGGGCGAATTCTGATTTTAACTTTTTGCAGCATAATATTTTTTCTCCTTTTTAATAGCATGACTGCCTCTTGTTTGCTAGTGATCTAAGTTTGTCCTATATATCTTGTAATGCAGTCCTAGGTTCCTAGCTTCCTCAGAAGCTTATGAATGTGTACATATTTACTAGCCTGCATATTTAAAGAGAACATGAGGAGTGGGATGATTTTACATTTCATAAAGTGAACATTAAATCCTTAAGGGAAGTTGTGATATTTCAACATAAGGACTTAAAAGGACAAGAAAGTCTTCCTTCTAGTGTCCAAACAGAGACAGCATGATTAATTTCCACAGCATGTCAGATTGCAGTAATTTTCAAGGTTTGCACAGTGATGTACCTTTAGAATAACAGTTTTCTTTGAAATTCACATGACCTTCACTTTCTTTTCCATTCTATGGCAAAGGGCAAAATTTACTCATCTTTCAAAACACAGGCTATGCATAATAAGACAACTTTTCCATCACTTTGAAATAAAATAGTATTTAAAATTCCTTACTTTTTGATGTGTTGAGGTGGTTAGAAGAAAACCACTGGTTCTGCATTGGTATTGAACATTTTAAAGAGGGTCACCCAGTATTTACTGATTATCTTATGGCTTCTGTTGATATAAGTAGTTCGTGGTTTCTTTACAAGCAAGACAATAATCTGAATGTATTGTTTTCTGGTACCAATGGTATGTGTATTTTAAAATGTCAAAGGAGAAATTTAACATCCGATGACCAATATTAATAAATATTAACTGGTATATTTAATTTGAAGAAACAGTGATAGACTAACACTTATAATGTTCATATTTTTAAGAATTCCCTATTGTTCTTGTTGGTATGATGTTTTAAAGATTCTTGTTAGTCAGAACATATAAATGAGAGGTAAGTTTCCCGTAAAAGTATTAATGAAATAATCCCAATTTTGGGGGTGTGCGTGTGCATGTGTGTGTGTGTGTGTGTGAGTATGTGTGTGTGTGTGTGTGAGGTGTAGTATATTCACATGAATGTGCTCTTTCTGATCCCATGTACTTGCCCTTGGTGAGGGGCACCTGCCTGTGATATTTTGACTAGAATACGGGGCATCCACTCCATCCCTTTTCTGCCAGTACTTATTTGAGCTGGAGTCTCTCACTGATTCCTGAGCTTGTTGTTTTTGTTTTTTTTTTTTGTTTGTTTGTTTTTCCACCAAGCTCTGAAGTTACATATACTCATCTGCTTATGTGGTACTGGGAATATAATTCAATTGGTTTCTTAGGCCTCCTCAGGCTCTGATGCTTACATAGGCAGTTCTCTTAAGTACTGAACCATCTCCCCACCTCCTTTATTCTTTTCAATACATATAAAACCTTGTGCATGTTATACAATATTTTTCATACTTTAATATGATCAAGTACAAATGAAAATTGTTTATTGCCATTTAAAATGTTATCATGAAGTAGAAATACATGTCTGTTACCAAAAAATGTGCTTAGTTTAAAAAATGATTAGTAGACATAAAAGAAAACATATACATGCCAATTAAATTTGGAGAATTGTTTGTGATTCAAGCTTATATGAAGAAAACAACAGCAAATGGTTCTAAAAGCAGGATGTTTTGATTCTGAAATTCAAGATCCTGGTCAGTCTTCTCTACTCATATCCAAAATGATGACAGGTTTTCTACACAGTGAAGGATCTGAGCCTATAATGGTTGGAGGGTGGTAATAGCACTGAAGTAAGAAAAGTCAGCCATACTTCCTATTATCTCTGTTCATGGAGTGTAACCAATATAAACCTATTAACCAATGACAAATAACTAAAACGAAACTGTTGCCTCCCTTTAATTATCACTTTTGTTTTCTTCTATTCCTTCAGTGAACCTATAAGACTGTTTACTCAGGGTAGAAAGCTTGCTCAGAAGTTAAAAGCACTTTTTTGGAAAGCTTGCTGGGCCAGGTTCAATTCCCTATTACCCATGTAAATACAGAAGCACAATGTGTCTGGAATTTGTATGAAGTGGCAAGAGGCCCACAAACCACATACACATATTTATTCCCACCATCTCTCTCAGATATATAAATTAAAATATTAAAAAACTTATTACTCAATAAAAATTGCCCTCAAACCAATATTTCCTTCATTGTATTAGGCAATAGTGACTTAAACCTGTTATATTAGGTCCAGCTTTCATCTTGAGGTACTAATGTTCTCACACAAACTTTCTTGGTGTGAATATCAAGAAATGAGAAAATGTGTGTGCCATGTTGTGTGCATGTGTGACTGCTTGTGTCACCTGTGTGTCTGATTAACATGGGATATGAGGAGTCAAATATGAAGCCTTAGGCTTTGCAGGCAAGCACCCTAAAAGCAAAGCCATCTCCCCAGCCAGCACACACATTTCTTTTTCTTTCTTTTCTTTTTTCTTTTCTTTTCTTTTCTTTTCTTTTCTTTACTTTTCTTTTCCTTATCCTTTTCGTCTTTCTTTCCTTCCTTCCTTCCCTCCCTCCCTCCCTCCCTCCCTCCCTCCCTCCCTCCCTCTTTCTTTCTTTCTTTCTTTCTTTCTTTCTTTCTTTCTTTCTTTCTTTCTTTCTTTCTTTCTTTCTTTCTTATTTTTGTTTCTAGCCCTGGCTGACCTGGAATTCACTATGTAGTCTAAGGGTGGCCTTGAACTCAGGGCAATCCTACTTCTGCCTCCCTAGTGCTGGGATTAAAGACATGTACCACCACATCTGGCTAACACACACACATTTCTTAATCATGGTCCAAGTGAACGTGTGGCTTCATTTCTTTGCATGTCAGAGGCTGTGTAGAAATCAATAGTTATTATGCAGTTCAAAAATGAGCTATCCCAAAATCTTCTGTACAGAAACTAAATGAAATGGTTGTATATTTATAGTAACCATTACTCAAAATACTTATTATGCATCACATTAAATACTAAACATTAAGGTAACTATTTTAAATGAGGCTGTTATTGGGATAAATGAGCCATCAACAGGATTTCATGTTGTGCCCATCATTGATAAAGATACTGATAGGTTTATATTCTTTAAAAAAATTTTGCATACATATAGTGATTTAACATCAAATATGTGATCTATTAAGTAGTTTTATTTTTTTGTTTATTTGTTTGTTTGCTTTGGTTTTTTGAGGTAGGGCTTAACTCTAACCCAGGAAAACCTGGAATTCACTATGTAGTTACAGGCTGGCCTGAAACTCACAGTGATTCTCTTACCTCTGCCTCTTGAAAGCTAGGATTAAAGGCATGCGTCACCATTTCCGGCCTTAGGTAGTTTTTGAAAGATGATTATTATTATTATTATTATTACTATTTCTTATCTGCAGTTCCTAACCTGGACCAGCTTTAGTTGCTGACATACCTGATAGGCAACTCAAGGCCCAGAAAATAGGGATGGAAGGGTTTGGGGGGAGGGTAATGGGAGGGTGGGGAAAATAATCACAAAACAAAATACAAAATTAACTGATACAATAGAAACCTTATCCTTGGAGATAGACTAAAAGATATAACCCTCAAAAGGAGTAAGGGGGAAGCATCTATAAAGAAGGGCCCTGGAGAGAGTGGGATGAATCCAAAGTTTAAAAAAAAAATGTCTCTGGACTGTAGCTCCCAGAAATCGGTTGCTACCCACACTGAGCTATTGATGGGAGAGACCTACCAGGTTCCCAAATCAAGACAGCTTTCTGTCAAAGCACCTGATTACCCACCTGAGGCCAACGGTAAGACCCTATTGCTGAAGACACTTTATGCTGCTGACACACAGCATGGAGAGAACTGGCTGGAATCCAGAAGAAAGCTAGTCCTCGTCTAGTGCTGGAAAGTGCTATGTGAGCTCCTGGGGGGAAGTGGACAACAATGGTCTAAGTAATCAGAGGTCTAAGCTACTCAGAACCAAGAATATATGTTAATATTATTTCCTTGCATTGATTTTGGAAGTGTCACTACCAGAAAGCAAATCATATATATATATATATATATATATATATATATATATATATATATGTATGTATATATATATATATCAAACATACATTCCTAATGGTATGGTTTTGAGAGTGCTATGTGTGTGACTGTGCTTGCATGTGTGTATATGCATGTGTTTGTGTGTGAGCACATAAACTACACATACTGTCAACTGAACCCCAGGAACCTAGTGTCTCTGCCTCCATAGTGCTCTAGGATTGCAGTCATGCACCATTGTGCAAAGTGTGTATTCTTGGGGAGGGAACTCAAGTTCTCATGCTTGCAAGGCAAGAACTTTAAACACTCAGATTTTCTTCTGCCCCAGGTATTGTTTTTTATTGTTAAAGATTGAAAATTTATAGTACATGTGTCAGTGGTCAAGAGCTATACCCTATTCATGCATTCTCTTTTAATTTTATTATAGGTAAATTAAACACTAGGAAGACAAAAAAATCTTTTTTTTGTTGTTTGGTTTTTAAACCCTAGCATTCTGAGCATCTTAAATTGCAACCAGTCTCATTCTTATATAGTTTGGGTAATTTTCAGGCACATAATTTTCTCAGTAGACTAAAATATTCACAACAAGTCAAGCATAGAACAGAATAAAAGCTATTGTGGGGCTGGAGAGATGGCTTAGCAGTTAAGGCGCCTGTCTGCTAAGCCTAAAAACGCCGTTTCCAATCTCCAGGTCCCACCTTTAGCCAGATGCAAAGTGATGCAAGTGCACAATGCAGCACTTGACCACAAGGGGGCGCACACATCTGGATTTCGTTCACAGCAGCTGAGAGGTTGCTGGCGCACCCATCTCTATCTGTCTTTCTCTCTGTTTCTCTCTGTGTCTGTCTCAAAAAAAAAAAAAAACATTGTGATTAAATAAGGAAAGTTGGTATCTCTAAAGAGAAATATTTTATTTTCAATACAGAGTGATTTGTTTAGCTGATAAAATAATCTATTTGAATCTAAGTGTGTATGCCTAGAAATATTTATGTTTTCTTCAAAAATGAAGTTACTAAAACCCATATATACTTTTGCACAGCAAAGTGCTATACTTCATTTTTCTGGATGAACTGTTTATTAATAAAATAATTTTATCAATTTATGTAATGTTTACATATTTAGGTCAACTATTATTTTAAAAATGATTAAATTTTATATGAAAGTACATGTTACTTTCTTTTTAATTTTTTTAGACTTTTTTCTTTATTATTTATGTACATACTCAGTGTGTAAACAGACATGTTGGTACCATCCTTAGCCTCCTCCCTGCCCTCCCCACTTTGAACGGACACCCCTCGTTGGGGATGTCAGTTACCCCCATGTGGATTGTGG
This sequence comes from Orientallactaga sibirica, assembly GCA_036365145.1. Classification (NCBI taxonomy): domain Eukaryota; kingdom Metazoa; phylum Chordata; class Mammalia; order Rodentia; family Dipodidae; genus Orientallactaga; species Orientallactaga sibirica. The sequence continues at coordinate 9,403,463 of JAEOAD010000509.1, forward strand.
ATGGTTTATAGTGGTGGTATCGAGCAGTTATGGGGAAGAGGCAATGCCCCTGTGTATAGTGTCCCAACTGGTGGCTCTCAAAATCTTTTGACCCTCTTCTGCAAATTTCCCTGAGATACATTGGGTTTGTTTTAGGTCTGCTTCAGTGATGAGGTCTTAGGATCCTCTGTGTCTCTGGATCTCTGATTGGTAGGAGTTGAGTGTTTTTTGTGTCTATTTCCTTCACCCTTGTGCTGATACCAGGTTTACCAAGAAAGCAGAACTTTTGCTCATTTCTCCAATTACTCTATGGTTTCTGCTGGGACCCTGGTGGGATGTGATGGGCTGATTTTCTTCACAGGCTCTGCATCCATCTGAAAAAGAGAAGCAGAACTTCACCAAAGGAGTTTGAAGTCAGCACTGGATAAATGGGATAACCATTATTAGTTTAGAGAGAATTTAATAGGTACAGGCCCTCTTGTAGCCCAAAATTAGTGGGAGCTTGATATTGGAGAATGAACTCATTATTTGAATATGATTCTGACTTGTTTCCCAGTTCTAGCTATGAGTTCTGTTCCACTGAGTGGATCCACTAGCCAATTCAAGATCAGTTGAATCCAAGATCAGGTAATCCTAATATCAGCACAAGGGTAAAGGAGATAGACACAAAGAACACTCAACTCCTACCAACCAGAGATCCAGAGACACAGAGGATCCTAAGACCTCATCACTTAAGTAGACCTAAAACAAATCCAATATGTCTCGGGGAAATTTGCAGAAGAGGGCCAAAAGATTTTGAGAGCCACCAGTTGGGACACTATACACAGGGGCATTGCCTCTTACCCATAACTACTCAGTACCACCACTATAAACCATGCACATATTTATCCACCATGGCTGTATGCCACTATTGCACTTGGGTGAGTATCAGGTCAGGTTGTTTGTTGTTGAGTAGCATAGACCACAAGTTGCTTGGACAGATGTTGCCATTTTACTCCAGTTGCTCATGTAGCACCTTTTGGCACAAGACAAGCTAACTGTTTGGGGACTGACTTTCATCCAGATTCCAGCCAGGTCTCTCCATGTTCCATATCAACAGCATATGGCTTTCTCGGTAATAGGGTCTTACCATTAACATTTGGTGGGTAATCAAGTGCTCTGACAGAAGTCTGTCTTCTTATGGAAGACATATTAGGTATCTCTGATCAACAGCTCATTGCAGATGTTAACTGCATCCTGTATTGGGAGTTACAGGCCAGCAACAAGGGGAAAGAAGGAAGAAAAAGGTAATATAAAAGAGAAAGAGAGAAAAGAAAGAGAGAGAGAGAGAAAGAGAGAGAGAGAGAAACTGGAGAAGATTAAGGTTAGTCTTCATCATACCCCCTCCAGGGTCCTTTGATTCTGGTGTTCCCTCTAAGGACCTGATGGAGGTTCAACTTTTTAGTTGGTCTTTCACAATATAGAATTTTATGGTACCAGTTACATTTGTGTCCAGTTTTGTGTACCCCCTCACTCTCCCCTCCTGCCCTACCCTCCCTATAGTTCTGTCCTTGAGATGCCTATTTGATTTGTCAACATCTCACGCAGAACCAGATTGGGAGCCAAAGATAAGTAAGACCATGTGATGATTGTCTTTCTGTGATTGGGTGAGTTCGCTGGGAATAATCTGTTCCAAGTTCAACAATTTTTCTTCAGATTTCATTGTGTCATTTTTCCTTACTGCTGTGTAGAATTCCATCATGTAGATATACCACATCTTGGTTATCCCTTCATCTAATATTAGACATCTGGGTTGATTCCAGTTCTTAGCTATTATGAATTGAGCAGCTATAAACGTGGGTGAGCAAATGTCTCTGAACTGAGGCATAGAGCTTTTAGGGTAAATGCCCAGTAAGGGAATAACTGGGTCTGTCGATAACTCTATAGTCAACCTTTTAGGAGTCTCCATATTGCTTTCCATACTGGTTGTAGTTGTACCATCTTGCATTCCCACAAACAGTGAATGAGGGTTCTTATTTCTCTACATCCTCACCAGCATTTTGTTTTCATTAGATTTTTTTTTTTAATGCTTGCTATTCTTACTGGGGTAAGGTGGAATCTCATATTTGATTTTTATTTTTGGAGAGTGTATTCTAATTTTACATTGAGAATGGGTGGCTCCATTTATCTCAGCCTCTGTGAATGAACTCTCAACACATACACCCCCTTGTGGGCAAGTGCAGCATTGTGCCCTTGTATTACTTTGTGTCTGGCTAAACATGGACCTGGGGAATCAAACAAGCATTCTTAGGCTTAGCAGGCAGGCACCTTAACTGCTAAGCCATCTCTCCATCCCTCATAGTTGTTTTAATTTGCATTTCTCTGATGGTTAGGGATGTTGAACATTTTCTTAAATGTGATGTGTTTTCCATTTGTATTACTTCCCCTGAGAACTCCCTGTTCAGTACTGTGCCCCATTTTGTGAGTGGGTTGTTTGATTTTTTTATTGTTTAGGTTTTTGAGTTCTTTGTAGATTTTTGAAATTAGACTTCTGTCTATTGTATAGCTGGCAAAAATTTTCTCCCATTCTGTGGGTAATATATGGGCTCTGCTTATTGTATGTTTGTCTGTGAAAAAACATTTCAGCTTCATGAGATCCCAATGGTTGCATGGTTGTTTAATTTCCTGAGCTACTGGGGTTTTGTTCAGGCAGTCTTTCCACACTCCTATATTATGAAAAGTTCCTAATATTTGTTGTTCCAGTTGTAGCAGAGTTTCCGGTCTTATATTGAGGTCTTTGACCCAATTGGACTTGATTTTTGTGTATGAGGAGATGTGTGGTTCTAGTTTCATTTTCCTGCATATGGTTTCCAGTTTGTCTAGCAACATTGGTTGAAGATACTTTTTTCCAGTCTACATTGTTAAGGCCTTTGTCAAATATCAAGTAGCTGTAGTTATTTGATCCATAGTCTGGGTCCTCGATTCTGTTCCATTGGTCTATAATCCTCTTTTCATGCCAGTACCATGTTGTTTTTGTTACTTTGGCTTTGTAATATACCTTTAGATCAGGCATGATGATGCCTTCAAAGGTATTTCTTTTGCTGAGGATGTACTTGGATATCTGAGGCCTTCTGCCAATCCATATGAATTTTGAGATCATTTTTCTATCTCTGTGAAGAAAAATGCTAGGATTTTTATTGGTATTGCATTAAATATGCATATTGCTTTTGGTAAGATTGCCATTTTTTCCATGTTAATTCTGACAATCCAGGAGCATGGGAGGTCTTTCCATTTTCTCAAGTCCTCTTCAATTTCTTTTTTGAGTGGTTTTAGGTTTTCATTATATAAGTCTTTCACATCCTTGGTTAATGTTTTTCCAAGGCATTTTGTTGTTGTTGTTGGTATTGAAAATGGGACAATGTCTCCAATTTCTTTCTCTGTATCTTTGTCTTTTGCATATAGAAAGGCTACTGATTTTTGTGCATCGATTTTTGTATCCTGCTACTTTGCTGAAGGAATTAATCATCTTTAAAAGTTTTGAGATGGAGGTTCTTGGGTGATTTATGAATACAATCATGTTTTCTGTGAATAGGGCTAACTTAACTTCTTCCTTTCCAATTTGTATACCATTTATTTCTTTCTCCTGTCTTATTGCTTGAGCTAGGACTTCCAGTACTATGTTGAATAGCAGAGGTGAGAGTGGATACCCCTGTCTTGTTCCTGATCTCAATAGGAATTCCTTCAGTCTCTCCCCATTAAGTATTATTTGGGTTATAGGAGCTTTATATATGGCCTTTATTTTGTTGAGATATAAACTGTCCATGCTTGAAATATAATTTTCCACCCATTCACTCTCAGAGGTGTCTGTCTTTAGTGGCGAGATGCATTGCTTGAAGACAGCAGATTGAGGGGTCTAATTTTCTGATCCACCCAGTTAGCTTATGTCTCTTGATGGGTGAATTAAGGCCATTAATGATTAGGGTAATAACTGTGAAGTTTGATTTAATCCCTTTCATATTGTGGTGGTAGATGTGGTTTGGTGTTTTTTTGGAGTTTGTACTTTTGCACCTTCTCTTAGTTTGGTTATTGTGATCTGCTTCTTGTAGGCACTTGAGGTTGGTTATTTGATTCTTATGTGTGGAGAATTCCCTGAGTACTCTGTAGGTTTGGCTTTGTGTTCATACTGTTGTAAACCTAAGTTTCATAGTGAAAACTTCTTCTTTCACCATCTATTATTAGGGATACTTTTGCTGGGTAGAATAGTTTGGGTTGGAAGTCATAAGTTCTTAGACTTTGCAGTATTCCTTTCCAGACCCTTCTGTCTTTCAGGATTTCCATCAAGAGGTCTGAAGTAATTCTGATGGGGTTACCTTTATATGTAATGTGTTAGTTTGCTCTTGCTTCTTTTAGGACTTTCTCTTTGTTATCAATGTTTAAAGTCTTAATGATAATATGTCTTAGAGAAATTTTCCTTTGGTCCAGTCTGCTTGCAGTTCTGTTCACTTCTTGTAACTTGATGGGATTTTCTTTTGAGAGGGTGGGAAAGTTTTCTTCAATAATTTTATTGAATAAATTCTCCATGCCTTTGGTCTGAATTTCTTCCCCTTGTGGTATTCCCATGATCCAAATTTTGGGACATTTAAGGGTATCCCAAGGTTCCCTCATATTCTGGTCACAAAACATTTTTGAACTTATTCAAACTTTTGGACTCATGAACTGTTTCTTCTGTTTATTCTTCCAGTTCTGAGTTTCTGTCCTTCACATGTCTGACTCTGTTCTTGAGAGCATCTGTAGAGTTTTGGATTTGTTCCATTTTGGTTGTATTTTCTACTACCTTTTTCTGTATAGTATCCATCCCTCTGTCATGTTCCCTTTTCAAATCATTTTCTTATTTTCTTAATGCTTCTTGGAATTCATCCTTGCATTTATTTTTGTCTTCATCGAGATTAGCTAGCTGATATTTTAGGTCCTCTTTTTTTTTCCCTCTCCTTCAGATCATTTAACTGTCTTTGGAATTGGTCCTGGTTCTTTTCTATTAGGTCTAATCTAGTGAGGAAAGCATTCATGCATTTATGGGCCCTTTGTTGTTTTTCTGCAATTTCTGCTATTTTCTTGGCCGGGGTTGCATTGCTTGTATCTTCATTTTGGGGTCCTGATCCAGTTGTCTCTTCTATGTTTGGTTAGACACTTCCATTGTGGGACTGGGTGACCTTGTTGGATTTACTTGCATTTGATTTTTCATGTTATTCTTTTGCACTGTGGTCTGCCCATCACAGTGTAAGAATCTTATTTAATTAATTTAGGAAGAAAATGTAGTTTACCCTTGAAGTGTTTTCAGTGATTATTGCCTTTTATGTTTGCCTCAATTAAGCTTCTGATGGCAATGGAGACTGTCTACTCAGAAGATGCTAGGAGGAACTGGTAGGGGCCCGGGCACTTGATGAAGATGCTTGTTGGTCAGTTGTTGGGGTATGGGACTTGGTGGTCAGGTGGACCGAGGGGACAGAGGGTAGGGGGGAATGGAATACAGCAGACTGGTGTTGTGGCAGGGTGGCAGGAGGGAGAGAGGATAGGATTGTGTGGTCCTATGATGCTGAGGGGTAAGGGGATGTGATAGTAGGGTTGGGGTCTCTTCAGACTATGTGGAAGGGGATGTATGGGACTGCTGGGTTCTGTGACACAGAGGGGGAGGGAGGTGGGACTTCTGTGGGTCAGGTGATGGGGGGTGGATGGGATGGGCAGTGGTCCAAGTGTCGGGAGGGGAAGGAAAAAAATAGGGAAGGAGGAGGGAATGGTAGCCTGCTGGACTGGGTCAACATTGCCTGCATGGCAGATGCAGTTGGGATGGGGATCGGATGGCAGGGAAGCCTATGGATGGAGGGGAAATGCTAGCCTGCTTCCTTGGGACTGCTTAGCCTGTGGTAGTGCAGGAGAGGGCGGCTGGGATGGCAGCTGAAACTGAGGCTGGGAAGGTGGCTGGGAATGCAGCTGGTATTGGGGATCACATGGCAAGAAAGCCCAGGGGTGGAGTGGAAATGCTAGCCAGCTGTCCTGGGACCACTTAGCCTGTGGTAGTGCAGGAGGGGGTGGCTGGGATGGTGGCTGGCCAGGCAGCTAGGATGGTGGATGGTACTGTGGCTGTATGGGGATCTGATGGCAGGAAACCCGGGGATGGAGGTGAAATGCTAGTCTTCTTCCCTGGGACTGTTTACCCTATGGTAGTTCAGGAGGGGTGGGGGCTGGGACTGCAGATAGGATGGTGGCTAGGATGGCTGGGACTATATATGAGACTGCAGCTGGGATGAGGTCTGGGACGGCTGCTTGAGGGTTTTGAGGGACTGTTGGGCTACCCCAGAGCATGGGCATCAGTGGATTCCCTACTTTGCTCCTCCACGCCCTCTCACTGGAAGCCTATTAGAATCTCGAAACCCCTGAAAATCTTGCCTTTCCTTCCCTGCAAGGTGAAGCGTGGTTAGGTGGACACCATCTTGATTGATTAAATCATTAAAAATATTTAGCCTGGGTAATATATATATATTGACTCCATTATTGTCTCTTAAATCTCCATCTGGCTTGGATTTCATCAAGTGTCTCACAGCATTTGGGAGGCAGAGGTAGGAGGATAGCCATGAGTTCAATGCCATCCTGAGACTACATAATGAATTCCAGGTCATCCAGAGCTAGAGTGAGACCCTACTTTGAAAAACAAAAGTTAAATACAATAAAATAAATAAGTGAATATACCTAATATGAGTAATTTATAAGATATCTGATCAGATGAAATCGTGATTAATGTCATGTTATCTACTCTTTGGGTTTACTACCATAATGTGAAAATACTACATGTTGCTATCATTTACTAAGATTTAGGAATAACAATAATGCTAGGATTAAAAGTGTGTGCCACCATTCCTGGCCACATTTTATTTATAATAGGAGAATATAACAAAATTTTGTACACTTTTTTTTTATAAATACTAATAGAAAAAAAAACCTTAAATGTACAAAACCATATACAAAAGAGAAAATAAATCAAAGTATTAAATATCTTTAAATGTAGGTCAAGTACTTTGGAAAACTTTGTGTCTTTTTTTGTAGGGAGGTGTTGAAACAGGGTCCTACTTTAGCTCTGGCTGACCTTGCACTTATTTTCTAGTCCATGTTGGTCTCAAAATCATGGTGATCTTCTTATCTCACCCCACCCTCTGAGTGCTGGGATAAAAGACATGCACCACCATGACATGCCCCTTGTGCCTCTTTATTGCTGACTCTGGACTTGACACTATTTGAATGAAAAAAAAAAAAATCATGAGAAAGCTGTGCTTCACTTCCTTCACTGAATATGATGGCAATTATTTTGGTGGTAGTCCTTCTATCAGAAATATAAAGAGATCATTACTTTGTGGAAGGAATAAGACACATGCAGCACTTTTACTTCTCTCAGTTGAGATTGATGGTAAGATTTGTAAGTCAACTACATATAAGGATTGGTCCATTGCAAATAGAGGGTTGAACTATTGGAGCTAATTGTGGCATAAATGCTAGGGTTCATATGACATGTCCCAGTGCATTGTTTGGAACAGCAGTTTTATCTGCAATGTGTGGATTTTCGGTACTTGCCAACTATTTAAAAGGGTCATATTCACAGATCTTTTGTTCATGTGCTTGAGTATAATGTCATGTATATAGCTTTTTTTTTTTTCATTTCTAAGTCAATATCTTTACGTACTACTTGAAATATACCCAAACTGTAAAAAGATCAGGCACAAAGCAATAATATATCAGTATTAGACAAGGTTTTCAAATAATTCAAAATACCCTGTGATTTAATAAGCTATGTTTAGTTTTGGAGCTAAAATATATTGACTTATCCATAAGATAAATAAATTCTGACCTATAAATTAAACAAAGTTCATAAAATTGAATAGAGTTGGAGTAGAGTAATTATGTCCTCATGGGTTTATGATCACAATATATGCTTCTAAGTAATTACTTTATAGTTGTCATGCGTAAATCATATCACTAATTGGGTTTATTCTGGGAATGTCTTAAAGCATAACTCTAAACCTCTTGCTTGGCATCATTAGAAACTAAATTAGTTCATCTTGTTCTCTTATATGCTGTTAACCTGGGGATGGGGGTATGTCATATATCTGTCAGGTAGCAAGCACAGGAGAAACAGCCTCACAGTATTAGTCATTATAGAAGAAAATAAATATAAAATTTTCCCTTGTAATTCAGAAAACATTTTTCTAAAGCTCATTTATGTAAGAATAGGTTTATATTCATCACATGCATTTATATAAATATGTATAATAATAAGGCAATACAATTCTTGACAGAGTAGGCATGCATTCATTTTGAACTATTTTATTTTTTGAACTGGTTTAAGGTTTCATTTAAATAGATATGTGAGATAAACCAGGAAAAAGAATTTCTGTGATTTTAGCCTATTTATTTCTATTCTCCTTAATTATTATATATTTTCTAGACATTCTAGATACATATTATTTACAATACATTTTATAATTAAGTGTGCAAAAAGGTAGGATCATCATCATCACTGGAAATACCATTATATGTTTCTAATTTTTAGTTAGAATACAGAGATTTATTGTAGCATGCACTACGTCATTGTGAAAAACAAAGTGCTTTAGTTGATTCTCCTCCCCTCCTCATATTTCCCCTAGTCCCCATCACCACCATTTCCCCTCATACTCATGTATTCCCTCATTCAATTTATTTATGTCTTTTTAAGCTTTTCTCACCCCTATTCCTGTTCATCTCTTCAGATTCACTCTTGGTTACCATTCTATTTTATACTTTTACCCATATTTGTCATTCTCTATATATACTTATAAACCTTACAAGATAAAACCAACATTTCAGAGAGAATATGTGATTTGGGTCATTCTGAGTTTGGACCACTTCACTTAATTCATTCAAGGTCCATTCATTTTCCTAAAGATTTCACAATTTCATTTTTTGACATTGATGAATTCCTTTATGTATTTTCATTACTATAACAGCATATAAATATATATGTCACTACTGTTACTATACTGCAAAGAAGAGAAGGTATATAATATCATTCTGCCTTTCAAACATTTGTGTTTTTATTCATAAAGGAATTGACTATTATTTTCATTCTGACATATTTTTTCTCATTTCAGAGGTTGCTTTCTCTTTTCTTTCTATCTGCATACTTGCTTCTCTCTTCAATAAGAAACTGCCAACACTAGTGGGAGGACATTTAATTTAGCTCAATTTTCTTGAAATTTGATCAGAATCTTTGCTAATATATGAGACAGAGATAAAACTGCAATGACAGCTTTTGTGCCTGTCCTGGCCACCATGGTTAGCTTCTGCTGTAGTTATAGTCTGGTTGTAGTGTATGGCTTGGCCACTGTGGTTAGCCTCTGCTGTAGAGGAACACTCTGTTTGTAGTGCTACATAGATGGTCACACATCTTTGCCAGCACAATTTCCAGGTACTATTATTTTAAATCAAATAAAAAAGTTTAAATTTGTTGTATTTGAAATGAAAGCAAATATTACAACTCAAAAGAATGTCCAGCATGTGTCATCAAATTTCCAGGTTAGAAAATCATTCTCTCCTTGCCTCACTGCTGGGCATAAAGTGAGCCGCTCTAGGGAAGGAGTGACATCATTCAACCTGCCCCAGATCCTTAGTAGCTTCTCATTATCTGATGACTTTGCTACTCATAGCCATTATCAACTGTAATATTATATGTGCATTATTATAGCAAAATGATTAAGTATGAAATAGATTTTAAAAAGATGCTTAATGGTAGCACTTTGTGGTATATCTAGTTACTGACAGAGCCATTGATTTGCCAGCATAGTATTCTCTGTCTAACCTTGAAATAACATTAACTTAGGGATAACTTAGGGGTATAGTTGTTAATACTGTATAGTATGCCATGCATATGTTTGCATGCATATATGTATATGTATACATGCATATGTGAAAATGCATGTGCAGAACAGAATTAGACATGGGTTTCTTAATCACTCTCTGACTTTTTCTTTTTTTCTTTTCTTTTCTTTTCTTTTCTTTTTTTTTTTTTTTTTTTGAGACAGGGTCTCTCACTGAGTCTAGTGCTCACTAATATGTTATATGATGTGTCTAACCAGTAAGCCCCAGAGATGACATGTGATGTGTACCTAACTGAAATAAACATAAAACAAGTTCTTTATTGAGATGAATTGTTTCATAAATTCAGTGGGATTATTGTCAAGGGCAGCACAACATGCAGATGAAGCAGGACAGATGTCAGCTACAGCTTTGGGTATTATACAGTTGGCATCAGCCCCAAGCAGAATACAGTGAGGAAAACTAAATGTTTATTTTAAGAATCACAATGCTTCTTTGCAAAGACCTGTGGGAAGTTAATTTCATTTACTATACTTATTTTTCCAATATACACTTGAAACACAATTGACATGTTAGATCTGGCAATGAAAAGAGTTCATTTGTGAGGATACTTTATATTTATCTTGTTTTTAAATTAAATTTTATTTATATTAATTTACATATATATTGTTATTGTATTTAATAATTCTTTTTTATAATGTAAGATATTTTGTTATAACCTTAAAATCACAGTAAAGAGATTGATTTAAATTATTTGTAGAGAAAGTTAAAATAAATGAGGTATAGTTTCTCCCACTTTATTTCTAGTAGTTTAATTTCACTATCATTAGAATGTCACATACCTGATAAGTAACAGCTTGTTTTCACATGCCATAAAGTATATTAGTATTCTGAATTTTATAGGTACTAATCTTATCTATTTTATACTCAATGTCATTTTAATGCTCCTGAGAATATTCCCAGAACTTTGTCTCTGATATCAGTCAATGTATGTTCACACAATTCTGGAATACAGGTAGTTTTTTAGTTTGATTTGATTTTCTACCATTTGGCAGCAGGCACGAATGCCTATATTAAAATTGTGAATAGGGGCGGAGAGGTGGCTTAGCAGTTAATGCGCTTGTCTGCAAAGCCTAAGGACCTTGGTTCGATTCCTCAGTGCCCATATAAGCCAGATACACATAGAGGCTCATGTATCTGCAGTTTGTTTGCAGTGGCTAGAGCCCCCCTAGTGCCTTCTCTCTCTCTGTCTGCCTCTTTCTCTCTGTGTCTCTCAGGTAAATAAATTTAAAAAAAAATTTACCCCCCAAAAAAAAAAAAAAAAAACCTGTGAATAGCCCTTCATCCCAAGGTTAGTGGTTCAATGTAGAGAAGGTAAGATTTTCATGGCCAGAGTATGGTTACTACACCTGGTAGAACCCTCAGTTGCGTCACACTGTTGCATATGTCTTTCCCCTTGTGTGTAGGTGAGAACTGTAACAAACTTTCGAGTACCATTTGGAAAAGGCTGTGAAATGCCATTTCTGGGACTAGACTACTTTATGTGAAAAAGTGAGGGGTAGTCACTCCTGTTACAGTATACTCATAAGAAGAGACCATCCTGAAGGAGCTGAGAAAATCCACTGTCAGGAATGAGAAGAGCTGTGAGTTGGGTCTGTGACACATGGTTAGGAGTTGACCCTGCAGATATTCACAGAGGAAAAGTGGACCTCAGTCCCATAACACCCAGGAATAGAATTCTGCCAACAACCATCAGATCTTGGAAGAGGAACTTGATCCCCATAGAGGAAGGCACCTGAATATCACCTCAATGCAAACCTTTTGAAACCCCTACTTGAGGACTCGGCCGGCCATGCCAGAATTCCTGATGCATGCATACTGCGATAGATGGGTGGTGTTTAAGCAGTTAAATTTGTGGCTGGTACAGCCTCTAAAAATCATATAAAATACTATATGATTAAATTGTTTAAAGTTTTTATAAGTTTTATGTACGGCAATAATTTAAGCCACACATAATAGACACACACATTTAACACGATGACTATTGTCAAAAGACAAGAAATGTTTACTTGGGTATTTTGGCTCTTTTTATTGTTTATTTTGTGGTTGTTTTAAAATTGGATTTTGTTGTATGTCCCAGACCTAAAGTGTTTATCATATGTATTGTTTTCAAATATTTTCTCCCATTCTTCAGGTTATCCCCCTTTTCTCAGCTAACATTTAATTTTCTTGTGCAACACCTATTTAGCTTGACACACACTTAGAGCATTAGTCTATTAGTTGCTTCAAGGGTGACTACCAGGTAACTGGTAACACCCCCAGTATCCTTCCTCTATCTACTACTTTTACTAGACCCTTTCCCTAAACCTTAGTTATAGATGTATCAGTATAGATTCCCTCACCTGCGAATGCCTCTGCCTCCTGTGCTGAGCAGACTTTTCATTCTGCTCGCTCTGCACTTTGGGTAACAGCTCAGATCTGCCTTCTATTTGTTCATTACCTGTCCTTGCATAGGAACTGTCCTTCATCGGTCATGATTCCAGAGTGTGTTTAGCTAATGTAGCACTGCATACAAGGCATTCAGTTTGTCTTGAAAAAAAAATGGCAATAAAGGAATTTAATTTTCTGGATTTAATGAAACGGAAGTTCATAATCAGAGCATTTTAAGTGAAAAATTAATTCAACAACATTTATGATATTTTACACTCTAAGGAAAGTGAGACCCCAAATTTAATCAAAGCATTGTTTATCATAGAAAAGTAACTAGAAAATATCAACTTAATAACAGCCATAGTTCATTGGCTAAAGACTATGTGGACTAGAAAATAGACTGGCAAGTATGTTTGAATAAAAATGAAAGGTTAGGGTGAGTCAGTTTTGATTAAAAAAAAAAGTAGTAAACATGTACAATTCATGATTAAGAAAGCAAAATGGTGAGAAAAACCTATAAAAAAATCTATATACATACATGCACACAATATAAAAGAAAGAGAAAAGAAAGAATGAAGGGAGGGAAGAAAGGGAGAAGAGGGGAGGGAGAAAGGAAGGGGGGAGAAGGAAAGGTACTTTGGGAATATGCCTAAGAGTGTTATACCTGGGTCGTACATTAGTTCAACTTTCTTTGTTTTTATATTTTTAGAAATTTTGGTACTGATTTCCATAAGGGCTGCACTAATTTATACTACCATCACTAGGGAATAAGGATGCATTTCCTGTACTCCTTACCAGCCCTTATATGTTATTTTCTTGATGACAGTCATTTAGACTGGGATGAAATAGAATCCCTCAGCAGCCTTTTATTTCTCAATGTAGGGTCTCACTCTAGCCCAGGCTGATGTGGAATTCACCATGTAGTCTCAGGGTAGCCTCGAACTCATGGTGATCCTCCTACCTCTGCCTACCAAGTACTCAGGTTAACAGCATGCACCACCATGCCCAGCTCCACAGCAGATTTTTTTATGTTCACATGTGTGGGTGCTATGTGTACCTAAGAGTGTGAAGGCTAGAAGACCAACTCAGATATCATCCAAATGCCATTCACCATGTTTGAATAGGTTCTCTCATTGGCCTGCTGCTTGATAATTAGACTATACTGGTTAGCCAGTAACCCCCAAAGATCTTCAGATCACAGTCTAACACTAATATTATAGGTGTGATCCTGAGACTTTTATATTTTATTTATTTATTTACATGAGAGAAAGAGAAAGGGGGAAGGGGTTGAGAGAAAGAGCATGCCAGGGCCATTGGCCACTAAAAACTAGTTCCAGATGCATGTGCCACCATCGGAATATGGCTTTATGTGGGTACTGGGGAATCAAACCTCAGTCCTTAGGCTTTGCAGACAAGCCCCTTAACCACGCAGAATCTTTCCAGACCAATCCTGGGAATTTTATATGAGTACTCTGAATGGAATACAGGTTTTCAAGTTTGCAAGGTAAGCACTTACTGACTGAAATATTTCCCTAGACTTTCTACAGAGTTTTAGTTTGCATTACTCTGATAGCTAAGGATTTTGCGTACTTTTCAAAATATATATGTGATTTTTTTTTGAAAAACTGTTCATTTAAGAAATCTAACCCTTTTTTGCATCTGTGTTTGGGGTTCATGTAATATCCAACTATAATATCTTATAATTAATTAATTGCACTTATTTTCAGCAGAACATTCATCTGAAAAGAAATTTTTATATATGATTCATCTCATGCCTAGTATTATTATTAATCAGTATAATCTCTTTTTATGTACTTAGAGGCCTATTGAAAACATAAAACTTCTAAAACGAGAGCCAGGCATAGTTGCTCTCTGTCTATAATTCAGACACTAATGAGTCTGACACAGGAGAATTGAGCTACACAGTGCCCTACCTACCAACCTTGGCTATAGTGTGAGACCCTATCTCAGTGCAAACAAACACACAGCAACAAAAATGGTAGGGTTGGTGTATATAAATATATAAATGATGAATGGACATGTGTAGCTTGGAAACAGAGCAAAATAGTCACCTGCCCTGATGCTGTTATTAATACAATGTTAGCCAAATATATATGTATCATGACCCTGGAGAAGCATAAAGTAATTTATGAAATAAACTTTTAATCTTTAGTTTCAAAAATACTTGGCTTAAACATAGATAAAATATTGTTAAAATAATTGTAATTATTTTCCACATGGAACTCAGTGGGAGGTTGTTGTGTAGATAAGCAACTTCACCCAGGACATCATATTTTTCTTACAACAGAGATTCTGAGCTCACCATTCCATTGTACAAAGGGCAGCTGCTGCTAGAGAGGAACATTCCTCCAAAACTATTGGTCCATGCTGAAATTTGGAGAGCTACAATCTTTCAGGGTACGTGTGTGTGCACATGCGTGCCTGTGTGCATGTGTGTGCATATGTTTCTTATCATAGATCTGACTTTAATGATGACTGTGTTTTCCTAATCATCTCAATTATATGTGGGAGTAAAACCTACACCGCAGATGGTATTCACACAAAGAAATTTGACTCATGGACATGGAAGAGTTCAAGGTGATTTAGAGGTAGTTCTGAGCTGGAGAAAAGAAAAGCTTAAAAAAAATAAAAGGATGGCCAATGAAGTGGGAACAAATGAAGTATAAAAAGTAGAACATTTGGGGCTGGAGAGATGGCTTAGTGGTTAAGTGCTTGACTGTGAAGCCTAAGGACCCTGGTTCGAGGCTCAATTCCCCAATACCCACCTAAGCCAGATGCACAAGGTGGCATAAGTAACTGGAGTTCATTTGCAGTGGCTGGAGGCCCTGGTGTGCCCATTATCTCTCTCTGTCTCTCTCTCCCTCAAATAAGTAAATAAAAATAAATATTTTAAAAGTTTTACCATGAAAATTTACCTGGTATATGATTTTGGTCCCATTTAGCTTGCAAATCTAAATTTCTATTTTTTTCTAATTTGTACAGTGATGAAAGAAATTGAATATACTTTATAGCTTGGTTATAGAGCTAAAGGCATTAATTGAGGTAAATGAACTACTGGTGATTCCTGGCTGAGCAGGAATGCTCAGTCATTTCCTGATACTAAATCCTGTGGGAGTGTGGCTTTTACTGGGTACACTAGAGCATAAGTTATAGGAAAGAACACTATAGACCATTTGAGACATTGGAGACATTGCAAGAACAAATGTCTGTATATTTGGCCTTCTGAATGCATAAGAGCAAAATGTGCCACCTAATTATGAACAGGCTATTTTTAAATTAACTCTAGTGTGTTCTCTCTTCATATTAAAAATATAGCTAGTGTCTACATATAAAAGTCTGTTTATATTTGGGTAAATAGCCACAGAGTGAAAATGGATGGATCTCCTGATAGAAGCCTCCCTAAAGAGGTATGTGTCATGTGCAGATATAAAGGAAATTGCCTTTCAGTGTTTATATATGTATCAAAACAACTGGGAAGTTAAGCAAATTATCCCCCAAACCATTTTGATTTATTAGTACCTTAACAACACCTAAACAACTTGAGTTTCAAATAATGATTCTGGTATGACATTGGGAAAATAAAAGAAAAGTTCTTCAATCAATGTTTTATGATAGTCCCTCATGCAAGTTTCAATATATGGTTATTTCTTCTACATCTTTCTTTAATGTGCTCTGAGGGTGCTGTCAGGTTGACTGTGATAAGCCCATGAGTGAAGATTATTTGCTAGTGTTGTTCTCACAGGTTTTAGGCAAACCTATTATTTGTGGTCAGAGAAGTTGTTTCTCATCATTCCATTTTCAAAAGGGTTGTTTTTATTTTCCGAGAATTCATTTTTTAGGCAAATGGTAGAATTACATGATTATTGTATACTGAGATTTTTGTGGAATAACAAAATGCTAACATCAATGAACACTGATCTTTTGTTATCCTTTCCCCCCATTATTTTGTTCAGACTACATCATGAAAACACTTCTGCATCACATACAATTTGTATTTCTATAAAAGTAATTTATTATAAATGAATTTATTACAATTTTCCATTGGTTTGTTTTAATATTGTTATTTTTGAACTCTTGACTTTTTTCTAACTCATAGAAACATACTTTTCTAAGGAAATATGAGGGAATGCTTTGGAAAGAAGAGTATATTATGTGTTTCCTTGTATACAGGATATTATCACAAGGCTCAGTGGCTTCAAACAATGGGTCTTTATGACTCTCCAAATGTCTTTGGCTTGGCTGTCCTGGCTGATGAATTTGAGGTTTTGTGGCTGGAAGTCTCTTCTCATCACTGAAATTTTATGGGCTGCTTTCTGTCTTTCTTTGTCAATGCTTTTAATGCTTGGAGCTGTTGGGCTTGCTCCAATCATAGTGATGAGTACATCACAGATATCACATGACCTCTTTGACTCTATGT
The DNA here is from genome assembly GCA_036365145.1 of Orientallactaga sibirica. NCBI lineage: Eukaryota > Metazoa > Chordata > Mammalia > Rodentia > Dipodidae > Orientallactaga > Orientallactaga sibirica. The sequence goes on from JAEOAD010000509.1 coordinate 9,420,186, forward strand.
TCAAAACAGAAACATTATCAGTTCTGCATAATTCTACTGAAGAAAAAAATCATGTGGCAAATAATGATTTTAAAGGATGGGTAATGTGTTCTTTTTAAAATTTTTTATTAGTTATCTATATAATGTGCATAGAGCCATGATGGTACCATTTTTAACCTTCTTCCTGCCCTCCCCTCTTGGGGATTGTGAGTCTTGCATTGTGGGATAGCCATCAGTTATTGGGGTGAGGCAATGTCTCTGTGCATAATGACCCAATTTATGGCTCTAACAATCTTTCTGCCCCCTCTTCTGTGAATTTCCCTAAATCATGTTGGGTTCATTTTAGGTCTATTTCAGTGATGAGGTCATGGGAGTCTCTGTGTCTCTGGATCTCTGTTGGGTAGGGGCTGAGTGTTCTCTGTGTCTATCTCCTTCACTCCTCTGCTGATACCAGGTTTGCTGAGAGAGCAGCACTCTTGCTCATTTCTCCAATTTTTCTATGGGTGAGGTGTGATGGGCTGATTCTCTCCTCAGGTTCTATGTCCATCTGAAAAAGAGAAGCAAATTCTCCAACGGAGAGTGAGGTCAGTGCAGGGTACAAGAATAGCCATTATTGTTTTAGAGTGAGTTTAATGGGTGTAGGCCCTCTTGTATCCCACTTTTGGTGGGAGCTGGAGGGTGAACTCATTTTTGGATAGATTCTGACTTGTTTTCCAGTTCCAGATATGGGTTCCATTCCATTGAGCAGATCCTTTAGCCAAAATAAAGAGCAGCTGGCAACCCACCATGGCTGTGTGCCTCTATTGTATTTGTGTGAACATCACGTCAGGTTGATTGCTGCTGGGAAGTTTACATCACGAGTTGCTTAGACAGATGTTGGCCATTTTCCCCCAGTCGCTCATGTAGTACCTTCTGGCACTAGACAAGCTAACTGTCTGGGGATTGACTCTTCCAGATTCCAGCCAGGTCACTCCATGTTCCATCCCAAAAGCATATGGTGTCTTCAACAATAGGGTCTTACCATTAACCTTTGGTGGGTCATCGAGTACTCTGACAGTAATCCGTCCTTTTTTGGGAAACCTTGTAAGTCTCACTGATCAACAGCTCATTGTGGATGTTGACCACATGCTGGTTCTTGGAGTTACAGGTCAGTGTCATGGGAAAAGAATGAATTAAAATATAGGTAGTATGAAAGAGAAAGAGAGAGAGAGAGAAGAGTAAGAAGATGGGGTAAGAGAGAGGAACAGGAGAAGGTTGAGGTTAGTCTTCATCCTACCCTCTCCAGGTCCCTGTGATTCAGGGGTTATCTCTAAGCACCTGATGAAGGTTAAGCCTTTTAGAATGTCTTACAAGTTACAGGATATTTTGGTACCATTTCCAATTGGGTCCAGTTTTTTGTCCTCCCCCACCCTTACCCACCCTTCCCTTCACACCATCCCTATTGTACAGTTCTAGAAATGTTTCTTAGGTGTGTCATCGTCTTGGGCAAATTCAGGTTAGGGGCCACAGATGAGTGGCCATGTGATGCTTATCTTTCTGTGATTGGGTGAGTTTGCTGAGAATGATCTGTTCCATGTTTGACCATTTTTCTGCAAATTGCATTTACCCTGGAATATGTAAAGAAACTTATGTAACTGTAAAGTATCCTCTATATTTGGTCAACACTGCTTGCTTTAGTGTATTTATTTTATATTTTGCAAAATTGTTGGTTGCATCATAACTAGTAGTTTTGCTCATACTTTTTTTGTATTAGACGCAATATGTTTAATGTGCTTTTTTCTCTTATGTGGGATCACATAAACCAATATATAGATTCTGAATTTTTCATTAAAAAGTATAGCATGATTTTATAGGACTTTTCAAATTGCACTTTGCTGTATGAGTCAAATAGTTCTTGGTTAATGGAAATACTATAGCTGACAAATCACATATAAACAAACCATTTTGTGACTGGTGTTTAAAAAAGTATCATATAAATGTGTTTTACTTGAATTGGCTGTGCTTTGGTACTGTTTCATAAACAGTTATAAATGGGATGCTATTGTTTTATCTCCTTAGCTAACAATTAGAATCAGTAATAAAACTCATGTAACCAAATATTGAAAATAATGAGGAAAACTATTAATCAAAAATGTTTACTTGAAATAACTCACATAATGTGTTGCCTTGCTGGAAAGAAATGTGAAATTTATCTCTACTTCCTTCCAATACACAACTCCATCCAGGTATTAGTGGCTCTCTGAATCAAGGCATACTTCTATCTCAGCAGTGGTCATTCCAGATTATAATCATGATTTTTTATTTCCTTTCCTTTACCTGCTTTCCTTCTTCCTTTCCTCCTTCTTTGTCCCAATTTCTCACTAAACTCTGAGATTTTTGAAGTCAGACATGATTATTCTGTAAAATCTTAGCACCCAGCATAGTGCTTATAACTTAATAGGTAGTTAAAAATGTTGATTATTGGGCTGGAGAGATGGCTTAGTGGTTAAGGTGCCTGCCTCCTAAGCCTACGAACGCTGATTCCAATCTCCAGTGGTTCTAATCTCTAGGTCCCACGTTTAGCCAGATGCAAAGTGACGCAAGGGTGCAATGCCGCACTTGATCACAAGGGGGTGCATGCATCTGGATTTTGTTTGCAGAAGCTGAGAAGCTGCTGGCACGCCCATCTCTGTCTTCCTCTCTCTCTCTTTCTCTCTCTCTCTCTGTGTCTCTCTCAATAAAAAAAAAAAAAATGTTGATTATTGCTGGGCGTGGTGGCACACACCTTTAATCCCAGCACTTGGGAGGCAGAAGTAGGAGGATCATGATGAGTTCAAGGCCACCCTGAGACTACATAGTTAATTCCACGTCAGCCTGGGCCAGAGTAAGACTCCACCTCGAAAAAAACAAAAAAAAAAAAAAAACAAAAACAAAACAAAACAAAAAACAAAAAAAATGTTGATTATTTTAAAAAGCTTAAGATACTCAAGAAATAATCAGGGAAGAATTGGGAAAAATCTTCATTTTACAAAACTTTCTTGTGTGATTGTCACTATTAAATAATTTTAGTATATCATTTGAAGGAATAAGTAGAAATAACTAATTCACACTCTTTTCAGAGCCTTCATCTGGTATAGGAGAAATGGAGATAAACACTTTTTGAAATTCACAAGTAAATGTAAGCTGAGAGTGCCAGGCAGAAAAATTAAAAAAAAAAAGTTAAGGAACTTGAAAATATGTAAGGCAATATTTTATAAGCTATTTATATATATATTGATAAGCTGTAATAGTTGTGATTGTACTGAGGTAAAAAAGAGATAGTATAAACAGAGATATTTGAATTTCATTGCAATTCAATCCGTGTCTTCAATTCTTGAGAAGGAATACAGAAAATAATAATATGACTCTAGGCAAGAGAACATAAACCTGGACTATTCATCTGGATTAAAAATATTAGGTGTCAATGAATAATTGAGGTGAGAAAACATATTTGATTTGTATATGGCTCTATATTTCTAGCCTAACTAATGTCAATAATATTAAAAGAAAATAGTAGAAGTGATTCTTTTAATTCTACCAGATTTTTCATATTCACACTTGAAATGTTACTTAAAGTAACTTCCCGTTGAACAAATATGAGCTCTGAAAACTTGACTTTTAATGAACCACAAACATATACATATATTTTTACAAAATGAAACACCCAACTGGTGATACAAATCATTTGCAGAAATGGTTTTACTGGCCATTTCATCATTGAGAAAACACTATAGAGTAAGTACATCAGCAAAATCCTAGATGGGAGAGGCTACTAGATATCTACACGGCATGAACACATGCAATATCTTATCATATCTATGGCAATGGTGAAGGGAAAATATAAGATTGGATCTAGTACAGTTGATGCAATCAAGATAGGTAAATAAAATATAGGAAACTGCTGCCAGCCTAATAGGACATGTTGATTATCATAAACACTTTTTTATAAGTGCAAGTAACATAGCCTAAATGATAAAATAATGTATACTCCACATATACAGCAGCACCATAATGTGTGATTATCATTTCAAGTATTGCATACTGTACATAATTGTACATGCTAAGCTTTGATGTGACTGGTAGTGCAGTAGGTTTGATTACACTAGGATTCCCTCAAGCACTTGCATAGTACATTGTCCTGACATTATGACAGTTAAAATTTACTTGTGAATGGACGTTCTACAATTATGTTATATAATTTTATGAGACCACTATTGTATAAGCAGTGCCACACAGACCAAATTTTCATTATATGACACAAGATTATATTATCTTATTTTTAATATATTTTATTTATTTGAGAGAGAGAGAGAGAGAGAGAAAGAGGCAGATAGAGAATGGGCACTCAGGACCTTCAGCCACTGCAAACGAACTCCAGATGTGTTCTCCACCTTGTGCATCTGGCTTACATGGGTCCTAGGGAGTTGAACCTTTGGTTTTTCATGCAAATGCCTTAATGGCTAAGCCATCTCTCCAGCCCATATTATCTTATTTTTAAAACCTTTGTTTAATATTGCAAACAATTATAAAAATGTCTAGTTGTAATGATTGACAATTTGGAGAAAATTATTTTCAATTTTTTGTGTATTTAAAATATGCTATTTTCTTAGCCGGGTGTGGTGGCACACGCCTTAAATCCCAGCACTCGGGAGGCAGAGGTAGGATGATTGCCGAGAGTTTGATGCCACCCTGAGACTACATAGTTAATTCCAGGTCAGCCTGGACCAGAGTGAAACCCTACCTTGCAAAACAAAACAAAACAAAACAAAACAAACAAACAAACAAAAAAAAAACAAATAAAATATGCTATTTAAATCTATACATATTAGTTTGAAAAATATAAAATAAGTAAAAATTTTAGGAATACTCTATCAATAAATAGAAAGGAATAATTTGTTGTCAGCTTATAGAAATATCAAATTGGGATGCCTTTGCTTTCAAGATAGATACATTTTATTTTGTTTTGTAAGAACTAGGTGTCCATTACATTTGGAAGATAATATATGATTTTCCACTTCCTGGTAGTATTCTGTGTGAGACTGAAGGTAGATATCAAACCATTGATGTCCACCAGGAAAATCTTCAAATGTTAATATATTTAATAAAACATTGTATAAAAGTTCAGTTCTTAAACTATAAACATTTTATCTATTAAATATTTAACTGTATATTTAGAATAATAATCATTTATCAAATGGTGAATAAATAAGTCCACTATTTCCATCTTATCAGTTTAGAAATTCAGATAATTATTAGTCACATAAAAGGTTTAAATGAGAAACTTATGAAATTTGATGGATTGTTCTGATATCATGTGGTACAAGTATAGATAAAAATTTGTTCAAGCTGGGCATGGTGGCACACACTTTTAATCCCAGGACTTGGGAGGCAGAGGTAGGAGGATCACCATGAGTTCAAGGCCACCCCAAGAATACATATTGAATTCCAGTTCAGCATGGGCCAAAGTAAAATCCTACCTCAAAACAAACAAAAAAAGAAAAAAAAAAAAAAAAAGAAATTTGTTCAAAAGCTACATTCTTCCTGAAAATATCCAATTTTCTTATTGTTCTCTGTTGCTTGCAATTTATTATTTTCCTTTTATTTATTTATTTGAGAGAGAAAAAGAGGGAAGGAGGGAGGGAGTGAGAGAGAGATGGAGGGAAGGAGAGACAGAGAGAAAGGGAAGGAGAGAGAGAGAGAGAGAGAGAGAGAGAGAGAGAGAGAGAGAGGAGAGAGGGATAGAATAGTCACACTAGGGCCTCCAGCCACTGCAAAATGAACTCCAGACATGTGCACTTCCTTGAGCATCTGGCTTACGTGGGTCCTGGGAAATCAAACCTTGGTCTTTTGGCTTTACAGGCGAGCATCTTAATCACTAAGCCATCTCTTCAGTCCCCATTTTTTAATTTTATTCTCTCCTTCCTTATGGTATAGTCACCTTTCCTTTGATATTATGAAACCTTGGAACTGACTTTGAGGTAAAATCCAGAGTGTCTTGCATTATCTTGATTTCCTAAGTGGTAAGTAGAATGAACAGTTATCTTAGATTCTTCTCCAAACCAGGGATCTCAACAGCTTTACTTTCTGAAATGTGATATTCTGTTTGAAGTATTTTCAGGTTTTGCATGATTAATTTCTTTAGAAGTTTTCTTATACAGAGGTGAACTTATAAAATTGAGAAAATCCAGTGGTTTAAATCTGAGGAACATGATTTCATGATGGAATACAGATAAAATCATTAGTTCCATGACAGTGTCTTTGATATGGCTAGGTTTCATCACTGTCTCTGCTTGGAGTACACCATGCACTAGGTGTTATGGCCTTATAGTAAACCTCTATTGAAAAAGTGAACAGTGTTTCATTGTTTCTCTATAATATTAGAATCTGATGTAGTTGTAGAGCTTTCTCTTTGAGTTACCTAAAGATCTGAGGCATTGAAACACTTTTTCAAAGCTTGTAGAAGTCCAGATGATTACTTCTAGTATTTGATGTGGCAAAATGAATTATAAAATATGAAATTTAGTGTGGGATAATCATATGAAATGATCTGTTTTCTAAATTGAATTTCAACAGTTTTAATATTTTCATATTACTGTCAAAGTACTTCTCTGTAAAAATATTTGTAGGCATGTTAAAAACTGATGTGAGGGCTGGAGAGATGGCTTAGCGGTTAAGGCCTGCTAAGCCTAAGAACGTCATTTCCAATCTCCAGGTCCCACGTTTAGCCAGATGCAAAGTAAGGCAAGGGCGCAATGCCGTACTTGACCACAAGGGGGGCCACACATCTGGATTTCATTCCCAGCAGCTGAGAGACTGCTGGCGTGCCCATTTCTATGTCTTCCTCTCCCTCTCTCTCTGTCTCTCTCTGTGTCTCTCTCCAAAAGTACAAAAAAAAAAAAATACATTTAAAAAAACTTGATGTGAAAATTACACTGAATTAGTAATATCTGTTTCATTAAATTTAAACTTAGGAGATATATATATATATATATATATATATATATATATATATATATATGAACTTTTGACAGAGTAAATGCAGTCACTTTTTAATGATTTGATACTGAAACAAATTAAAATTAAATGTTTTGTATTTAAATTCTTTGCTGAATTATTCCAATCAAATCAAATTATATCATGGTTATGATACAGACTTCAAGTAATCCTAGTATATTTTACTACTATACACAGCTCCATAAAAGAAAGAAATGTTCAATATATCTTAGTCTGAATTATTGTATATTGAGCTATTAAAATTACTTTTATTTTGTCTTTTCTTCATCAAAATAGTGGAGGATATTGGACATCAATTTTATGATTTATTACCAATTTAACGTATGTTTCATAACTTGTAGATGAACTTTAACTCCAAATAACTGTCCTGTATGTAGAGTTTTTGCAGAAAGGTGCCCTTTCTTTAAAATATTATCTAATCAACAAGGATTACCAAAAATTAGTATTATACTCCCTAAATGTTCACCCATTTTGAGTCATATGCAAATTTTCAGGATTTAAAACTGTGAATATTTCTGTAGACTTGATTTGGAAATTATTGATGACCAATTCTCATTCCTTTTATCCTTCCTTCCTTCCTCCCTCCCTCCCTCTCTCCCTCTCTCCCTCTCTTCCTTCCTTCCTCCTATTTTTTTCCCTCTTGATAGAGTGTGGCCATGTTTCCTAGGCTAACTTAAACCTAGCCATCACAGGCTGGACTTGAACTCATTAGGTAGATTAAGCCAGCCTTGATCTTTTGGTAATCTTCTTGCCTCTACCTCCAATGTATCGAGATTAGAGGCTTGAGCCACCTTTTCTGGCTTAATATTTACATTTCTTTGTAATAAAACTTTTCCAAGTTTTTAATCCAGAAAAATTAAGGGATTCGAAAATGTAAAGATTACATTTGCTTAAGGAAAGACAGAAATATTACTTATCTGTACTCAAAGTAATTCAATAAAAATTAAATAAACAGGGCTGCTTCTTAAAGGCACTTGATTTTAAAACCTGCCAGCCTGGGTTGGATTCTCCACAGTACCCCTGTAAAGCAGATGCACAAAGTGCCACATGCATCTGGAGTTCATTTGCTGTTACAAGAGGCCTTGGAGTACCCATTCTCTCTCTCTTCCCCTACTATTCCCCTCTGTCCGTGTAAGTAAATAAATAAAATATTTAAAAATAAATCCATTATAATTACAATTAATTAGAACAGCAGTCAACCTGCTTCTTGAGATTCAAATCTTTAGAAAACAATCCAAATAGACTTGCTTTATGTGTATTTTATTCTGCTATGGAATTCTGGGAGAAAAGATCTTTGAATATTATAAAACCATTGCTGTTTTCAAAAATCTCATGCATACATTTTTAACACTTTTCAAGGGAAACATGTAAACTGCTATGTTCCCTCTGAGCAGTGAAGTTAATGATTTGTGGGCCACATTTCAACAGACCATTTACCTTCCATTGTCATAAATATTAGCTGTCTGACAGGACACTATTAACCAGTCCCCAGGAAACTAATTGCTGAAAAGGCTTGCAGGTGCTTTTATAACGAGAGTCATAAAAATGCAGAAAACTCTGACAGTGAGAGCACTTGACCTCTTGACAGCCTTGTAAGAAATCCAACATTCCCCTCCTCATGAGAGACAGATCATAGCCTCACTGTAACTGACAGGTCAGTTTACCTTTTAGTGAAGTACAAAGAGAGAGGGGTGTGAGCTGTCAAACACTTCAGGAAGTAAGAGAAAAACAATATAGCCTTGAGGAAATGCTCAAAACAATCCTGATTTTGGATTCTCCGGAACACAATAATTTAGACAATGCTATTAACTTCATTTTTAAAAAAATGATATTTCATCTGAGATGATCTATTTTTATCTGGAGCACGCTAAACTTGTGCAGTATTTCCAGTTTCTATCGAAGCAAACAATGCAGTTTGGATTTGAAACAAGTTTTATAGCAATAATAATTTTCCAATTTTAAGTGCATAGAATCCCATCCAATGAGGGCTATGACTTTTGCTGTTCAATAGTCATCCATCTTCTCTTGTAGAATTCACTTCCTTCCTAGTCACATGGTATTGGAACCATAATGTCAGTTTCTGGAATTCATTGTTTTATTCTTTCTGTTTCATTGGTTATGTTAATATGCCAATTATTGGATAAAAGTCCTAGCAGAAAAAAAAAATCCTCTTCTGTTTCATTCTGTGCTGTCAAACTATGTAAAGGAAGCTTTCCCTAACCCATCTCAAATCAATCTTAATCCTTTAAGCTGTATATTGTTCTATCAGAGTCATATAATCTCTGTTGATTTCAGTGAGGATTATTTCATTTTCTTTAAGACAGGGTTTCACTATGCAGCCCTGGTTGGTCTGGAATGTTCTTTCTAAACCAGGCTGGCTTTTCATTTGAAATGATCATTTTGCCTCAGCCTCCTGAGTGCTGGGATTATAGATGCATGTCATCTTGATCTGTTTTTTGAATTTTTATTAAATCTCTGATAACTCCCTCTTGTGTGCTCTTGCCATATTTTGTGTTCTATGCTATGTTGCCAATTATAAAACTGGTTCACAGGTCTTCCTCAAATTTCTGAAACATAATTTCTTACTGATTTTTATACAGACCTAAATTTTATGTTTTTAGTGTATGTATGTATTCAGCTTATGTGAACTTCAACTTATGGGTCTTAATGTTAAGAAACACAATTAATCTTAGGAAGAGCTGCTGCCCTGCAAAACCAGGTCTTGCTAAATACCCTCTTGCAAATATTTGTTCATTAGATTATATCCCTTTAGTCCATATTTCTTCTCACCTATCCTCTTCATCAAATCCAGCTTTTAAAAGATACACAAATATCAAAATTTCCCATGCCATATAAAACTCATATTCATTACATTTATGTGATTTTGTTTTGTTAATATGTTTTCTCAAATTTGACAATTTAAATTTTTCTTATTTATTGTTGACAACTTCCAAAATTACAGACAATAAACAATGGTAATTCCCTCCCCCACTTTCCCCTTTAGTTAATATGTCATTTGATATAGGGATTCAGCTATGAACCTAAAAATGAGTGAGGAAAGGAAAAATATTCTTCTACGCAGGGCACTATTTTGAGAACTACTCATGGAGAGCTCATTTCACCTTGAAACCAAACTTCCAAAGTCAACTGCCTAGTTCAACAGGGAGTTTAGCAAGGCCTGTTTTTGCAATTCTCCTCTGTGTTTTCTTAAACAAATAGGTTTATCTTTGTACTTAGACATAGGGGTGTCCTTTTCTTCCTGGTATACAAGGATGCCTCTCTAATAGAAATGACAGACTCAGGGAGGCAGGACAAGAGAAAGTGAGGCAAGACATGCCAGTTATGTTGTGTTCTCAAATATCAATGTGCCATGTTTATGTTTCCTTAAAATAGTGTCTTGAACTGCAGCACTAGCAAACACTAATATCCTCATGATGCATTCTGAAATCGATAAGGTTATTTTTTATTTATTTATTTTAGAGAGAGAGAGAGAGAGAGAGAGAGAGAGAGAATGAGGGAATGAGAATGGGTGTGTCAGGGCCTCTAAACACTGCAAATAAACTCCAGACATGTGTGCCACGTTAAGCATCTGCCTTACGTGGGTACTGGGGAATTGAACCTGGGTCTTTAGGCTTCACAGGCAAGCAACTTAACCACTAAGTCATCTCGCCAGCCTCAAAACATTCTTTCTTTTAATGCACATAGCAATGATGTGAGACAACTGTACATTTATTGTTCAGGATTAACTAAAATATGTATTTCTAAATTTCGTCTTTAATTTTGTACACATTACCACTAACTTGGATATTTAGTACTTCAGATTTCATGTGTGGATATTTAACTTTTATTGAACTCCTCCTAGGGAAATCACAAATAGCTAATAAGCACTGTGAATATATTGCAATGACCAGTTTCCTCAATTTCATTTTCTTAAATATCTTGGTTTATGGCTACCATAAAGACCTGTAACGTAAATTCAGGTTCACAGAATAAATATGTTTAGATATAGTATTACTATTCATTTTATTTCTCTTACACTATTTCAAGAAATGACATGTATTTGAACTATGTGAAAGCAGTAATACTTATAAGCATTGGTTAATAACTATGACACACCAAATTCTGAAAGAAAACCACCTGAGAGTAGGTCCAGGTCTTAGAAACTCTAGAAGGCCATTTACTTGGTTCAAGATATAATACTTTCTAGCAAAGAGAGTGATCCCTTGTGTACAATAACAAATCCTGACAAAACTCCACTCCACATGAGAACAAAAACAAGGTATGTGATAGATTGTGGCTGAAAAGTTGGTGATAACCAACTCCAATTCTAAAAATCATATAATCTTGTCCTGCTTCTTTCTCTCTTCTCTCTCTCTCTCTCTCGTTCTCTCTCCCTCTCCTCTCTATACTCACTTTCTCTTTTATATTATCTATCTTCTTCCTCCCTCACCTTCCTAGGTGCAGACTTATAACTCCCAGTGCCAGCACGGGGTGAACTTCCACAATGAGCTATTGATCTGAAACACCTACAAGTTTTCGTAAAAAAGACAGACTTCTGTCAGAGTTGCTGGTGACCCACCAAAGGTTAATGGCAAGACCCTACTGGTGAAGACAGCATACGTGTGTGAGACCAAACACAGAGAGACCTGGCCAGAATCTGGAAGAGGGTCAGTCCCCAGACAGTTAGCTAGTCTAGTACCAGAGGGTGCTACACAAGCAACTGGGGGAAAATGGCCGACATCTGTCCAAACAACTTGCAGTCTAAGATACCCAGCAGGAAACAACTTGATGTAATGCTCATACAAGTGCAGTAGTGGCAATCAGCCATGGTGTGTAACCAACTGCTCTTGATTTGGCTAATAGATCCACTCAGTGGAATGGAACTCATTGCTGGAACTGGGAAATAAGTCAAAACCATGTACAAAAAATGAGCTCAGTCTCCAAGATCAAGATACCACCAAATGTGGGCTAGAAGAGAGCCAACACATATAAAACTCCCTCCAAAACATATATGGTCATCCCTTCTATCTAATACTAACTTCTTTCTCCGTTGGAGAATTTGCTTATCTTTTTTGGGATGGACAAGGAACCTGAAGGGAGGATCAGCTAACAACACCTCACCAGGGCCCCAGCTGAAACCATAGAGTATTGCGGGGGAATGGCAAGAATACAGCTTGCATGGCGATTATGACACCAGAAAAAGGCTGAAGGAGATAAACACAGAGAACATCCAACTCCAACTAAGCCAGACATCCAGTGACACAGAGGCTCCCAAAACCTCATCACTGAAGCAGAACTAAAATGACCCCAATGTGGTTCAGGGAAACTTGAGGAAGAGGGGGCGGAAAGATTGTTAGAGTTATAAGTTGGGGTATTATGCACAGAGACTGTGGCCTACCCCCCAGAACTCTTGACTAACCTCACAATGCATGACCCACATTCCCCATTGACGAGGGTCCCTTTGAAAGAGGGAGGACAGGGAGGAGGACAATGGAACCAATACTATGAATGTAAAATCAGAATAATATAAATAAAAAATATATATTAAAAAACATATAAGTGCACTACATTCATGGCCATACTGGATATTTTAACATATTTTACAATTATAGGAAAAGACTTTTAAAGACATATGTCAAAAATAATAACACAGATCATACATTGAGATGACATTTAATAATATATTATGCTTTCAAATAATGTTAGTACATTTACAACCTCACCTTAGCCAATTGTTATTTCCTCATTAGACCATAGGATTATTCAAATGTTAGTGCTTTGGTAATATATTAGTAATGAAACTCATTACAATTTTTGTTAATTCTTATTTACTTGTCTCTCATGGACATGGTGCCAAACATTTATTTCCTAAAATTTTCTTAGACCTTTATGTTTCACAGTTGAACTGCCAGTTTCCTAGAAATCATGTCCTCATAACTTTATACTTTGAACAATTAATATATTGGGAAAATAAACTTCTTGTAGAGTTGTTTTTTTTTCAAAAATAAAATGAGTAATTGAGCTTGATAATTTTGAATTTTAACTGACTTCTCCTACAACTTTTTAATACACAATTTATTTCCTAAGTTATATAAGAAACCTTAGGGAAATTCACAAGTTTTGATGGAGCACTATACTTTTAGAGATTGCCTTTTAAATTTCATTTTTGTGTTCTTGTGAAAATCTAATAGCAAACTCTGGCTAGTGAAATATATAAAAGAGTACCAGCATAGCCAAAAATGCTTCAGGACACACTTCTAAGGGGCTCTTTTAAATGGAATTAGGAAATTATGCAAACATCACTGCATTTACAATACCAATTTTTTAGAATCCTTACTTTGTGCTTTTTTAATATTATAAATCTAATATTTCACATTCTACTAATGAAAACTTTCATGCCTCAGAGTTTTTCTTTCCTGTGAACTGCATGCTCACATTCTCATGGCTGTGAATTAAACAAAAGGCATTGACATACTGGGTAGTTAAGGTTATACTCCTTGAGAGCATGCCCATAGTACAGAGATTGTGAAGATGGACATGTACACATACATGCAATGACTTTTGTTATTTGAAGGTAACTACAAAACAAATCCTTAGTCACTAACTTTGTACATTTTATGAATTGAAATTGGAAACAGTTATTCTCCCATGAATCCTATTAATTATACCTCTATGCATGCTCTGTCTAAAAGTGTGGCTGTTGCATAATTAAAATTTGGTCTCATTTGAAATTATTCTGTAATCTAAGATAAAAAATTTGAAGACAGTGCCAAAATATTTTTTTAAATCTAAATTCTTATACTGATTAAACATTATAAAATTATTTTAAATAATATTGTCAGACTGGAGAGATGGTTTAGCAGTTAAGTCATTTGCCTCTGAAGCATAAGGACCCAGGTTTGATTGCCTTGTACTAACATAAGCCAGATGCACAGGGTGGCCCATGCATCTGGAGTTTGTTTGCAGTGGCTAGAGGTCTTGGCATGTCCATTCTCTCTCTCTCTTTAACTATATAATATGTTTCTTTTTTTCTCACTCTCTCAAATAAATAAAAATAAAATATTAAAAAAATAGATAATATTGTTATAGTAATTTGTAGTCAGAATTTTTTTTCATTTCATTTTATTTTATTTTTTATTGACAACTTCCTTAATTGTAGACAATATCCCATGGTACTTCCCTCCCTCCCCCCACTTTCCCCTTTGAAACTCCACTCTCCATCATATCCCTCTCCCTCTCAGTCTCTCATTTAATTATGATGGTCTTGTGTAGGTAGTTTCAGGCATTGCAAGGTCATGGCTATCCAGACCCTTTTGTGTCTAGAGGAGCACCTTCTAAGGAGTCCTGCCATTCCTTTGGCTCTTTCTGTTACATTCTTTCTGTTACCTCTTCCACAATGGATCCTGAGCCTTGGAAGGTGTGTTAGAGATGTTTCAGTGCTGAACACACCTCTGTCCCTTCTTCTCAGCACCATGGTGCCTTCTGAGTCATCTGAAAGTCACCACCATGTGAAAAGAGAGGCTTCTCTAACCAAAAGTGAAAGTAGCAGTAATATATGGGTGTGGGCATTAAGAGAAGTGCTTACTGGGCAGGTTGGTGAGCATAGTATATACATTTAGCCAGGAACCAGCAGACTTTACACCCCTAGGGTTCATGACTACCCCTGTCGTAGGTTTTCAGTATCAAGGATATATTCCCTCCCATGGAGTGGGCCTCCAGTCCAACTAGATAGTAGTTGGTTTCCCCCATAACAGACATACCAACATTGCACCCATTGGCTCATTTTGTTCTGGCTGGCCAAATTTAAAGCTTGTAGAGTCCACTGTTGAGTATCTTCATGGGTATTTTTTTCTCTCTCTCCCACTGAACTACATACAGCATAGCTTTTTCCAGCTATCTGTCAGCTGGTCCACATGGAGGAGGCTTTTAGTTTGGCTCCAGCAGGATTTCTCAGTGACCTTGCAGCCCATGTATGTGAGTCTTCAGCAACAGGCTCTTAGTATCTATGGTACTAAATAGAGAGTTCTCTGAAGAAGAAATACAGATGGCTTATAAACATCTAAAAATATTCTTCATCCCTAGTTTTCAGGGAAATGCAGATTAAAACTATGTTGAGATTCCATCTCACTCCTGTCAGATTGGCTACCAACATGAAAACAAATGACTGAAAATGCTGGTGAGGATGTGAAAAAAGAGGAACCCTGCTACACTGTTGGTGGGAATGCAAGCTGGTCCAGCCATTGTGGAAATCAGTGTGAAGGTTCCTAAGACAGCTAAAAACAGATCTATCATATGACCAAGCTATACCTCTCCTCAGCATATATCCTAAGGACTCATCTCACTACCTTAGAGAAACTTGCTTGACCATGTTTATTGCCACTCTATTCACAATATCTAGGAAATGGAACCAGCCTAGATGTCCCTCAACTAATGAATGGATAATGAAGATGTGGCACATTCACACAATGGAGTTCTACTCAGAAGTAAAGAAAAATGAAGTTATGAAATTTGAATGAAAGTGGATGGATTTGGAAAAGATTATACTTAGTGAGGTAACCCAGGCCCAGAAAGTCAAACATTACTTTTTCTCTCTCATATGTGTATCCTAGCTATAAATGACTGGACTTCTATGTGAGTAGAATAAAACTCAGTAGAAGAAGCCAGTAAGCTAGGAAGGGAATATAAAGAGAATAGAAAGGGAGGGAGGGGGAATTAATAGGATGGTATTGTATATATGTAAGTAGAAGAAAAGATTAATGGGGGTGAAAAGGCCTAAGTGAGGTCAGGGGAAGAGAATGAATAAAGGAAAGGTGGAGGGAAAGCTGATTAAAATCTAAGAGCATATAAATAAGTCATATGGAAACCTACTTTTCTGTACAATGCAACGCTCAAAAGCCATACATTGTGACTAGAAAATTTTCAGTGCTAGGGACCTTCCAGTGAGTTGTTGTCCAGTAAGGTAACAAATACCCCCAAAACATTATAGGCCAGTGCCGAGGCCCTTGGTTTCCCACCAAGAATAGATGGTAAGACACTATTGCTGAAGACTTCACATACTTGGGCTGCAAGGTCACTGAGAAATCCTGTGGTCAGAATTTTAAGTAATATTTTTGTTTACTTTAAATTAATTTAGGATATATATATATATATATATATATATATATATATATATATATATATAATTTTTTAAGAACATACATACTTTGTATGGATATATCATGTGTAGGCACCATCTACTCTCTGCTCTGTGATCCCATTCCACAGGGGGGCTCTTCTCAGTGGAGTTAGTTATTCCCCATTGGTTGTGGGTTATACATTGTGGGAGCAACAGTCAGTTATTTCGGGGACACAATGCCTCTGGGCATGATGTCCCAATGTGTGGCTCTTTATAATCAATCCACTCCCTCTTCTGTAAAATTCCCTGAACCATGGTGGGTGAGCTTTAAGTCTACTTCAGTGATGAGCTCTCATGAGTCTCTGTATTTCTGCTTTGATATGTATGAAGTATCCTCAGCATCTGTCTCCTTCACCCTGACACTGACTATTAGGCTCACCATGGAAGCAACACTCTCGCTAACATCCCCAGCTCATCTGTGGTTTCGCCTGGACCTTTGCTGAGAAGCAATTGGTGGTTCATCTCATCTGGTCTCACTACCTTCTGAAAAAGACAAACAGATTATCCAATGGAAAGTAAACTCAGCATAGGTTAAATTGGATAAGCATTATTAATTTAGGGAGTTTTTTTTTTTTTTTTACATTGATTCTTTGTATTTTTTTTATAATTTATTTTTTATTTATATTATTCTGATTTTACATTCATAGTGTTGACTCCATTATCCTCCTCCCTGTCCTCACTCTTCCAAAGGGATCCTCATCAATGGGGAATGTGGGTCAAAAATCAAGTCCAGATGGATCAAAGACCTTAATATAAAACCAGAATCTCTGCTACTACTGGAAGAAAAAAATAAGAGGAACCTTCTGCAACATAGGAGTGGGAAAAGACTTCCTGAACAAAACCCCGGCAGCTCAGGAAATTAAACAATCACTCTTGACTACCCCATAATTTAGGGAGATTTTGATGGTTGTAGCACCTCTTAGACAAAGACTAGTGGGAGTTTGACACTGGAGAGCATAATCTTTGTCTCCATAGGATTCAGACCTTGTTCCCAGTTCCAGGTATGGGTTCCTTACCATTGCGCAGATCTCTTAGGCAATCAGAAAGCCATTGCTTACCCACCAAGACTGTGTGCCACTATTGCACTGGTGTGTACTTCTTCTCAGGCTGGTTACTTCTGAGTTACCCAGTAGCCCATGTAGCACTTTCCAGCACTTGATGGGCTATCTGGGGGGCTTGCTTTCTTCAGTATTCCAGCTAGTTCTCTCCACATTCTGTAGTTGGAAAAATATCATGTGTTCAGGAATAGGATCTTACCCTTTACCTCAGGCAGGTAATCAAATGCTTTGACAGAAGCCTGTCCTACTTAAGGGACTTCTTAGGTCTCTCTGATCAACAGCCTCATGTAGGTAACACCGATTTCTGTTACTGGGAGATACAGGTCAGCACCAAATTTTTTAAGGGTAGGTTTCATCCCACCTCTTCTTTTGGGTGTCGCCCTTCACTTCTATTGATGGTTGTATATTTTAATCTACTTTCATGGAGAAGGTAGCAGTTCTTTTTGGGTTTAGTTTTGTTTATACCCTCAAACTTTCCTTTTCCCTCCCCACAAACCCTTCCAATTTTCTGAGCCTATCTGGTATGATAGCAACTGAAGCTGATCCAAGTTAGGAACACAGATGAGTGAGAATATGTGGTGATTGTCTTTCTGTGCTTATATGTGTTAGCTGAGTATGATCTGTTCTATATCCATCCATTATCTTAGAAATTTCATCGTACCATCTTTTCTTACTGCTGAGAAGAATTCCATTGTCTATATGCACCACAATGTTGTTACTCATTCATCAAATGATGGGCATCTGAGTTGATTCCAGTTCTTAGCTATAATGAATTGAGCAGCTATAAACATGTTTGAGTAAATATCTCTCTAGTGAAGCATGGAGCACTTAGGGTAAATGTCCAGCAAGCAAATATCTGGGTCTGTTGGTAGTTCTACATTCATCTTTTTCAGGAATCTCCATATTGATTTCCATAGTGGTATTACAAGTTTGCATTTCCACCAAGAATGAGAGAGTTCCTCTTTCCCCACATTCCCCCCATACTAATCTCATAGTTGCTTTAATTTTCACTTCCCTATTATTATTTCATATGAATTTAGAGATCAATTTTTCTATCTCAGTAAAGAATGATGCTGGAGTTTTTACTGGTATTATATTAAATCTGTATATTGCTTTTGGTAGAATTACCATTTTCATATAATTAATTATGCCTATACAGGAGCATGGGAGGTATACTCATGTTCTTAACTCCTCTTCAATTTTTTCTTGAGTATTTTTATGTTTCCATTGTACAGGCCTTTCACAAGATTGGTTAATGTTATTCCAAGGTGTGTTACTTTTTTGTGACTATTGAAAATGGAACAGCCTTACAGGTTTATTTCTCTGTATAATTGTCCTTTTCATGTATAAAGGTTACTGATTTTTGTGTGTTGATTTTGAATCCTGACACATTGCTAAAGGAATTAATGATCTTCAGAAGTTTTGAAGTGGAGACTTTTGGGTCACTTATGTATAAGATCATGTCATCTGCAAATAGGGAGAATTTGACTTCTTCCTTTCCAATTTGTAGCCCTTTTATTTCTTTCTCCTCTCTTATTACTTGGGCCAGGACTTCTAGTACTATGTTGAAGAGCAGTGGTGAGCTTGTCACCCCTGTCTTTTCCCAACCTCAATGGGCACTCCTTGAGTCTTTCCCCATTAAGTATTATTTGGGTCTTAGGTGCTTTATTTATAGATTTTACTGTGTTGATATATAAACTGCCCATACCAATTCTCTCCAGCTTTTTGACCATGAATTGATTTTGTATTTTGTCAAAGGCCTTCTCAGCATCTACTAAAATGATCATGCGGTTTGTGTGATTAAGTTTATTTATGTGGTGCATTACAATTACCAATTTCCACATTTTGTACCATTCCTGCCTCCCTGGGATAATTCTACATGATCAAGTTGTCTAATGCTTTTCTTGTGTTGTTGAATTTGGTTTGTAGGATTTTGTTCAGGATCTTTGAATCTAAGTTCATCGGGGATGTAGGTCTATAGTTTTCTTTCCTTGTATCTCTGTCTAGCTTTAGTATTAGGATGATGCCAGTTTCATGAAAGGAGTTGGGCAGCATCCCCAGTACTCAGATTATTTGAAACATTTTGAAAAAAACTTGGTTTCAGTTCTTCAGTAAATCTGATAGAATTTGACTGAGAAGCCATCTGGTCCTAGACTTTTCGTTTTGGTGAGGTTTTTGAATACTTTTTCATCTCAATTTATCTGTCTTTTGAGGCCTCTCTAGAGTACTTTAATTAAGTTAATCCTAGTGACAAAACTTTGTTCTCTACAGATGATTCTCCTCAATTTCATTTATGTGTTTGTTGGCTTTTTGATGATTTGCTTCCAATTCAGCAATTCTCTTGATCAAGTCACATCACTTGTTGTGTTTTAAATTTGGGGGTTCAACTTCTTTTGTTTTCTATACATTTTTATTTTTTCCTTCCAGTGTGGGACTAGACATCTTTGGTGGAGTTCTCTCAATTTTCTTTCTTTCTTTTTTTCTTTCTTTCTTTTTTTTTTTTTCTTTTTTTTTTTTTTTTTTTTTTTTTTTTTTTTTTTGGCCTTGTGGTTTATCAGTCTTGGGACAAAAGTCTTCTTTTATAAGGGAGGAAGCAAATATTTAAATAGTTGTCTTTGTAGGATGTTCAGTGATTTATCTCTATAAATGTGACCTGGATAGGAGTAGGATAATGTTATTACTACAGATTGTGAAGATTGCGAGAACATCAAGGGTACCTGAGGAACTGGGAGGTGGAGAACTAGGAGCTCAGGCCTACTCACTCCATTTACATGCACTCTTCAGCACAGGGAAACCAAAGGTTGGGAAACTAGGAGTCAGGAAACTGGGGAACAATGAGCAAGAGGCAAGCTCCCTCAGTGAACCGTGTACCCTCTGGCTCAGGGGGACAGTGATTTGGGGACCCAGGGACTGGTCCATCAGGATGCCAGAGCGAAAGGCCTGCCTCTCGAGCACATACCAGGGTCCCGGATACTCCAAGCCAGTAACAGGGGTACCAGGCCTAGGGAACTGGAATGAACCAGGAGATCTGACCTACTCACTTTGCATGCATGCCCTCCAGACCAGGGAATATAGAATATATTTTGAAAGTCATATTTTGCTGTGATACCTGAGTCAACATAATAAAGGAAATATTAGAGTAGATTATTATTTTGGCAGCATGCAGTACTTATCAAAATGTCAGATTGAATACTTCCTTTTTTAAAGAAAATTTATAGACTCAAAGTGATATATTCTATTATCAGCTGTCATCAGCAATCCATTACTATATTGTATTTAATTTTAAGGACACTGATAACAAAACGTGCATGAATTTCAGGTTAGTCAAAGTTTAAATTATATTAAAGTGCTCAAATGATATGCTCATCATGTATTATCATTATGCATCTATTATTCAACTACATAGTGAAATAAATTTTCAATGATTCTTCTAAGTTCTATTGTCTAGTTGGACTCTTTGTAACTAATAAATCAAGTGGTTAATCTATGGTTCATTGCTATATGTGGAATGTAATAGCACTGGCTATATTCTAGAATGACCCTACCTTTAATCATGGTGTTGCTATATTCGTCCTTGTGTAGCTAATACTGAGAAATCTGACATGTATATACAGAGATATTATTCATGTAGCAAGCATTCCACAGTTCTCTGGATTGTTTATATTGACAATGTGCTCTCATTTATTATAGTATGTTGTGAAACTATTTATGGATGATCCCTTAATTATTGTTTGCTTTGCGAAAACATAGTGTGGTGATATTATATAATGTTCTTAGCTATGTATGCATAAAGTATCTGTTGTATGATGACTTCACTCATGATTTTCCTTTTATTAATGGTGTGAAACAATAGATATTCATTGCAAAGTATTCTTTGTAAAGTCAAGTTTGATCTTGTCTTGGGCCATGGATAAAAACTTTGTCATTATTCTATCACTGTCAAAAAAATATCTGAAATAAAACAAAAAAACTTATAAAGAGGAAGTTTTGTTTGGCTTAATAATTTAAAAGGTCCCAGTTCATGATCTCTTTAGGCTTCTTTCCTCGGCCTGTGGTCAGATAGCACATCATAGATACAGTGCATTGTAGTCAGGCTATTTGCATCAAGGTGGCCAGGTAAGAGGGGAACAAGAGGAGGAAGGTGGAAAGAGAGAGAGAGACTAGAACACACACTCAAAAGCCTTCCCCTGATGGCCTGTGTGTTCCTAACCAGCACCACTTTCTAAAGATTCCATCAGCTCAAGTAATAGCATTAGCTAGGGACCATGATTTATCAAATGAGAATTTCAGGTACTTTTGAGAGTGGAACAATAATAGATACTCCTAATTATCCTGGCCAGTGGTCAAGAGCCACAAATATTTTAGCCACAGGATCAAGAGGAAAAAGGTGCAATATTCTACAATATACTGTATTGCTAAAGTAAGATATTAGGAAGGTGATATATCATAAATGTATTCCCTCTAACAGCTAACTCCAAAGCAATTATGATACTAAAAATGACTTAGTAGCTGTGGGAAGTGTAACATTAATTCTATAGTTACTTGAATGTGAAAATATTTTCAGTAGGATGATAGTTATCGGTACATATCATTATCTTTCCTCTCCTTTTGTTTATCTGGTAATGAATATAGAATATGAAAAAGCAATATGTAAACAGCTAGAGTAAGCAGCATTTGACCTGGCAGGCTTGCCCTCTACATGCTTCTGATCAAGATCTTTAGCTCTCTCTAACTTCTCTGATCTTGTCAAAATGTAAATGATATGTGAAAGCTTGGTTCATGATTTTCTCAGCTTAGATTTTAAAATTTAGCTACACAATGGGATCACTTGGAACATAATAGATTGGTTGTTACCTGGGGCCCCTCCCTGAGATTTTAATTTATCTCTTGGGCATGGCCATAGAGCGTGTGTGAAATATCTTTGGTGATTCTCACATTATAACACAGTTAAGAGTAGTTGCCATTCTCACCCTGGTCTAACCGATTATATTATACCAGAAGAAGTCTGATGATATCATTCTCTCATTGTCTCAGGTAGAAAGATAAAATGATATCAAGAATTTTTTAAACAAGGATCATAAATACTCCTAAGGGAATGGTCACAACACTCAGTAGTTTGTTGAATTACCAGGTATCTTGCACTACTTTTTACTATCTCTATCTCTGACAGTGGCCATGTTTTTTTTTTTTTTTTTTTTTTTTTTTTTTTAATTAATTTAAGTAGAAACTTGTATGGAAACATCTTGTGCTAGTACAACCATTTCCCTCCTCCTCACCCCCATTCTGCTGAGGGTCCTCCTCAGTGGGATTGGTGATATGCTCCCCAAGGTTGTGGGTTATGAGATAGGAGAGCACTGGACAATTATTGTAAGGTGAGAGCAGTGTCACTTGACATTCCCTCCCACTCTGTGGCTATTACAGCCTTTCTTTCCCCTCTTCCCCCAAATTCCCCGAGGCGTGGCAGGTGTATTTTAAATCTACTTTAGCACTGTGCTCCCTGCAGGTTCTGGATTTCTGCTTTGATGCATTTTGAGAGTCCTCAGTGTCTGTCTCCATGATCCTGGTGCTGGTGGACAGGCTCACTGTCCAAGGAGCACCGTTGCTCATCTCACCAATTCCTCCATGGTTTCACTTGGGTCCTGGGTGATGTGGGAGGGGTATTTTATCTCCTCATTCTAGCTACCTTCTGAAAAATAAAAACAGATTATCTGAAGGAGACTGAGTTTAAATGGGATAAGAATTATGAATTAAAAGATTTTGATGGGCGTAGCCTCTGTTTTAGCTAAAGGCTAGTGGCAGCTTCTTTTTAAAGTCCATGCTTTTGGTCTCCATAGCGTTCTAACTCTGTTCCCAGTTCCAACAAAGGCTCCTTTCCACCAAGCAGATCTCTTACCAATCAGAGAGCCACTGGTTATCCTCCTAGGCTGGTGCTGCTATTGCACAGGTGTGTCCCTTTTGTCAGGCTGATTGCATTTGTATAGCAGTGTCCCCGTTAGCTCACAAGGTTGTTGGCCATTTTACTCCAGCAGTCCATGTAGCACTTTCCAGCACTGTATAGGTGGTCATGATTATTGACTTCTCTTAACACCACACTTGGGAAAACAATATGTCTGCAAACACCAATCAGTGTTTCTCATGGTCATCATATTATCTCCCTTTAGGAGCCAATCATTATGTCTTTCTTATATAAATAATAGTAAATATTCACCCATTATCACATTTAAAGTTATATTGATTTATGGCTACCCAGAAATCTATGATCTATTTACATACTATCTCTATCCATTTACTTCAAAGATGGTTTGCTTTTTCCAAAAATGGTTTAAACTTGTATTTATTTGTACTATTTGCATTCCATTTTTCTCTCAAATTATTTCTACTTCCAACTACTCTTATTCCCAACCCTTCTAGTGTTACATAAGACTTCCTTTGAAAATCAATTTCTATTTCATCTTTCTCATTTTCATGCCATGCTCCCACAATATTTTTTTCCCTGTCATCCTTCTCTGCCACTTTGAAGTGTATTCATGTGCCTTTAAACTAGCATTTACCAATAGGCTTCAGTAAAGGCTATCAACTGTCTGTCAAACTAACGAGGCTTCTAGTACATCACTCAGAATGGGCTTTATATTTGCAAATTCAAGAATATTAACTCAGAGTTTTAAATTCTCTAGAAAAACAACAAATATATTTTTATTAATACTTTTTATTTTTAATCAACCATAGAATATTTTCTACCTGAGTGTTTCTTTTAAAAAATAAAATTAGTTAAATATTAAAAGAACAACCCAGCTAATGGTTATGGTGCAGTTATTGCCAAGGTAATGCTTTTCCCTGATCATCCAATTTCATGCTCATGGAAGCTAGAATACTAAAAAAAAAAAAAAAAAAAAACTTGAAATGTTCATAAATTAATCAACCTAACCAAAGTCACAAATAAGTAAATGGGTGAGGTTATATTCAAACTCAGGTTTCCTTGAAGAACTTGAAGATTTTTTAAATAATATATGTGAGCATGGAATTATTTATATAATTAAGGAGCTCATCTTTTAGCAATAATATTTAATATTTGGTTACAAGCATACAGAAATCTGGCATGTGTAGTGTTATGAACAATCATTAATAGATCTAAACAACATCATGTAACATTTCACTTGATCTAATAGTCCCTCATAAAAGTGAAAACAACTCATAGAAGGAAAAATAGGAAATGCCAATGGTTAACTTAACAACAAAATGTACAATTTAATGGAAATACCAATAAATAGAATATTTTTTCCAAAACACAATTGAAGCCCAAAATACTTACTCCAGATTACTATACACTGTTAACATGTTTTTGATAGATATCCCTCTATGAAAACAGAAGTTATCTAAACTTTAGGAACATCCTTCTCTATAGCAACAATAATTTCTTAAGCCAAAATTAAACAATAAATGTATTCAGCAAGAATGAAAAGAATATTCATTACATTTCTCTTGTTTTCTAAGTAATTAGAAAAAATAATTATCATAGTAGAAAATATAATTTTGCTGCAAATAAGAAAAAAACAATTGTGAATTACTTCAAGAACTCAGTGATCTGTAATTAGAACTACTTTCAAATATCCTTTGAACCAAAGTTTAGTTACTTGTTTCCTAACCACATGGTCTACATTTTTTTTCCTCTTATTTCTTTTTTTAATATATATATATATATATATTAAATATATATATATATATATATATATATATATATATATATTATTCATTTATATTATTCTGATTTTACATTCATAGCATTGGTTCCATTGTCCTTCTCCCTGTGTTCCCACTTTCAAAGGGACCCTCATCAATGGGGAATGTGGGTTGTGCATTGTGAGGTTAGTCAAGAGTTCTGGGGGGTAGGCCCCAGTCTCTGTGCATAATGCCCCAATTTGTGACTCTAACAATCTTTCTGCCCCTTCTTCTGCGAGTTTCCCTGTGCCACATTGGGGTCATTTTAGTTCTGCTTCAGTGATGAGGTTTTGGGAGCCTCTGTGTCTCTGGATATCTGGCTTAGTTGGAATTGGATGTTCTCTGTGTTTATCTCCTTCAGCCTTTATTTACTTTTCCATATGCATTTTAATGTTCAGTGAACTTTATTAAAGAAACATGTCCAAAATGTCCCATTTATAGACATTTAAAATAATTATCTAAATTAATATATTGTTTAAAGTGAAACAACAATAGTCAGACTATTATGTAGCACATATTGATTATTTGGAATGTCCTTTGTTTGTTACGATGATGTTCTAGTTTTTAGCTGTTCAGAACAAATATATTTACCTTGTGCATTATTCTTGCAAGTTAATGAAATTAATTTATTCATTTCCGTTTTCAGAAAATATACTTTTTTCAAAGAAAAATTGTTTTACTCAAAGTTTTCAAAATCTGAAATAAAATACAGATATCCCTTGGAGCTATTGGTTAGAATACCACATGTGTGAGACCACACAATTCTGTTCATGGATAGAAAACTTAGCAGTATCTCAAACACAAAAGAAATCTATAGTCAGAAGATTAATAATAGAATTGAGATCCTAGCATTTTGTGTTCATTTTAATGACAAAACAGGTATTCTAATAAAGTAATAAACATGAATATTTAAAAAAATTGGTGGAATTTCACAATACTTAAAACAATGTGCCTCATTTAATCTCTGCTTTAGAGAGGGATTTTTCCATCTTACTATTACTAACATGTTGATAGAAATGATTTAGTAGTGTAGTATTGTCCTTTCTATTTAAGGACATTTTAAAGGCATTCTTAATTCTATTCATTAGATGCTAGTAGTGCCTTGGATATCTCCAGTTCATGACTATAAAAGTATTTCCAAATTTTGTCAGATATTCACTGGGGGACAAGAGTCAGTGATGCGAACTGAGAGTGATGGAATAGAGAAGTAAGGCCATACCATTAGCACTTGACTACATTTTCCATATTACAAGGACTTGCTGCTTGAAGTGCTAATCACCAGGCCTCTGCACATTGTGCAATCAGCCAGTCCTTCTTTTCATAGAAGAGCCTTATTCATTGGTTTCTAAGATGCCACATGCTTGCCATTTCTCAAATCTCCCTGGCATTGCCATCTTAAAACCCATACTTGTCCCCTTTCTCTTTTTTGGCCATTGGATTAGAGTGACATATAACATCAGACATGACAAGTTCTTTTACACATTTCCTTGGTGATCTTATCAACTCTCCTGGCCTTGAAAAATATTTATTTGCATCCCATAGTTACATTTCATATTTTCTTGCTTATAGTCTCACATATCTGACAGTTTAGTGATACTTTCACTTGATTCTATGATTTCAAATTTACTATGTTCAAAGGTAAAATATTAGTCTTCCTCTCTGACATTTTTCCATAGTCTTCATGTTAATAAATGAGGATATTCTTCATTGATTTGATCAGTTGAAAATAGCAAGAAACTAAGCATGTTTGAAATCATTCTTGTCACTTGCATTGTTTATCATTTCTATAACAGACCACCTGAATATAGGCAACATTATTCAGTTTCACTGCTAAGAAAACTACTATATTCAAAGGAAAATGTAATTTGCTAAATGTTTTCAAAACCTGAAGTAAAAAGGAAATTATCTCCAGGCACTATTGGATTTAATATCACATGCATGGATATATTTGAGGCTGTATACTGGTATTAGATGAATAGGGAGCTTAATGATACCTCAGCTATAACAGAAACCATAGACAGAAGACCACCAAATGTGGAGGTAGTTATGTAATTCTAGTCTTTGATGCTATAATGAGAAGAGATTTATTTGTCTCTATGTTCTGGAGGTTTGATAGCTCATATCTGGTGATGGTCTTCATGATAGCAGAGTTCACTGGATAACAAAGTCATGGGGCATGTGTGTCTTTTCAGTTCTCTCAGTTTCATTATAGAGAGTGTTGTTGGCTATACCATGACAAATTTGTGTCTTCAATGTCACCTATTATAAACCAATCAAATGTAGGCATGACAAATTTGAAAAATGACAGTTGGCAATTGTAAGACACAGTCAATCTCATTATGATGAGCACTTACTATTTGAAAGAAACATATTAAAGTCTTAACTTTTCTATCATTTGATATATAATAAATATTATAATCTCACTAGGACATAGATTTATAATACAAGAAATATAGAAAGTGAGATACAAATGTGTATCTGACTCCATAACTGACAATCCATAATTGACAAATTTACAACTTGTATGTTGATAGCTGAAAAATGAAAGTGTATTTACAACTTGTTTTAATTTGTCTGTGATTCTGAAGGAATGGAACTGATATTTATTTGAAAAATGTATAAATAAAATAAATATCAAATATTTATTTGATATTACATATTTGCTTTACTTTTCTACATGAATTTTAAATTATTCAATGCAACACATGTAGTTTTAAAGACTAAAATACTATTCATAATACATAATAAACTATAAAGTGTTCTTTTGCTATTGCTTTCATCCAGTGAAACTTTCTAAATATTATTTTAGCTTTCATATCTCTGTACTTCTAAGTAAATGGAAAATCTGTTAACCACTCATCAGTTATTGAGAGACCATATTGGCTCCTGTTATCATAAATGAAGCTTACTTATTTTGCATAATCTACACTGTTGCTGCTTTTCTCCATGCTCCAGAATATTTAGTAATTTTTAGTAAATAAAAGAGATGAATAGTGGCATAACTTTGCCTTTTGCTTTTATTGTTACTACCTAAGCATTATTTTTTACTCAATTCATTTTCCTATTATTACTGCTAAACTTATAATTAGGCAATGAATTTTATGTAGTTAATTCTTTCTTTGTATCAATGTTCATTCCTACCTTCCAATAGAACTTTAGTACCATTTACAACAAAGCCAGGTATACATGGTAGAATTTCTTAATTCATATCATTTTTCCCATTACTTTTAATAAAATATTCTTCCTAAAGATACTCCTATCCTTTACAATAATGTTGTTGCTGCATGGCTGTCAGTCCAGAATTTTCTTTATTGGTCTATCAAAATTCCTTTGCTTCTTCCTATTGTTTAATTATCTTTTTATCATTTTTGCTCTATCTTGAATTAACCCTTTGTTATAAGCATGTATAGTTTCCACCAGTTTCACTAAGTTAAAACCATGTACTTTATCCACTATTTTCCATGGAGAGGCCTACAAGTACTTGCTCCACATCAAAGAAAATGCCAATTCCACAAGAGTTTTCCTTAGTGTCCCAGTGTTTTTCTGGAGCTTTTGGACAGAGGATGGGAGACCAACATGGATAACAACCTCTCCATGGCTAGATAGGTGAATCTACCATTCCTTGAGCTTTCCTACTCTAGCTCCCAACTGAAGTCACAAGACCTCATGTGTCATTGCATATAACTGGCACAGAATTTTCTGAGAGCTTGGGTGGTGGTCTCATTATCTTTCCTTATTCTCTCCTTCTTTGGGGGAACATCAGTAGGCACAATCTGAAGAGTATCTCATATGTGGTCACAGTTGCTTCTAATAAAGATGGCTTTGGATGTTTCATTTGAAGGAATGGGTCAAACAAGACCATGGCACTGTTGTACCTGCTTATGGAGTCTCACAACATTTACCTGTAGTGCCATGTACATAACTGCTAGCATGCTATGTCATTACAACATGCCATCTTCTCTCCTAGATTGGTCTCTGGTTTTCTCTACTTTCAGACTGCATCTCACTTCCTTATGTTGTGTCTGAACATCTTCCAGTAGCTCACTGTGGAAAATGTCTATCAAAAGCTTAAATTTTGAGACTTTTCCTGCCTGTCTGCCTGTAAATATTTTAGTCTTGTCTCTCACTTGATAGACCCATGTTAAAAATTTTTAACCTTTGGATTGGATTAAAAATCATTGGAGGGCTGGAGAGATGGTTTAGAGATTAAGGCTCTTGCCTGTGAAGTCTAAGGACCCAGGTTTGATTCTTTAAGTCCCATTTAAGCCAAAAGTACATGGTGGAACATGAATCTGGAGTTTGTTTGCAGTGGCTAGAGGCCTTTTTCTCTCTTTCTATCCCTTTCTCTATCTCCAGTAAAAATAAGAATAATAAGAATGTTGGAAATAATTTTCCTTGAGAAACTGGAAAACACTTCTTCATTGGCAACTTTCTTATAGTGTGCTATTACTGAGTCAATGCTTGTGTCTATTATTCTACTCAAGCAGGGGACTTGTCAGCTTTTCTAATAAATATTTAAATACTTCTTTATACAAAGTTTTCTCTTAGGTGTGAACCTGCTGTGTAGTCTCAGGGAGACGTTTAAAACATATGAAAATTTTTTACTCACCTATGAATATTTAGTTTATAGTTTTCTACTTTGTATTATGTTAGTTGTATTTTTTTCTTATATATTATATAGATGTCAGATTGTTGGATAAGTCCTTTAAATTTTTATGCTTTCTTTAACTATTTGCCAACTATTTATCCTTTCCTCTACATTCTGAAATATTTAATAATACTTAATTTTCCACTATATTATAAACCAAAGGCATGTAAATAAGAAAAAAACACTTTGAACCTATTGTGATAGTTTTCATCAGAGAAAATCAGTGACATCATCAGTATTAGCTCTGGAGATTTCCAACTTCAGTTTTCTATCTATTTTGCTGGACATCATATTTGGAAGCAGGAATCAGATTTTTAGCTCTGAATAGCTTTTATATTTAATGATTTGAAATGCACAAGCTCTGCAACTATTTCAGTGCAATGGTGACTTAATATGGTGGGATGATTTCTCTATTGTATTTTTAACTTAGCATTTTTGGTGAAATGTGGGCACAAACACATCTCTTGGTACAATCAGGACCACAGTACAAGTCTGTTATTATTCAACAACATTTCATATGTACTGCAGAATTTGTCACATGGGCATATTATTTTTAAAAATATAGAACATATAGCCGGGCGCACGCCTTTAATCCCAGCACTCGGGAGGCAGAGGTAGGAGGATCACTGTGAGTTCAAGGCCACCCTGAAACTACATAGTTAATTCTAGGTCAGCCTGGGCCAGAGTGAGACCCTACCTCAAAACAAACAAACAAACAAACAAAAAAAAGAACATTTCCCCTGTCTTGCTGTAATAAGTGCTGGGCCCCAAATTTGTTATTTCTAAATATTTTATTTCTTTATTTATTAGAGAGAAAGGGAAGGAGAGAGGGAAAGAGAGGGACAGAGAAAGAGAGATAGATAGAATGAGTGCACCAAGGCCTCTAGGCACTGCAGATGAACTCCAGATGCATGTGCCACCTTGTGCATCAGGCTTTACTTGGGTAGAACCCTGATCCCTAGGCTTTGCAGGTAAGACCCCTAATCACAGAGCCATCTCTTCAGACCCCAAATCTGTTATTAAAACTATATTTATAATAGTAAGCAATGACAAACAACCTGTTTTCATAGTGTCCCTAAGAAACAAACTCCTTTGAGATTATCCTAAAAGTATGTACTTTTTAATGAATGACTAGAACATTTATCTTTCAGCCTGTCCCTTGACTCACTCTCCTCTCACATTTCAAGATGTTATCTAGTCAGGTCTGTCATTATCATACTCTTGCAGTTAACTTTCTCTACTTAGGTTATATTTATTAATCAAATTTTCTTTTCTGGGAACCATTACCTGATATATATATATATATATATATATATATATATATATATATATATATATATGTGTGTGTGTGTGTGTGTGTGTGTGTGTGTGTGTGTGTGTGTGTGTGTGTGTGATATAAGAGAGGAAGAGTTTATTTAAGCTTATGCTTCTGAGCAAAAGAGTCCATCATGTTGGGGAAAGCATAGCAGGAGCAGGAAGCCTGTGTCACATTGTCATATCAGCAGGGAAAAATGGAGAAAGGTGAAAGGGCAGCTATCAGTGGTACATTTCTTTTAAAAAAGGTTCTACCTCAAGAAAGCTCCACAACCTTCATAGACTGCACCACCAACTGGGTATTAAGTATTAAAAAACATATGAGTCTGTGGGAAAGATTCTATATTAAAATCACCACACAGTTGAATATTACTAGGATGCCACTTTGCAAAGATGAAATCTGAAGCACAAGGTGTCTACCTTCATCTGCTGTAATGATTTTGTACATGATAGAACTCAAAGTCCAACCAAAGTGCCTGATACCTAAAAGTCAGGTTCCATACCCTTACTCTGTTTTTAGCCCATGCCATTCATCCTTACCAAGTCATCATAGTCAAAGAAGGAATTTTAAACACCTATTCAGATACCTAAGTATTTGTAAACTTTGCTGTGATAGATGAAAACAATGGCTTGCATTCTTAGTAAAAAATGGAATGGATGTATTACTCAATGAAGAAGAAGGAGACAGATTATTAAAAGTAAGTCAACATTATAAGTCAACATTATATATATATATCCTCTATATAGATAACCTACTATCAATTATCAATTGCATACTGTGGTGCAAAAGAGAATTTATTTGAATAGATAATGATAAATCACTTATGGATTATTTTAAGTTCAGCCCAGCTATACATGTCATAAGACCAATTATGTATACATTACATTGTTAAAGAGAAATGTGTACAACATTTTGTAGTAAAGTTAATCTTTCAGAATATTTACAACTTCCTCCAATCATAGGCTACAAAACATTTATTATTATACATGGAACTGTATACACTCATTCGAGTTATCTGGGGATGCAGGGCCACAAGAAGCTGAAAAACAAAATCTAGCTGCACTAGTTTGAATGTGAAATGTCTCTAGTTGCCTCCTGTATTTGTGATTAAGCCTCCGACTCAATCATCACTTAATGGAGCTCTTTGGAGACAGAGCCTTGATGGAGGACATGTGTCACTCAGATGAGCCATCAGGTTTGTTATTCTGGCTCTACTGGGTGTTCACTGACTCGCCCACACTTGCTGTTCCCACCTGCTGTTCATATGTGAAGACATGGGACAGCTACCTGCTGTGCAGTGTTTTCTCCACCATGATGAAATTTCCCCTAGAAAACACAAGCCAGAAATAAATCCTTTCTACCTATGTGTTTTGTCCAAGCAAGGAGAAGTTGGCTGCCACAGGAAATAAATGTAAATTGATCCTTAGTATCAGAGAAAGATAGCATGGAATTTTCTGGTTAAGTAAGCTACTTAAGTATGTGTCTGAGTTGAGTGATTTTCCTTCCTGCTGTCCTGCTATTGTCTGATGATATTTATCAGATGACTTTATCATGACTGCAAATAAGCCAAGCTTTATTCAAAGATAGTGAAATGCCCTGAGGGACAAAAATGAGCTGCATCTTTTTGCATGACTTGCAAAGCTAAAACAACTTAGCAGAAAATTCTGAGAAATAAACTTCCATCACAAAATTTATTTACCTGGCAATAATTTGGTTTCATGGCCTTTTGTGAAATAAAAAAAAAAATAAGCTGAGATAACATAAGTAGCATAATTTACCTAGAGTAGTTAATTGAGAGATCAATGATATAAGATATAATGGAGAGAAATATTATTTTAATTGGAAATTTAACACCACAATGAAATAACTAAATTTTTTCTAGAATTAGTGAAAGTTTCAATAATACAATGTTGGTAAAAGTTTGAACCATTGTGTATTATGTTAAGAGAAGCTTTAATTGACCATCTTGTTTTGACAATTCTTACAACCACATTCTACAATTTCATAGTCAAAAGGAGTAAAAGCCAATTCGTGTTTTCAATTTATTTGTTCATTTAGTATATTTTAAGAAGCTTCATATGTACATATATGCATACATATATTTATATATTTGTATCTATCTATCTTTCTATTTAAAATCTCTCTGTCAATGTTGAACAATTCTCACATACACTACACATTACTTTCTTTGGCCCTCTAGAGACTTTTGCTTCTAGTTTTATGTTATAATTTTATGTATCTACAAACATTCTAGTAGCCACAAATAAAAGTATGATATTTGAGACTGGCTTAATTCTCTTAATATAATTATCACCAACTTAAGTTACATTCCTGTAAATAACATAGTGTGTTGTTCTTTATGGATAAAAATACATTGTTAAATATGTCACATTTTCCTATCCATCCCTTTGTGATTGGACCAGTATTTTGGATTACATATCTTAACTGTTGTGAATAGTGTTGCAGTGAACATTGATGTGCAAGTAAATCTGTGATATGTTGATACCCAGAAGTTATCATATGTTAAACCAATTTTGCTTATTACCTTTGGGGAGTCTCCATATTGACTTCGACCATGGCTGTAAGGGGTTTTCTCTCCCTTTTCCCACTTCTGTGCTTTCTTAATGATTGCCTTTCTGATTGAGATAAGATGGAACTACTCCATGTAATTTTGATTTGCATTTCTCTAATGGATGGGGAGATTGAACTATTTTGTTCATTCCTCATTTGGATGTCATCTTTTGAGAACTACCTGTTCATTTCAGTAGTAAATGTATTAATTTTTGTTTAGTTTTTTCCCGATGTTTTTATATTCTTTTCATATAACTGCTGGATGTATAGCTAGCAGACTTTTAATCCATTCTATAGGCTTTCATCTCAATTGATTAACAGTCTTTTAATTTCCATTTTAGCTTTTTAGTTTCATGATATCACATTCGTTGATTATTAGCATTATTTTATAGCAACTGGGCCAATTATAAAGGCATATATCTTGAAATGTTTTAACTACTTTTTTTTTTTTTCTAAAAACTTACGAGTCTCAGGTGTCACATTAAAGGTCTTTGTTCCATTTGGAGTTGTTTTAACTACAAGTATTTTCTATAAGACTTTGTTACTCATAGAAATTTGCCATATTTATCAACATTTTTAAAATATATTTTTCTCATTTCATTGCATTTCACAAATTTATATGCATTAGTTGGATGAATATTTTGTGAAAATAGAGAACAATGAGTTTAGTGTTGAAGGACTTCTAATATTGTTCCATATTACTGTGAAAAGTAATCTACTAGTTATATATTTTCTAAAAAACTTGATATCACTAATTGAAATTTTCTGCGTGTATGTTCCAAAAGTTTTATTTTTATTCTAGTACATATTCAAATCATTCCTTGTCAAAATATTAATGAAATAATTCAATAATAAATCATATATATGTGAGATAACATTGGGATTAAGTTATTTTTGTCCTATCCCCCTCCACTTCTTTTCAGATTACTACGATAAATATTTGCAAAATAAAATATCTAGAATAAACCAAATATCCTAATGTTTAATGCTATTATTGTATTCATCTTTTTATTCTTGACCCATATGTAACAGTTCAACACACATATTTCCAAAGAAAATTGTTCTTATGAGGCCTTTTTTATTATTGGCAGGACTGCAGCAGACACAAGTACTTACTTCTCTTTTATTAGATTCCTATGTTACTTTGTTATCATTCTGTTAACAGGATGTAACAGACTGTTTTCACTGAGCTCTTCCAGAAAGTCATCAAAGGCTATGGGATTACAAATAGTCCTTAAGTCCTCCACATGATTAATTATAAATGTTCTAACACATTCTAAGATAGGATCAAGAGAAATTTTTATCTAACTATTGCTCTTTATTCACATCCAAATTTCTCTTTGCCATTCTCTTCACAAGTGTGTATTCAGTCATAAATCAGTACATTTCTGTTTTAGTTCTTGGTAGATTAAAAACAGTCAAACTTATTTTATACTGACATATTTTATATAGAACAATGAATATATTTTTGCATGTAGGTTGTTGGAAAGCAGTGAAATATTACCTATGGATTTGACTTTGATTTTTCATGAAAATCTACTATAATCTGAATGATATGATTCACATAATAATAACTTGAAGTTTCATAGTAGTTAACACAAGTTAATGCACTCCAGTGAGACTCCTAAATGAAGGGAAGTAATAAACTACTTTTGGTTGAAGGTAATTAAAATAAGCATTCATTGATGGAAATCCTGTCATTTTTTAAAAATCTTTGCTTTTCTATGAAAACACAGTAATGACAGGATTGATGAAACTTACTTTTCTTCCAATATCCTAAACCATGAAAATGAATATTTTATATTTTTTTAAATTTTCCAAATATTTTTGAATGCCACTGCAAAATGTCCTAAATGCATCTCATATAAATATTTCTTAAAATAAAAATTATAGAATAAATGGGTTTTTGACTTTTCATATAATAATTATTATATGGAGGAAAATTTAAATCAATTACTAAAAATACAAATTTATATTACACATATAGGTATTGGATCAACAATAGAACCTTGAAAGTATTTCTTTATGTTTTGCTCTCAACTAGAAAGTCAAATGTAGATATATAAACTCTAGAACTGGGACTATGGACTAAATAATGCTGACTAGGGCACTAGGAAAAAAGTCAATAAATGAAATTGAGAAATAATACAAGTCACTAAAGTAAAGGTCATTTACAATGTGTTCTTCTACATTATGATACAAAAATCCAATATAATGTATGTAAGAGGGCAATGTGGTAATAATTGAAATAATATATGCCCAACATAATAGAATTTTCTAAGAATTGTTAATCATACTTCCAGGTAACTGTGAATATGCCAGATAAACTTTGAAATGTATTTTTAACTTCAAAAAAGGAAAATTGAAGTTTGTGATATATGAATATACTCAATAGATATTCTTAATGTGTTGATGAATCTCCTAGAAATAAAAACTCAGATTCATTTCATGATATTCCAATATTATAGAAATGAAAAATATTAGCAAATATAAATTAATATGAGAGACCAGATGATTAGTTAGTTAATATCAACATTGTTTCCCCAGTATCAATATATTACCAGTTTTATTCATTTGTTTACCTATTTATTTACAGATTTATTTATTCAATATTGATTGTACATAGCTTTTATTTTTATAAAATTTTGAATGAGATGGGTCAGTGAGTACAAGGCTCACTTTGCAAACATGAGGACTCTAGTTTGACTTTGGTACCCATGAAAAAGTGATAGGCCATACCTGTGATCTTAGCACTGGGGATGTAGAGTTAGGAGGATCATTGCAGCTTGCTGGCTAGCCAGTCTACCCTAATTGGAGAGCTCCTGTCCAGTGAGAAACCCTGGCCCAAAAAGAAGTGGACAGGGTTCTGAAGGGTAACACCCAAGAAGTTCCTCTGACCTCCACACACTTATGAACCATATGCATGAACACATGCAAATGCATGTGTCCATACACATGCAAACTGCACGTACCCCCCACACATACTAAAAAACAAAACATTTTTCTTACTCTTGTTTTATTTCAATTTTTATTTAATTTATTTAAGAATGATAGGCTGAAATAAACCAGTTTGCTCCAACTTATAGAGCTTTTGCATTCAATGCATCTAAGATGGGGTTTGAGAATTCACATTCTTAGGGAAGAATTGTAAATTTTTGAGTCTCATGCAAGAAATACTGAATTCGTCTCTGAAAGTCGGGCTCAACAAAATATGACTTATTTCACATCTTAAAGATAACACAATAAAAGCTGGGTTTAGTGACCCATGCTTTTAATCTCAGCTGTCAGGATACTGAGATAGGAGGGTAGGTGTGAGTTCAAAGCCAGCCTGGGATACAGTCAGAACACATCAGTCTGCAAGAGACATCATCCCTCAGAAAACAAAACAAACACAAAGGATAGTACATTGAGAGGCTTAGCGGCCTGATATTCTCCTTTGTGTGCCTATAGTTTTCTGTTGGTTTTAGGTGGAGAGCAGCTATCAAATGATATATTTGAAGCAGGAACATAATAGGAACCCAAGATCATTCCTCTGGAATATATTTAAACCTACAGTTAGGATATAGTAACTCACAGGAACCCAAAAGATCTCAATTTTCATCCTTTTGTCCTCTGTTCAAGACAGGTGAGGAGGAAGATGGATGCATGGACAGAGGAACTTCTGATAGATTGACAGAAAATGTTATCAAATATTATAGTAGGAGTAACTAGAAAATAGAGTTATTAAAGATTAAAGAAAAACATGAAAGCTGATTGGAGTAAAAGGCAGATGTTGTACGTTTTCTTTAGTGTTGGGATGTGAATTCAGGCCCTTGCCAAGCTAGGGAATTTCTCTTCTATTGAGTTGTACCCCAAACCACTTGGTTTAGCTTTGGTCATGTGTTGTAATTACCTTCTTATTGCTGGGATAAAGCATTGGACCCAAAGTAGCTGTTGTGAGGAAACTTTTTTTTTTTTTTTTTTTTTTTTTTTGCAGTTTCAACGAGAATTTTCCTGATGACAAAGAAAGACATATCAAGATTAGAGGCAGGACATCACCCCTGCAGGTGGAAACAGTAGCAGGAGAGTGCGCCATCTGTAGCAAGGGGGAATTGGCTGTCAAGGTTTCCCCTAACACACTTCCTTTGGCAAGGCACTTTCTCAAAATTTGCCATTAAATTGCAACCAAGCCTTCAGAGCACATGAGCTCATGGGGGGCATCTGATTCAAACCACCACAACATATAACTTTTCTAAATGTAGATGCCTATTACACATGTGTACAAGGCTTGCTAGTCATGATACAGATATATCACTACATGCAAGGGAGAGTGTGGTGTAGAGAAATGATTTTAGAAATCCTCAGTATATACACTAGCTTTTATTCATGAGACTATATGTATTCACTAAGGAGTGAAGTGTAGAAAGGAAAATAAGTTCAAAGACTAGTCTGTGTCCTAGGGCTGTTCAAAGGTCAGGGACGGGAGGAAAAGGAAACCAAACACAATGAGAAAAACAGAAGTAGTCAAGAGGAGAAT
Source organism: Orientallactaga sibirica (assembly GCA_036365145.1). Lineage (NCBI taxonomy): Eukaryota > Metazoa > Chordata > Mammalia > Rodentia > Dipodidae > Orientallactaga > Orientallactaga sibirica. The sequence goes on from JAEOAD010000509.1 coordinate 9,458,196, forward strand.
ATATGAACATGGGCTCCAGGACCTTAAGTGACGAAAATGAAACATATGAATGCCTTTTTTTTTTTTTTTTTTAATTTTTAGAGTTTCCTTTTCTGGCTCAAAGCTTAATGGAAAACATGTTTGACATGAGTAGTGTGATGTCCTACGTGTGTCACATGTTAATGGACACAATCTAACGTAGCATCAGAGTTGGATGAAGAGGTCTAAAAAGAGGCCTGGAACACCTCCAATCAGTCAGATAATAGCTGGATATTCTGAGCTTTGATTGAATCCAGCCTAGAGTGTAGACAATTTCAATTGCTGCAAATCTGTACATTTTAACATTGAATACACCCAGTGGCACTGTTCACATCTGCTTCAACTCTTGGAAAAAAATATCTGTCATGGATTTTTCTTCAAATATAGATCCATACCATCATCATCAGGGGATTATTTTTGTGAATAGTTATGAGGCTGTGCCATCTTTCTTTATGAAATGATGCTGGTCTGGAGAGATGGCTTAACGGTTAAGGTGTTTGCCTGCAAAGCCAAAGGACCCAGGTTCCATTTCCCAGGACCCATATAAGCCAGATGCACAAGGTGGCACATGTGTCTGGAGTTTGTTTGCAGTGGCTGGAGGCCCTGGCATGTCCATTCTTTCTCTCCGACCCTACCCCTTTCTCTACCTCCTTCTCAAATAAATAACTAAATAAACAAAATATTTAAAATAAAATAAAATGGTGTTGACTGTATAATAGATACTGATGACATTTTTATTATTCAATAGTCTGTGCATCAATTCACATACTATTAGTATGTGCAAGTTATTCATAATAAGCCATTTTCCTGCCAAGTTTATTTTGCTTCTTTGAATATTACTCTTGTATACTGTTTTTTTTTTCATTTCAGCTTTATTAATTAATTAGAGAGAGAAAGTGAGTGTGAGTGCATGTGTGTGTGTGTGTGTGTGTGTGCACGCGCACCAGTGTCTCCTGTCACAGTAAAAAAACTCCAGAAGCATGTGCTAATTTATGCATCAGGCTTTATGTGAGTACAGGAAAATCAAACCCAGGCCTGCAGACTTTACAAACAAGCACCTTTAAACAATGAGCCACCTCTCCAGCCAATCATTTCACTTTTCCACTGACTTCTTATTTAATCCTTGCATATTTTTCTTCACTTGTTGTCATTCATCTTAAAAACTAAACTAATTTTGAACTGTCTTCATACAGGTTTTCATAGATATTCTACCTGCATTTATAATACTAGCTGAGCATGGTGACATATGCCTATAATTCCAGAATTTGGACAGTGGAGGGGAGATCACAAAATTATCCTTGGCTACATAGTGAGGCTGAGGCCAACTTGTGCTACTGAGACCCTGTCTCAAAATAATAATAGTAATAATAATAACATCAACAACAACAACAACAAGACTGACATAATACTATTGTTACTGAGGACACAATTCTGTGCATCTGCATGTTATCATCTCTTTAGTTCAGAAACTCACAGTATTTTGTTGGTATTTAATTATTTGTTAATACTTCTACTCATTACTACTTTGTGGATTCTGCTGTTCTTGTTTCAAACAAAAGATAAAAATATTTTAGAATGATATTGCAGAAGTTATTGGATTTTATTAAGTTGATTATTGTACTTAATTAATCCTTGTGAAAATATTGGGAGTTTATTATATGACTTAATGTTTAGGAATCCTAAATAATCTTGAAGTAATTATAAATACCATACAACTGACTTACATACATTTACCTCTTCCTTCAAGTGTCAGCAATCACAAAGAAAGTGAATGATGGATATGCATGATGCCAGGGGTATAGCCTGTTCCTTTGAGTCAGTGGTAATGTCACCAGTATTCTCTGATATTTATATACTATACTGCAGTTCAATGAACTTACTTGAGATTTTTGTGTCACTTAAAGAAAAAATTAAAACTTTTCCTCCTAATAGCAAGAGTTATGTAATACTGAAAACTATGAATGGGAGAGTCAGAATAAGTTTTTCATTGCAGACTTAACACCTTTTTAAATATAATTTTAATTTATTTATCATTATGTGAGTGGTTCTAACATTTATTCAAAATTTTGACTCATAATTTTTATGGTAGTATGGATCAATGTGAATATTGTGTTAGTTATAATGTTATAAGGCATGACTACCTTTTAGCTATTTGTTTGTGTTTATGTATGTGTATGGATGTGCAAGAACTTAAGTGGATTAAGAATCAAACTCTGGTCTACAGGCTTCGCAACCAAGTGCCTTTAAGTGCTAAGCTATCTCCACAGCCCCAGACTTGACTTCTGAGTACACCCAATTTGTGAGGAATTTCAAAGAAACTGTATACTGACAAAAATATTTGGAACAGCAAACTATTTCTGTTATACCTTGCTATTCTAATGAAAAAAAATCATGAATCCCTTGGTAACATTTATTTGAGACTAGAAAAAAATAGTATAACATTTTTTTGGGCTGTGATAGAATACAATGAATTCCACCAGATACAAATTAGCCCTCTGCAATCACTTACAGTATTTTTCTCTTATCTCTTACTCTTGTTTCTTATCGTTTGATTTAGCACTAAAGTGGAAAAATTAATCTCCTCCATATAAACCTTCTTTTTACTTGAAACCAGAGAAGAAATCTCTCTATGCTGTGATAATGGACTCTGGCATCACTCATCTAATAGGATAGCAAAAATCTCAAGGGATAATAAAATGATGATGCTGGCAGGAAGAGAGATGAGAACTGGCTAAAGTAGGGATTTTTATGATGGTGTTATTGCAACTCATATTGTGATCTAAAGAGAGGAATAGAAGTCATTTATGTGAAAAAGGTAATCTGCTTTAACTTGGAAAAGTATATTTATATTTGAGACAGATAAAGAGAGTGTGTGAGAGAGAAAGAGGCAGACAGAGAGAGAGAAGAGAGAGATAATGGACCTGTCTAGGTCTCTAGCCACTGCAAACAAATTCCAGATGCATGCACCACCTTGTGCATCCAGCTTTACATGGGTACAGGGTAATCAAACCTGGATCCTTTGGCTTTATAGGCAAATACCTTAACAGCTAAACCATCTCTGTAGCCCTGAAAATTCTTTTTGATTGATTTGTGTTAGTATATTAGAACTGTTTTGGCATCCACATATTCAGGATTTCTATATTATGAAAATACACAGATATAGCTGTTTGGCCAGTGGCATGATAGGGTCCAGGGTTTGAAACCAGGCTGACAATACAGATCAGCAACAGAAAGAGTCCCTGGACCTCATCAGCCTCAGCCTGGATGAACGAATTTATGAAAAAATGAGAAATGACCAGGAGCTTGAGGCAGATTGCATGCTTATGACAAACATTTGAATATGATACTGGGAGATGTAGAAGAAACTGTAGAAAGGAGGAGATTGTAAAATCACCCCTTTACATGTCCAAGACATTGAGAGAGACAGAGAAGCCTGCAAACATGTTGATAGTCAGCACTGACCTGAGGGCTCCCCTACCGGAAATGAGTTCATTGCAGCTTAAACTTCTTAAGCTATATGGCATGTGTGTTTTTCTTCAACTTTCAATAAATATAATCACTAAGGCGCTCTTTTCCAGGAGTTGGTTTGCCTCATTGTTCCTGCAGACAGCTCCTGGTGCATTTTTTTTTTTATTGAACTTAGTTTCCTTTTTAATTTTGTAATAAAAATACATATAAAAGTATCTTTGTTCATTATTAACTTTCACTGAAGTTAAAGATTTTATTTTCATTGTTGAACTTTTCATTGTAATAATATTTTACTGGATATGTAGCGTGACTCTCTAAAGGCCATGGTTGAGGAGCAATAGTACAATCCAACCAAATTATGAACTCATGTTAAAAAGTATAGACATTTGGTAGGTACTTATATATTAGAGAATTAACTAATATTCATTCAAATTGCTTCCCATATTGAAAATATCTTAAGTGATAACATTGATAGTTGCAGTTGTTTATTTCTCAGGGAATTAAATTTAAATTAACTTAAGCACTCATTAATGTAAGGATAAATTTTTAATATTTATTTATTTATCTGCACGCAGAGAAAGAGAGAGAGAGAGAATAGAAGAGAGGCAGACAGAGAGAGAACAGGCACACCATGGCCTCTAGCCACTGCAAATGAACTCCAGATGAATGCGCCCCTTGGGCATCTGGCTTATGTGGGTCCTGGAGAATCAAACTGGGATCCTTTGGTTTCGCAGGCAATAACCTTAACCATTAACCCATTTCTCCAGCCCCAAGGATAACTTTTGTTTAACTCTTTTTAATTTTTAAAAATAAAGCACTTATTTATTTACAAGCAGAGAGAGAGAGAAAGAGAGAGGGAGAGACAGAAAGAGGAGAAAGAGATAGAAAGAATGGGCACACTAGGGCCTCCAGCATCTGCAAAGGAACTCCAGATGCATGCACTGCTTTGTGTACCTGGCTTTATGTGAGTACTAGGAATTTAAAACCACCTGGTTAGGCTTTGCAGGCAAGTGCTTTAACCACTCAGCAATCTCTCCAGCCCCCAAAACTTTTTTTAAAAAGAAAACATATAAAACACACTCGTGAAATCCTACTACAACCTCTAAGATAAACTATCATTCTCATTTAACACATCAAAATGTTTAAGCAGAGTGTACATCAGTAACTTATCAAAAGTCACACAGCTAGAAAGTATAACAAGAATATAAATCAAGGCACCCTGCAACCAAAGTCTTTTTTTTGTTGTTGTTGCTACCACACATGTACACATCTCATAACAAGGTGCAACAAATCCTTAGGCTTTGCAGGCAATCACCTCAACCACTGAATCATCTCTCTAGCCCATGACCCCCACATGTAAAAACATAAAACCTATTTTGTATATCAAAGAGACACCATTTTAACATATTGCACTTCATTTGAAATCATTTAGCATTATTAAAAAGATGTAGTTATTTTCATTATCAAAGACTTAATTATTATTATTTTTTATTTTTATTTTTTTTACTTTTATTTTGTCTTTTTGTATTGATTGACTCTTTTGGAGCATTGTTAACAAGAGGCTGGGGAAATGGCTTAGCAGATAAGGCATTTGCCTGTAAGCCTAAAGACACTGGTTCAATTCCCCAGGACCCATGCAAGTCATTTGCATAAAGTGACACATGAGTCTGGAGATCATTTGCAGTGGCTGGAGGCCCTGGCATGACCATTTTCTCTTTCTCTCTATCTGCCTCTTCCTCTCTCTCTCTCAAATAAATAAATAATAAAACATTTTTTTAAAGTAGCTGTCAGTAGAGTTTCTCACACTGCCTGCACTTTCAGGACACAAGCAGGAGATGGAAACTGTGACTGTCAGGCAATGTGGAGAAATGAGGTCTCTTAAATTGCAGACAAAACATTCCACCTCCAGTTCATTGTTTTATGGCAGCAAACAACCAGCATATGATCGATTTCTGCATTTAGATATTCACTGTGGTTGGTTATTTTTCTACATAATAATACAATTATGCCTAATTAAATTTGAAATAAATTTCAAAGAAGTTATTTTGGAGGTGTTGATTTAGTTGAATACTAAGATATAACATAGACATTTGCTATTCTTTCTGAAGACTTCAATGACCTTTCATTTATGGGTGAATGTGATTTTTAGGCATTTTTATTGTGGAAACCAACTGACAACATTAAAAAAAAAAAAAAAAAAAAAAAAAAAAAAAAACAAGGGATGGTCAATCCTGAAACAACTGCTCTAACACGTATTATTAGTAATGTTCTCACAGCTTTGCTTTTTTCACCAAAGTCCACTCCTATACACACCCTCATTCCCAGATCATTTGATGAGTTTCTTGGTTATTTGTTTGTTTGAGGTAGGATCTTACTCTATAGCACAGGCTGGCCCAGACTTCACAATGTAGCACAGACTGACATCCAACTCCTAGCAATCTCCTGCTGCCTCAGCCTCCTGAATGCTCAGATTATAGGCATATGATTTCTGGTGAGAGATTTAACGAAACAGTGCACTATTCACCTATGTTAGAGCATACATTACCCCAAAACCAAAAACAAACAAACAAAAAAATGTGTCTGTGTAGCTGCATTAATGCTATTACAAATCACTGTGGAGATTTGCCATTCTTTAAATGAAATGACCCCATGATTTCCTCTTCTAGCTCAGAGCATAAAGTTTGTTGTTAACTAGCTCTTTTATCATACAGGAATTTGAGCACCTCTTATCTATTTCAGAGAAGTAATGAACTTTCCTCTTTTTCCAAACTTCTAAGCTTGTACACAGATTGGGAAGTCTTAAAGTGTTTGCTGAAAGCCCAGGTAGAGCCTAGAATAATCAAAATATAGGGTGTGAGGATCTTAGAAGGAATAGAAAAAGACAGATAAAAATTACAAAGTTGGTGAGGATTATATTAAACCTTTCCTCATAGATTTGCTATTGAAATTCAAGAATTTAAGAAGTAGGAGAATAGCCCAAAGAAGTGAGCTTGTATGCTTTCTGAGCAATGAATGCCAAGTTATCATTTTTTTCCCTGATGGGAAAATAATTCAGTATACTTGTAAAGCAGGGAATAATGCTTCTTTGATGAAGCTTTCTCATGAAGAACTAGCACATGAGATATGAGCAATTTGTCTATTTAAGATTTAACTAGCATGGCAGCTGGCTTTCTGAAGGATCCATTGACATTAATTTTAAAGTTGAAAATGCTACATAAGCGATCATAAAATATAGACACAGTCAAAATAAATGAGGCAATCTCTCAAAATATACACTATTCACAGGGACTTTTCAACTTTCAAACTGTACAGCCTTTTCAAATTAGAAATCTGGGTTTTTCTAGGTATTATTAGGATGAATTTGTTTAATTAGGGGTGAACTTTTTGAGATTGGAAGTCTTTGAAGCCTAATGGAACAGTCATCAAAAGAAAAGTCAAAATAATTACATTGGCTTTATAAGTGGTTATGGAAATCTGATAAAGTTTTTATATAAGCTGTGGAGTCTCAGTTATATGAGCATTAAAATCCCGTTTAGCTTATTGATATAGTCAGGTTATATTGTGGATTAATAATAAGTGTATAAAAATACATTATTGCTTGGCAAAACCTGATAGGTGAGCCAATAGAAAAGAGTGTTGAAAAGGGCTTTTTGGTCAGAACAGAACTGAAACATTATAGCTATGAGAGTATAGTACACCTAACTATAGGTTATCTTATCCTTACTATGTAAAAGAATAAAAGCTGTGGCAGGTGATAATTATTCCCAGCTTATATTTCATACCACCAAAGCAAAGCCTAGGTCTAGGCTTCCACTGTCTTTTATCAGATTCAAGTCTTTCCTAACTTCACGTCTTTAAAACGACAGCTTGAATTTTTACAGTGGTAACTTGAAGTTCCTTTACATCTTGCACCTCTTCCATTGCTCATTGAGGTTCCTGGTTTGAAACTTTGTTCTCCATGCTTCCCTCAGATCTCCTTCTTTTGGACCAACACTTCACATCCTACATCTTTTCACCCAGACATCAGTTGTTTGCTGCTCTGTCTTTGATGAAAGGTCTGTGCACCACCTGTTCACCATCTCACCTCTGCCCTGATTTGGGGCATGCTCAAGTTTCCAAATACAGCTTGAATGCCCCATGCAATGCAGGGGGTGTGACTCTTTTACTGGGCTGTTTTGCTGATCTTCATGCACTTGAAGGGGGTTCTTTGCTTTCTCCTGAGCCTTCCTCATTTGGTACTCACTATTGCTAGATGCACAATACATCTCCCAAAGAGAACTACCAGATGGGAGAGGATGCTCTTTGTGTCTATAGCTCCTCTGCTCCATCATAGCAGACCAAATACAGCCAGTTAAATTGCATTGCATGTTTTGTTTCTCTCTCTCTCGATATTTTGTTGTTTGTTTGAAGTAGAGTTTCATGCATCCCATGCAATTACAGGTGTGTGACACCATGCCTGGCTAGTGTTTATTCTTCTTCATGGTACATTTGCCTCATACATGGTTTGAAGTATCCAAGGGTGATATTATCCTAGGAAGTATTTGCTACTGTCTGGAATTCCATAGTTCCTTATAGTTGATGGTGGGTTTTGAAAATACTAAATCATTAACAACATATCTAACCTACTTATATTGAACATGAAGCCAGGATCATTTGTGATTGCCTCTTTTCAATAGAGTAGCTATGTAGAGCTACTTCTAATGTTCTCAGATTTTAGTAACATAAATAGTATTGTAATGAACTTCCTTTTGCATGACTTGTGAGGCATATCTCTCTCTGTGTGTGTGTACACATTTCTCCTGATTATTTGTATAGGAATTGAATTTCAGAGTCATAGATTATGCATGCTATTCATTTTAATTACATGTACTTTGGGCTTCATGGGGTATCATTGCTTTATATAGTTAATGTGTTTTAGTTTATCCAAATGTACTTCTTTTACATTACTCTTCAGTTATTCAATTCCGTTCCTTTTCTTTAATGTGTTCTTCTGCCTGAAGAACTGCTTAAGGTAATGGTTTCTAATGAAAGCCTCCTGCAGATGCATTTTCTCAGTTTCAGTTTGAACAGAGATCTTTATTTTCTCCATCATCTTGCAATATATGGACATATAGGTTCTTCTGTTGGAAGCACTGATATTCTTTAATATATAATATACAGTTTCATCCTTTGAGTTAAGGGTTATTAACTGTTGATATATATATATATATATATATATATATATATATATATATATATATATATAATTTACATATTTATGAAAGAGAAAGAGGAGGGGAAGGGCATTCCAGGGCCTACTGTCATTACAAACACACTCCAGAATATGCACCACTTTTTTCATCTTGCTTTATACGGTTTCTGGGGAATCACACAGGCCTTAAGGCTTTATGAGAAAGCACCTTTTTTTTTTTTTTAAAGATTTATCTTTATTTTTTTTAAACTTTGTTTTTTATTGACAACATCCATCTCTCAAGATCCCTGTTATTGTCTTTATTGTTCCTTGAAGGCAAACATACCCAACCAACTCCTCACCTTGAAAAGTCCTGCATTCAACATTTCCTCTTTACTTTTGTCATGCTAGATTTAGTTTTGGTCTGTTTGCTTGTTTTCTGCTCAACATTCAAAATAGCTTGAGTCCATAGCATGGTATCTTTCATTACTTTTTCAAAATTCTCAGCCATTATTTCAAATAATACAGTAAGGTCACATTTTTTTTTAACTGACATCGTGCACCAATTAGATTAATAGCCACACCTATATTTTATCATTTCTGCTCTTCATATTTTAATTAAAAATCTGTTTTTTTTTGTTTCTTAATTCTGAAGATTTTCACCTGAATTAGATTCTAATCACCTTTTATTGATATAATTCCTGAATCATCCATTTTATAAAGCAAAAGCTCAGAGAGTAAGTATCTAATGCTTTAAGACATATACAATCATGGTTACAATTAGATAACTGAATTTAGCACTAAAGCATCTGAGGAAATATATAAATAGATGAGATAATTGTATTTCAACAAACAAAACAATTATCCAAACAAGGGGTCAGCTGCCCTCTTTGCATTTGTTGATTCTAATCAATTAGGTTTTTAAGTTATTTATAATTTTATTTTATTTTATTTTATTTTATTTTGGTTTTTCAAGGAAGGGTTTCACTCTAGCCAAGGCTGACCTGGAATTAACAATGTAATCTCAGGGTGGCCTTGAACTCATGTGATCCTCCTACGTCTGCCTCCTAAGTGCTGGGATTAAAGGCGCACGCCACCATGCCCGGCTAGTTATTTATAATTTTAATCACTATCTTTTCATGTAAACTTAATTTACATGTTTTAATAAACATAATTCTAGATGGACACTTTACATATTCCCCACTACTGTGTGAAGTTCTTGACTTAAATACATTTATTGATATATCGATAGTGTCTGAAATTTTCCATGTCTAGATCAACATTACATCTTATTGTATTATTGTATTATTATTGTATTGTTGTATTATGTTTTTTCTCCTGTCCTTGCAATGTCTACAAATCCCTGAATGTAAAAACATTAGACTAGATGAAACTCTGCCTTCAACACATGGTTAGTACAGGGATATATGCATTAATACAAAGAAGGTTCATATATACTAAGAATGAATTTTTGTACTTGTAGTGTGTAGTCTATTTGCGGTTTACTATGACTCCTAGGTTTATTTGTTTTCTCTTTTACAAATGTGAAATATTTGGAGTTTATTGAAATCTCTTCTAAGGTATGGTATATACTTTATCCTACAACTGCTGAAAATTACATTTAAATCCTTACCTCTTCATACTCAGTCTGTGTCTTTTCTGTCTGTATAAATGCGTGCTAGAGGAGACATGTCTGTAGAGCTCATGAATCTCCCATTTCCTGGGGGCTCTTGAAAATTCTGTCCTGGCTGCCAGAATCCCTGAACTTCTGGGTTTCATCTGCAGAAGAACATGCGAGAAATAGTTTGCATGATCTCTTTCTATGGAGTCATTCCACTCAGCTTCTTGGCATGTTTTACTCAATTTCTCAGTATGGTGGATGGTAGTATAAGGCATCAAGCCTTCTGTCACAGACTTTTCTTCTTCTTGGATCTTGGCTTTCAAGTATTAGCTCACTTGTCATCTCACCTATGACTTCCAATTGATATTCATGTATTCATTCATTCCATGCATCATTAATTAATTCATTCATTATTATTTATTATTTCATTGTTGTAGATATGTTATTGATCACTAGCTTCTGTCATTTGTTTTAGAAGATAACTGGATCTGTATAATAACATGTCAGCCATTTTAAACCTGAATATTGAACTATGGCTTTGTAATCAATTAAAAATGACACTTCCAACTTCCTTCTAACACTTTAAACAGTCATTCACTCTATGCTGCTAAAAGTATTTTTCTGGGTGGGAGAGGTAGCTTAGCAGTTAAGGTGCTTGCCCGCAAAGCAAAAGGACCCAGGTTCAATTCCCCAGTACCCATGTAAGCCAGATGCACAAGGTGATGCATGCATCTGAAGTAAACTTGCAGTGACTGAAGGCTCTGGTAAGCCCATTCCCTCTCTCTATATATGCTTCAATCTATCTCTCTCTTTTTATCTCTCAAATAAATAAAGTAAATAAATGATAAAAAAAAAAAAAAACTTGTTTTCTGCATTTCTCTTATTTGTTCTGAGCCTCTCGAGCCCCTGAAGACTACATTAGGCACATATACCTTGTTGATGGGATGTACTTTTTGTTTGGTTTTAATAACTGAAAATACCTATGGGACACCAGAGTATTAAAGCTGGAAGGTGCCAAAGGCATTCCTTCCCTGAGTCTATGGAATTACCCTTCTTTACTATGGCCCCTTTGATGGTGGGTGCCCTTTAATAGCTTCAGATTACACTGGGCTATACTATCTTTGTGACCAACATCTTTCTTCTCCTTTCAGCCTAAGAGCAGGTAATAGGGATCAATGTTGCTGCTTGAAATGGTGCTTAAAAAGCTCTGATTGTTTCTCTTTTTTATTTTAAGAGTGTGTGAGTGTGTGAGTGTGTGTGTGTATGTGTGTGTTTATGAGGTCTGTGTGAATGGGCACAGTTTTTTCATGGATTGGAGGTCAGAAGACAACACCAATGTGTTTCTCCTCTATTTCCATCCCTTTGATGTAGGGTCACTCTTTTTGATTCTGCACATGAGTTTCCAGATTCTTCTGGCTCCAATACCCTTTGCTGGGGGTGCATTTTAATCACAGAGATGGGCAGCACTTTGTATCTGTGCGACATTGGTGCAGAGGATCAAGTTCATATTGGTAGGTGTGATAGTTTGAGCAGATGTCCCCCAACTGGCTGGAGAAGGTGTCACTGGGTAGATCCTGGGGTCCAGCCCTAAGGTGCTACTGGAGGTGGAGATAGCAGAGTGCTAGTGCTCTGCCTAGATTCTTGGAGAGTGATTGCTTATGGAGCTAATGGTGGTATTTCTCTCTGCTGGGACCTGTGAAAGGGGCCACTTTCTTTAGCCAGTATGGATCTTGTCCTGGATCTGTAAGCTTCAAACAAATTCCCCTCCTGCCATGTCTGTGTCTGGTGTGGGGGTTCATCCCATCAATGTGAAGTTGACTACTACAGAATTGATACCAGGATTGTGGTGCTGCATGATGAATCTGATCATGTGGATTTAGGTCTTTTGGAACTTTTGTTTTGAAGGAATGGGCATTGTTGCAGACAGCTTCAGGTTCACTGAGATGAACTTCCAGACCAGGCACAGTTATGGAGGAAGGGATATTATTTATTGAAGCTTACAGATCCAGGGGAAGTTCCATAATGGCAGAAGTAGCCTGCTCTCCACAGGACCAGGCAAGAGAGCAGAGAAAACCAACCAGCCACCATAGCACACAGAGCAAAAACTACCGCCAAAAGGTCACACAGCACACTTCAGGAATTCCTGCTAGGCACATTTGCATATCTTTACAATGGACTCTCAAACCATCACCACACCTTAAGACCGGCCCCCAGTGACCTTGCCTCTAGCAAGGTGATTGCAGATGCAAACTATAACTAGTAAAACACTGAATATATTGGGGGACATATATTCAAACTACCACAGGCATGGAGTTGGTACTTGCAAATGAAGATGGCTTCCAGAATGGTAAGCAAATTTCATGTGCTATTCTAGTGAGAGTTTGAAAATGCTAAGTGCAGAGAGAACTTTATTTAGAGGGTTTGCTTATGAACTTTCTAAGGAGAAGGAAAGCCTGCATGAAACTTTTTTGGAACTGTTGTACTGGCGTAAGGGCTGGCTTGATTTTGCTGCCCGTTCCCAGATAGTTTGACCAAGGTTAAATTTGTAAAGGACTAATGTGCTTGGCTGAAGATATGAAACTGAGACATTTAAGATTTAAAGTTGGAAAAACTCAAGCAAGTTTAAAATAATTTGCACTGTGACTGGTTGCTAAAGCTACTATTGTGAAGAAGATATTACCCTGATTAAGGATGGCCCAATTGCTTTACATTTAAACAATGAAAGACTGAATGGCAAATGCAAAATATTTTAGAAGGAGTTGATTGAAGGAAAGGAACCTGCTTTTCAAGGTCATGATTTATTTTGTCTGAGAATTAACAGCATGGTTGTATCTTATACCCCTAACATTGGTTTTGGAAGCATGAAAAATGCATGGAGTGGGTCATGAAGTACACATTTTCAGGAGCTGCATTTAGGCAGGGTGTGATGACCCTGACAGTCCAGTGGTAGATGGACTGTGTTTTGTATGGAGACCCAAACATATTTTGGATACACCAAGACTGTGTAAATACAATCATGGAACACTGTTGATAAGGGATGGAAATTTTCCCAGGCTGTTCAGCCAAGCATTAGGGGTGGATATGGGAGACTGTCAGTCACTGGTTATGATATCAGACTTGAACTGCCAATGTTTGATTTTTGCTTGATGGTTTTTGAGTTTTCTCTGGTCCAGTCTCTACTCATTATACTTGGTATGTTATTATTTGGAAATTTTTCTCTGTGCCATTATATATTGAATGTATATAACTTGTTATGATTTTTATAGGACTCACAATTAAGAGACAGTCTTAAATTTCACAGGAGACTTGAGATTTTGGAACAATCTTAAAGTTGGTAAAGACTATAGGACCTGTGAAGTTGGACTAAAATCAATATACAATATTATATGCTTATGAAACCATTGGTGTCATAATGGAGAAATTGGAATGGGTGTCCCCTAATAGATTTAAGAATTTTATTATTTATTTATTTACTTAGTTATTTATTAATTATTTAGTTTTTTGAGTTATGGTCTCACTCTAGCCCAGGCTGACATGGAATTCACTATGTAGATCTGGGTGGCCTCTAACTTATGCTGATCCTCCTACCTCTGCCTCCTGAGTGCTGCAATTAAAGGCATGCACCACCACACCCAGCTATTCAAGAGTTTTATTTAAAAATCTTGAATTTCCAGCTACCTGGCTGGAGGAGGTGTCAGGGGTGGATACTGGGATCCAGTCCTTAAGTGTTAATGGGGAAGGATCTGAATTCCAGCCTAAGATATGCAGAGTGCTCAACCTGTACTTGGGTTCCTGGAGTCTGCTTGCTTATGGTGTAGTGGTGGTATTTCTCTCTGCATGGACCTATAAAGTGGGGCCAGTTCCTTATGCCATTATGGAACTTGCCCTGGAACTATAAGCTTCAAATAAATCCCACTTCTCCCATAACTGTGTCTGGAGTGGCAGTTCATGCCAGCATCATGAGGTTGACTATTACTGTAGTCTTGCAAGCATGCATCTCCCAAGCCCTATAGTTTTTTTCAAATAATTTATTATTTTGTTTATATTCTAATTTTACATTCATATTGGTGACTCCATTATGCTCCTCCCTATCCTCCTGCCTCCAAAGGGAACTTCATCAATGGGGAATGTTGGTCTTGCACTGTGGTGGTAGTCAAAAATTATGGGGGATAGGCCAAGTCTCTGTGCATAATGCCCCAACTAGTGGCTATAACACTCATTCTGCCCCCTCTTCTGCCTATTTCCCTGAGCCACATTGGGTTCATTTTCGTTCTACTTCAGTGGTGAGGTTTTGGGAGCCTCTGTGTCTCTGGATATCTGGTTTAGTAGGAGCTGGATGTTCTCTGTGTTTATCTCCTTCAGCCTTGTTCTGGTGTCATGTTCACCAAAAAAGCTGTACTCTTGCCCTTTTCCCACATTACTCTATGGGTTCAGCTGGGGCCCTAGTGAGGTTTGATAGACTGATCCTCCCTTCAGGTTCATTGTCCATCTGAAAAAGACAAGCAAATTCTCCAATGGAGAGAGAAGTTAGTACTATATAGATGGAATGGCCATAGTTATTTTAGAGAGAATTTCATATGCGTAGGCCCTCTTCTAGCCCACATTTGGTGGGAGCTTGATCTTGGAGACTGAGCTCATTTTTTGTACATGGTTTTGACTTCTTTTCCAGTTCCAGCAATGAGTTCCATTCAACTGAGTGGATCTATTAGTCAAATTAATAGCAATTGGTTACTCACCATGGATGAACCTCTTCCAGATTCCAATCAGGTCTCTCCATGTTTTGTTTCACCCAACATATGCTGTCTTCGACAGTTAGGGTCTTGCCATTAACCGTTGGTGGGTCATCAAGAACTCTGACAGAAATCTGCCTTTTTTTGGGAAACCTTGTAGGTCTCTCAGATCAACAGCTCATCGTGAAAGTTAACCCTGTGCTAGTACTGGGAGTTACAAGTCAGTGCTGAGGAAGAAAAAGATAGGTAATATAAAAGAGAAAGTGAATATATAGAGGAGAGGGGAGGAGAGAGAGAGGGGGGGATAGGGAGAGAAGCAGGAAAAGATTAAGGTTGGTCGTCATGATGTTCTCTCCAGTTCCCTGTGGTTCAGGTGTTCCCTCTGTGGGCCTGCTGAAGGACCAATGTTTTAGCCTGTTGTTCAGCATATAGCATTTTATAGTACCATTTCCTTTTGGGTCCCTATTTGTGTCTCCCCCTTACCCTCCTTCCCACCCTCTTCGCTCCTTCCCACCCTTACCCTCCCCCCACCCCACCCTCTCTATTGTCTGTTACTTATTAGGTTTGGCAGCATCTCAGGTGGATTCAGGTTAGGAGCCACAAATAAATGAGACCATGCGATGATTATTGTTTGGTAATTGGGTGAGCTCAATGAGGATGATCTGTTCCATGTTTGACCATTTTTTTTTTAATTTCATTATTTCATCTTTCCTTACTGCTATGTAGAGTTCCGTAGTATAGATATACCACATCATTGTTATCCATTCATCTAATGATGGATATCTGGGTTGATTCCAGCTCTAAGCTATTATGAATTGAGCAGCTCCTGAATCACAAGGTAGGATGAAGTTGTTGTTTTAATTCTGTTCATTATTCTTATCTTAATCCCATAGTTCATTTATTAATGCATCATTTGCATCTGGTCAGACCTTATGTACTTTCATTTCTAATCAGATAAAAGGGTACATTAAAGTTCTGTGGCTAGTATGATTAAGATTTTATCTGACACTGTGGGGTTTTATACTATTTAGCCTTGTATTTGAAAGCTAAATATAAAGATGGCCAACGGTGAACATTTCATAAAAACCCTCCAAATGAGCATATATGCTGACAAATATATATATATATATATATATATATATATATATATATATATATATATATGTAACATTTTTATTAATAGGTAAAATATCCAAGAATAATATAACTCCACAACATATCTAAATCATATGAATATAGCAAATATTTTAGGATGCACAATAGTAAACATATAAATATATATTTAAAAAAATATATATATATATATATATATGCAATAAAATACAGTGCTAAAAAGGAAAATTTAACTTACAATATAGAAAAAGATTTATAGAGTTGTTAAATATGAATCTAAGTGGCCATGTACTGCAGAAGGCAGGTAGTAATTAAAACTCAGTGGCCTGGGCTAAGTGGAGTTAAAAAACCTCATCTGCCTTCCATGTGTTAGTGTCACTGACTTGGTGTATTTTTCATTCCTACAACAATTGGTCTATGATGTGCAGTGCTTCCCTTGACATGCTGACCTTTTCTCATTGATTCTTTCTACCTGCTGCTAAGATACAAAATCAATATAATCAAGCAGGAAAATCACTTGACACTGAAATAGGCTGATAATAGAGGAGAACATCCAGTCATTGGGTGTCCTTGATGTGCTCATACATGTACAAAGACATTTTTTTCTGGGTTTATTTTGAGATTGTATTGTGAGGCTTCTTCCAGCTCTCCTGTCTCTCCTATGTGTGCATTCATCTCACACCGTGCTGCTTGAATCCTGTCTATGATGGAGCAGTAAATCAGTGATCAGCCAGACGATACTACCTAGCCCTCCTTTTCCCATCTTCTGCACTTCAGATGGAGTCTTGCCAGTCAATTTAAGTACTAATATCGGCCCCCAGTTAGCCTTCAATTTTTTTCCTGACTAGAACACTGGATGTAATTCAAATAATATTTAACTTAATTGGTCCTTTTGTATGGAGTAAAATTAAATAAATGGGATCCTGACTAAATTTTTATTGCTAGTAATTAGCCTTCAGTTTATAAATTAACTTTGATATGCTATTTAAAAAAACTGAAAGGAATGCTTGTAAAATTTGGAAAATTTATTTTTAGAAAACCTTTACTTTCAAGTGTGCATGTTTACTATTGTGTATCCTAAGATATTTGCTATATTCATATGACTTAGATATGTGTAAGAGTTAAATTCTTGGATATTTTACATATTAACAATTATAAAAGTTACAAAGCATGAATGTTAACAACTTAAAAATATTTCCTCCTAGAATTTTTGACAAATTTGTTTCTTGAATGTCACTTCTAAACATAGTCACAGTGTTTTTGTAATTTATTGACATGAATTAAGATATCAGCCCCACCACAGGATAATCTTAAATATTTTCCAATAATACTTTTCTCACAGGTGTTGTGGTAGTTTGAATAAATGTCTCCTAATAGATTCAGGAGTTTTACAAAGTTTCTTGGATTTCCAGCTACTTGGCTGGAGGAGGTGTCACTGGGGGCAGATCTAAATTACAGTCAAAGATATGCAAAGTGCTCAAGCTTTGCCTAGAGTTCCAGAAGTGTGCTTGTTTGCCTTTTGGTGGTGGCTTTTCTCTCTACTTGTAATCTACTTGTATCTGTGAAAGGGGGACCAACTTCTTCTGCCATTATGGTTACCCTGGATCTGTAAGCTTCAAATACATCCCTTCTTCTTCCCATAAACTCTGGTTTGAGGTTCATCCCAGTGACCTAAAGCTGTGTGCTACAGGTGTTATACTTTATTTGGGATAAGGATGTTATAGTTTTGCTAATTGTGGTAAAATAATGCTGTATGGTGATAAAGAGATATTTTCAATATAAGTATCTCATTGGAAAATAAATTAAAATTTTTAAATAGTTGTATTAAAATAATCAGATCATACATAGAACAAGAAAAATTTTAGCGAGGCATGGTAGTGCACACCTTTAATCCCAGCACTCAGGAGGCAGAGGTAGGAAGATCGCCAAGAGTTTGAGGCCACCATGAGCTACATAGTGAATTCCAGGTCAGCCTGGACTAGAGTGAAAAAAAGAGAGAAAAAGAGAGAGCTGATTGGAAATTCTTCCTTGAATAAGGCAGATGAGGCTAATTGAAATCATCTCAGCTTACCCTTGACAATATTTGACTGAGATGAGGTCTCATAACTGTAACGTGAGAATACATTCTCACTGATGGCCCAGGATTTATGTTCACTTAACTTTTAAAAATGGATTGAATTATTAAATTGTGAAAATCTCACTAGGATTAAGCTACAGTTGGAAAATATATCATTAGGTCAGCAGGGGTTGTTTACTCTTTTAATGCTCTCATTTTTATGGTTCCATTTCATGTATTCTTTAGTCAATTTTTTTACTTATTTATTAAGTTGAAACTTTATATGGCTACATCATGTGTTTTTTTTTTTTCTTAACAGTTATAGCTATGTGTTTTATAGAATTATATTTAAAATATAGCATTTGCATAACAAATAAATACTGAATTTCACATTAATTATGTTTACATCGTCTTATTTATATTATTGTTCTTGTTAAGTGGCCAGTTGTTTATTATTAAATAAAATATTTGTGTATGTCTTTCTATAATGTGATTATAAAAATTTGGAATAGATACTCCCAATGATGATAATTCTTCTAAAGTATGAGGGAATGAATGTATGCTGTTATTCAAGGCAATGAAGTATACAGTACTCAAGAACCCAGCGTTTTTAGTTGTGACTTAGAAGCTCATATGGATTTGAATAACTTAATTGTGCATCACAAAAAATATTGGATGAAAGCGTTTTTTTGTGTGAGTATTCTAGGGAATTAGACTATATCTATAATGAAGTATCAATGCACATCACTAAGAAATTAAAATAAATAAATCCTTCACTTTTATATTTGTTTTATTTAAACATATACTAAAAGGCTGTGTAAATGAATGTATAATGTAACTTCATGTATGGTAAGTGCCATCTTGAAGGTAGACTAATCTACATATATGAATAAAACAGTGGGAATACAAGAATAGGAACATTGATTTTCTATTGAGTGAAAGGAAGACCTGTTTTACCAGTGTGAATGAAAAGTGACTGACGTAAGATATGGTCACTAGGTGAGATGAGGGCCAGAATGCTCAGACTTAGTACAATAGGCATTGACAATTCATAGGAGATGCTGTCTCTCTCTGCCCTTTTACCTGCCAGTCGGGCTGACTAAGGAGCCCCAGCAATACTCTGATCCACAATGCCACCCCTACAAGAGTGGAATTATAAGCATGTGTGAACATACCCTGCTTTAAAAATGGGTGTTGAACACCATTTTAGTTATGGTATGGCCCTTATGTTTTCATGGAAAGTGTTCTTCCTCACTGAACCATGTCCTGAGTCACTCATTTGCTTTTTCTGATGTGTCACGCAAACATAGCTTCAGCATTTTGTATTGTCCTTACACCTAAGCTACTGAATTTTAATTGCTCATGTTAAACACATTTTTCATAGGTTGGAGTGGTTAGAATAGAATGAGTGGTGTGTATAGAATAGAATTCCTAATGGAGCTTTATGCCTAAATTTTATGTACAGTTTTATCATTTAGATTGCTGATGACTGTGTATTATCCTAGAGTAATACAATACTCCAGAACTCAAAACAAAGACTGAATATTAAAGATGAAAGCTACCTCAGTGATTTCATGACTTGGACATAGAGAGGGGATTCCACTACCATTTAATAAAAATAGTGTTCTTCTCTCAGCATGCCTGTCTCCCTACCCTGTTCTACATTTCTCATGATACACAATACATTCTAATATATATGTCTAGATTTAGCATATATTCTCTTTATTTTATCACTATTGTGGCCAAACATGTGATAAGAAGTTACTTAAATAGGGAAGGACTCTACAGTACAAGAATAGAGATCATCATGGCAGTGAAGGCATGACAGCAGGAGCTTGAAGCAGCAGGTCACACTCAGTCCACAGTGAGGCAGGAAGGGATAATAAATGGTCTTTCTCTCTTGTATTCCATCAGGGAATCCAGCCCAGGAAATAGTGCATCCAACAGTGAGGGCAGATCTTTCCACCTCAATTAAGCTAACCTAGAGCATCCCTCATAGCATTCCAAGATTTATCTCCATGGTCATACCAAATACTGTCAAGCTAAAAGCAGAGATTAACCATAATGTTCGTGTTTCTTTGTGCTTCATATGCTCAGTCGTTTAAATGTGAACCTGCTGAATTTAGTCTTTGTGAAACTTATGCTGTGGGTTAATCATGCTGGAGTATTATCAGTTAGTGACTGTGTTGTGTGTTCACTTGTAAATTCAGTCCAGTTTAATTGAATTTCCAGGTTTGGCATTCTCAGATTATGGCCAGTAAGATTTTTAGTGTATGAGGCTAAATTATGAGAAAGTTTCTGCTTACAAATTTCAGTAGACAATATTTCTAGGGTTCTTTGTAATATAAGGTTTTGTTGTTGTTGTTGTTGTTGTTGTTGTTGTTGTTACATATTGATTATCCCATTGCTAAATTTTTCTGTAAATGATTCTTCACAACACAGAATTTTGTTATATCTACACTTCAAAATTTAGTCCTCTTGGCTTTCCTTTGTTCTCTAGTTCAATGGTGATTATTTTAAGTGCATTGTTATTATTCTATCTATCCTCTTGGTACAAAATTTCCTGAAGTTCTAAGTATATAATACTTTTCGTTTCTTCCAAAATAGCCCAAACTCATACAATTTTGCATTAGTAGTATATTTTTGGAATTGATCCCTCTCAGTATATCTTGTGCTGTCATGCAAATATCAAGGGCTTGTGTTAATTCCTATTCCTGTCCAATTTCATGGAACAAAACTGGTGATCAATGATACTTAATTTAACAGGATGAGAAAAAACTTTCTTTTTAACTATTTTATTCATTATTTATTTGAAAGAAAAAGGATAGATGGTGGTGGAGAAAAAGAGAAGGGTGGGGTGGAATAACCACCAGGGTTTTCATTCCTGCAAATAAAATCCAGCCTCATGTGCCACTTTATGCATCTTGCTTTACCTGGGTTCTGGGAAATTGAAGCCAGTCCAGCAGACTTTGCAATGAAGCACCTTTAAGCACTGAGCCATCTCTCCAGCCCTCAGGCAAACATTCCAAAGAGTCTGACTAACTTTTGTAGAAATGTTTCCTCCTTTTAAATTCATCCTTTTTGTCATAGCCTTTTTATTGTTTTTATGCATTATATGTTTGTTTGGGGAAGTGGTTTATTTATTTTTGTTTGTCTTTTTTTTTTTTTGTATGTTTTGAAATAGGCCCTCATTCTGTATCCCAGGCTGACTTTGCAATCGCTCTTAGCCCAAGATAGGTTCAAACTCATAGTTGTTTTCCTTCTTGATTCCCCTCACTGTTAGGAATTTAGGTGTGAGCCTAATTTTTTTGTTCTAAATGCTCCTCCTTCCTCTTCTTGTCTTATATGACTCATTAGAGAGAAATATACAATTTTACTGCAGTTAACTTTCAATAAAATCATATAGTGTTGCCCATAGGTCATAAAAATTAGAAAATGGGTAGAGAGAAATCAATAATTAACAGATTTTTACTTTATTTATTTTAAGGTTTATATTATAACTTGTCCATAGATTATACAAATTCAAGATTTTATGTCTTTTCTATTACTCATGAGAATATATATTTGTTTCTGATGGTAACTTTGCTTATAACACATGACCTTTGTGTGGCATTGTTTATTAGACAGAATTGCATCTGAGTAAGGGAATTCTGAAATTTATATTCTACATATTATAGGAACAGATATGTTATTTATACTTAAATATCAACACAGAGTCCAGAAAGTGATTTTATATTTATGTAACCATGAGGTAAACACTACCATCATTTTCAATTTACAAAAGAATAAATGAATTCTGAGAGTAAATATAAATAATATTCTTTGTAATTAATAATTGATTGGCACCATTTCTATGACAATTTTCAAAATCTGTGATCCTACTTAACATTTGATGATAAGATAGTAATGCAGTATTTGAAAAGTGCTTCTAGTAACTTCATCATCAATAATATATGTTTGTGTTATCAGGTATGTATTTAAAACTTTCAAACCCCTTGAATATAAGTGAAATAGTTTACATTAATATATAAGCACAAAGGTCAGAGTTTCCCCTTCCC
Source organism: Orientallactaga sibirica (assembly GCA_036365145.1). Classification (NCBI taxonomy): domain Eukaryota; kingdom Metazoa; phylum Chordata; class Mammalia; order Rodentia; family Dipodidae; genus Orientallactaga; species Orientallactaga sibirica. The sequence continues at coordinate 9,480,430 of JAEOAD010000509.1, forward strand.
ACCTAAGGTAATAATTCACAGCGATTTGGTGTTATGTGCCTGGAATAATGTCTTTACTCATCAAATTCAATTTGCTTCTGGCTAAATGCAATGATTCTTTGTATGGAAGTGTTACATATTTAAGTTTAGCCTACTGGTTTTGATTTATTACATTGATAAAGGCACTTATTCTTGATTTCTGATGTACAGTCACATTCATTTCTGTTTGACAAAAGAGTCATCTTTCCTTTTGTCTCTAAGATGGTCCTTTGAGAACATTTTATTTTCCTTTGAAAGATACCATTCATACCACTCACAAATCCTCTTGAGCTCTTTATACTAAATAACTATCACTTTTCTTTATCTAGTACCATCTTTACCTGATCTCCTACAAGACCACAGCAAAAGGAAATCTATTTTCACATTATTGATTTTATGAGGCACAGTTGTAAAAACTTAAGCAGAGGCTTTTATTTGGATTATAAATAAGTGATGCCTTCCAGTGTTCTATCCTGATGGTGCATTTTAGTTCCTCATATTTGGAAAATGAATGAAACATGAGGCAATGAAAAGTTTTCCATGTCAATAATGGTATTTACTTATGATAACTTGGAATAAAATTAATATTTGGGGTTATTCATTACCAGCACAATCTTAGGGAACTTACTTGCTGTTTGCCAGATTGAAAGTCACATACCTGTTCTAGGATGTGGTAAGATTTGCCTCATCATCTCAGAAAGAAAAACTGAATTGATAGATTCTTTGGATAAGATTTGTGGATAAAGTATATTCTGTGGTCATTAGTATAAAATGTTCATTTCCTATCGATGGTTCTTACTAGAAAATCAGTATAGTAATTTCAACTATCAAGACATTTAAATATTATATTTTGTGTGAATAGTGATGACACACACTTTAAAATATTTCATCCTATATAATGGTTAGAAAATCAGAAATTGAAGTCTCAATGTGTATTTGAAATCTAGCTCTGAGATTTGCAAGCTCTGTCATTTTGGAAAGGCTTTGTATCTTCCTCTATATTGTCTTCTCTGTATCATCACTGTGATTCTCGGACTTTACTTCAACAAGGAATTGTTTATTTAAGTGTACAAACAATAAATAAATCCTTGTGAATATATGAAATTGATATTTTTTATTTAAAATACACTCAATTTTGTACTTGTTCTTTGATAATTTCATATGCACACAAACTCACAATCTGTGCATATATTTTAATTTTATCATATAGTCTCCCACATTAGTTTTTCATTTTGTCCTCCTACTCCAACTGAACCCTTTTGTTTCCTGCACATATTGGTGGATATAGCATTGATGAAAATGACTCTTCCTCATATAGTGGCCATTAACTGCCAATAGTACCATGGGGAGGGGCTCACAATCTAGCCCCATCCATGAGGGAATGTTGAGTAGCCCTATGTTTTTCAGGTCTTGTATAGATAACCACATCTGTTGTGAGTTCGTGAGTATAATGACCATCTCATGACCAGAAAAAACATTTGCACATCCTTCCTCCCCCCACTCCAGCTATTACTTTCTTTCTGCCATCACTTCCATTATGCTTCCTGTGCCTCAGGAGGGGAATTATATGGCATTGATGCCTCCCCATGTAGTGCTAAATTGTCAGCTATCTCTTATTTGTTATGTGACTCTAGTAACCTCAAGCCATGAAAAACAGTAATCTTTCTGTCTGAGATGAAAACAGCACTAATTTGTGGATATAAAAATAAGTATGTAGAAGATTGTTTTAAAACACATCTGTTTAGCAAAATAACATTAATAGACTCCTTCTAAGGCCTATGTCTTGCCCAGTCATGGGATTTTGACATGATTTATATGAATTCTGTCTTGCTGATCAGGTCTCAAATCCAATCAGATAGATAATGGTTAACTCCATAGCATCCATACATCATTGCACCAGTGGTCAATGGCAATTCTTATCAGATCACTATTATCACATGCAGTGTCCCATTGGATAAAGTCATTCATTACCTTTCTCCCTGAGTAGCATTCATAGCAACTTGTGACACTATGAATGCTAACTGGTAGGGCAGTGGCGTTTCATTCAATTCTAGCTTGATTTCTCTATGTTCTACACATATTGTGTGCAAAGTCCTTACCAATAGTGTCTTACTGCTCAGTTTTAGTAGGAAATCAAGATCAATGGCAGCAGTCTGTACTGTCTTGGTTTGGGGCCTATAGGACTTTCCTGGTCAACAACTCAGAGGGAAGAATCCCATGTATGGGATAATTATTTCCATATAACAACTAACCTATGGTTACTGGGAGTAGCAATATCCATTCATGCAGGTTATGCCTGCTCTTTACCTAACTTTCATTATATTTAAATTTGTTTATAAGGTAGGAGATTTCCATGTGGTATTTTCACATCTTCTAAGTCTTGATGAACCCTTCTCCCAACTCCCTTCTTTTGATCATCCCAGTCACTACTACTTAAACTTTTCTCTCCACTATATTCCAACCATAATACATTGATATCACTTGTGTTCTAATCCTCACCCCCTTAATGATTTATAAATTTTCACAGGCCTTTTTTGCTCTCCTGGTTTGTAAGGGTAGTCCAAGCTAAACAAATAAATCTAAAAATTTGAAGCTCTATGAACTGATGAATAAATATTGAACATGTAACTATACACAATGGAATTTTACCCAACTGTAGAGCAAAATTAAAGTATGAAAACTGCAGAAAACATAAATACACTGAAATAAAAGTGTTCTTGATATGGATTCTCTATGGAGATGTTAAAGCAATACCTATTCACCCCAATGAGGAAGGTGCAAACAGGTCCAAAAAAAAAAAAAAAAAAAGATTCCAATAAAGCCAGGTTTAGTGAAATAAGATAGTTTATTAATCCTACTAGTTCTACTATAAAATTATGGGTGACTCATGCAACTACATAACCAAAATGTTTCAAACCCTGCCTAGCAAGCTCTTATGTTACATGTCTTTAAGGTTGACAGCATGACCTAAAGCATTTGAGGAGAGTACAGACTCAGATGACAAAAAGCATAAATAAAACCAAAGTGGGGAAATCATTTGTGCCTGTATAATCCATTCATGTATTTATCAAGATTTTTTTTTTGGAATTATCAAGAACTGCACTACTGTAGCAAGCAAATCCCATTTTTAGGAGTTTGGCATAGAGGATAGTTAAATGGTGACTGGTACAAAAAAAAAAAAAAAAAAAAAAAAAAAAAAAACAACGGAGTATTTTTGCCAGGATTTGGAGAACTAGTCCCAGCACAAGTACATATTTGAAATTGTTTATATATTCTATGTAATTCATAATTCAATAGTCAAATATTTCTAGCTTATTTTGTGTGTGACACTGTGCTAGGAGGTATAGAGACTATAAAAATAAAGAAACCCACTTATATATCCTAGAGAACATAACATTTGCCAGTCAAGATGGCATCTGTGTAAACAAGCCTCACCTGGCGCAGAAGGAAAGACAAGCCCTTTAGGGTTCATTCAGGTTGGGCAGAGAGCACATTAGCTGAGTACCAAAGCAGGGAATACTCATATTCCCATGCTCTTGAGGAACCACCAGCACCCCCACCCTCCACACCCACGGGTAGCCACTGCCACCAGGTCCCCACACTGCCCCACTCCCCATACTCTATGCTGAAGACACTTCAAGGTAAACTACAGCTTCCTGCTACAGTTAACAAGATTCCTACACTGTGACAGGCAGACCGCAGGGCAAAAGAAATAACATGAAAAATCAAATGGAAGTAAATCCAACAAGACTGCCCAGTCTCACAATGCATGTCTCTAACCAAAACATAGAAGAAATAACAAACGTGACTTCTGAGAAGCACTAAAAAAATCAGAAAATGATGTGATCAGGGAACTCTACAGAGGATTGGAAACTATACTTAAAAAAGCAATAGAAAATACAAACCAAATTGAACAAACCCAAAGCTCTATAGAAGCACTCAAGAATAGAGTGCTCAATATAGAAACTCAGAACTGGAAGACAGAACAGAAGAAGCAGCACATTCAAAAATAAGCTCAAAAATTTTTGTGAACAGAACATGTGGGAAATATCAGATAGCCTTAAACATTCCAACATTAGGATCATGGGGATACCAGAATGGGAAGAAATTCAGACCAAAGGAATCAAGAATTTATTCAACAAAATTATTGAACTTTCTCAATCTCTATAAAGAAAGTCCCATCAAGGTACAAGAAACTAACAGAACTCCAAACAGACTGGACAAAAGCAGAAAAATTCCAAGATATATTATCATTATATTTGTGACAAGGAGAAAGTCCTAAAAGCAGCTAGGGAGAAACAACACATTACATATAAAGGTAACCCCATCAGAATTACCTCAGACTTCTCAAAGGAAACACTCAAAGCAACAAAGGCCTCAAATTGAACACTGCAAAGTCTAATAACTTATAGCTTCCAACCCAAACTACTTTACCCAGCAAAAATATCCCTCATAATAGATGGTGAGAGAAAAACTTTCCATGATAAACACCAGCTGTACAACTTCATGAACACAAAGCCAAATCTACAGAGAGCACTTTAGGGAATTCTCTACACAAAATAATCAAACAACCAACCTCAAGAACCTAAAAGAAGCAGATCACAATAACCAAACTCACAGAAGGTATTTAAAACAAAACAACCCTTCAAAGTCCAAAAAAAAAAAAAAAAAAAAAAAAAAAAAACACCAAACCAACACAATATAGCAGGGATTAAATCAAACCTCATGGTTCTTACTCTTAACATTAATGGCCTTAATTCACCCAGCAAAAGACATAAGCTGACAGAATGGATCAGAAAATCAGAGCCCTCAATCTGCTATCTTCAAGTAACCCATTTCACCACTAAAGATAGACACCTTCTGTGGGAAAAGGGTGAAAAATGATATTTCAAGCAAATGGAAATAAGAAACAAGCAGGCATCACTATACTAATATCAGATAAAATAGACTTCAAGCCAAAAGTAATCAAAAAAGACAAAGAAGGCCACTTCTTACTTATCTAGGGAACAATACAACAAGAGGATATCACAATCATCAATCTTTGCACACCAAACACAGGTGCACCACAATTTATAAAACAAACACTACTTGACAACAAAACAGAAATAACCACCAACACCATCATAGTTGGGGACTCCGAATCTCCACTATCAGCAATAGATAAATCACCCAAACAGAAGGAAGTAAGAGAGCTCAACATCACCATAGAGCAACTTGACCTAACAGGCATTTACAGAACATTCTACCCATAATACACAGACTATACATTTTTCTCAGCAGCCCATGGAACCTTTTCTAAAATAGATCATACATTGGGCCACAAAGCTTGCCTCCATATTTTCAGGAAAATTGATATAATTTCCTGCATGATATCAGACCACAATGCTGTAATGCTAAAAATTAACAACAAAAAAATAGTCCAGGAATCCCTCCAACTCTAGGAAACTGAACAACACACTTTTAAACAATAAATGCATTGTGGATGGAATAAAAAATGAAATTGCAAAATTTCTACAATTGAAAGACAATGAGAACACATCATATTAAATCAACATGGTACTGGCATAAAAACAGGAATAGACCAATGGAATAGAATTGAGGACCCAGACTTTGGGTCAAGTAACTACAACTACTTGATATTTGACAAAGGCCTAAACAATGTACACTGGAAAAAAAAGACAGCATCTTCAACAAATGGTGCTTGACAAACTGGACAACCATATGTAGTAAAATGATACTATATAAACACATCTTGCCATGCACAAAAATCAAGTCCAAATGGATTAAAGTCCTCAATATAAAACCGGAAAATCTGCTACTACTGGAAGAAAAAATAGGCGCAATCTTCTATGATATAGGAGTGAGAAAAGACTTCCTGAACAAAACCTCAGCAGCTCAGGAAATTAAACAATCACTCAACCATTGGGATCTCATGAAGCTGAAAAGGTTTTTCACAGACAAAAATACTATAACCAAAGCCAGCAGATTACCCACTGATGGGAGAAAATTTTTGCCAGCTATACAACTAACAGAGGCCTAATTTCTACAATTTACAAGGAACTCAAAGCCTAAACAAGAAATTGTCAAACAACCCATTCACAAAATGGGGTAGAGAACTGCACAGGGAGTTCTCAGAGGAAGAAATACAAATGGCAAACTCACACTTAAGAAAATGTTCAACATCCCTAATCATCAGGGAAATGCAAATTAAAACAACTATGAGATTCCACCTTAACCCAGTAAGGATAGCAAACATTAAAAAAAAAAAAAAAAAAAAAAAAAAAAAAAAAAAACTAGTGGAAACAAATGCTGCTGAGGCTGTGGAGAAATAGGAACAGTCTTACATTGTTGGTGGGAATGTAAAATGCTACAACCATTATGGAAAGCTATATGGAGACTCCTGAAAAGGATGACTATAGACCTACCAAAAGATCCAGTTATTCCCTTACTGGGCATTTACCCTAAAAGCTCCAAGCCTCAGATCAGAGAGATTTGCTCAACCATATTTATAGCTGCTCAATTCATAATAGCAAAGAGCTGGAATCAACCCAGATGTCCATCATTAGATGACTAGATAACAAAGATGTGGTATATCTACAGTATGGAATTCTACACTGCAGTAAGGAAAAATGAAACAATGAAATTTGAGGAAAAATGGTCAAACATGAACAGATCATTCTCAGTGAGCTCACCTAATCACAAAAAAGATAATTGTTGCATGGTCTCGTTTATCTGTCGCTCCTAACCTGAATCTGCCTGAGATGCTGTCATACCTAATAAGTAGACCAAGGACCAGACAATAGGAAGGGTAGGACAGGATGGGGGGGGGCAAGGTTGGGAGGGAGCATAAGGGTGGAAGGGTAGGTAAGGGTGAGGGGACACAAATAGGGACCCAAATGAAAATGGTACCATAAAATCCTATATTCTGAACAACAGGCTAAAACATTGCTCCTTTAGCAGGCCCATAGAGGTAACACCTGAACCTTAATCCTTTCCTGTCTCTCTCTTTCTCTCTCTCTCTCTCTCTCTCTCTCCATATATCCATATATATATATATATATATATATATATATATATATATATATATATATCCCTCTCCTCTCTATGCACTCGTTCTCTTTTATATTACCTATCTTTTTCTTCCTTCACCTGGCACTGACTTGTAACTCCCAGTACCAGCATGGGGTTAACTTTCACAATGAGCTGTTTTTCAGAGAGACCGACAAGGTTTCCCCAAAAAAGACAGATTTCTGTCAGAATTCTTGATGACCCACCAAAGGATAATGGTAAGGCCCTACTGCCAAAGGCACTATATGCTGTTGGGACGAAACATGGAGTGACCTGGTCGGAATCTGGAAGAGGGTCAGTCCCCAGACAGTTAGCTTGTCTAGTGCCTGAGGGTCCTGCACACGTGACTAGGAGAAAATGACTGACACCTGTCCAAACAACTCACAGTCTAAGCTACTCAGTCATAAACAACCTGACGTGATGCTCAAACAAGTGTAATAGGGGCACACAGCCATGGTGGGTAGCCAACTGCTCTTGATTTGGCTAATAGATCCAGTCAGTGGAATGGAACTCATAACTGGAACTGGGAAACAAGTCAAAACCGTGTCCAAAAAATGAGCCCATTCTCCAATATCAAGCTCCCACCAAATGTGGGCTAGAAGAGGGCCTATGCATATAAAATTCTCTCTAAAATAACAATGGCCATTCCATCTATCTGGTACCAACTTCTCTCTCCATTGGAGAGTTTGCTTCTCTTTTTCATATGGACAATGAACCTGAAGGGAGGATCAGACTATCGCACCTCACCAGGGCCCCATGTAAAACCTTAGAGTAACAGGGGAAATGGGCAAGAGTGCAGCTTTCTTGGTGAACACGACCACCAGAACAAGGCTGAAGGAGATAAACACAGAGAACATTCAACTCCTACTAAGCCAGATATACAGAGACACAGAGGCTCTCAAGACCTTATCACTGAAGTAGAATGAAAATGAACCCAATGAGGCTCAGGGAAATTGGCAGAAGAGGGGGCACAAAGAGTGTTAGAGCCACAAGCTGGGTCATTATGCACAGAGACTTTGCCTCTTCCCATAACTGTTGGCCACCCCCATATTGCATGACCCACATTCCCCAATGAGGAGGGTCCCTTTGGAGGGGGGAGGTCAGGGAAGAGGATACCAGAGGCACCAACGTGAATGTAAAATTGAAAATGAAATAAAAAAAGAACTTAATATTCAATAAAATAAATTCAGTACTTGACAATAATTTGGTAACTAATACAAATGAACAAATAAAAAATAATGACATGTTTACAAATACATCCTAAGTGTTTAAAAGAATATATGTTCAGAAAAATGCTAACAGGTCATTATTTATGTCAATGAACTGTTCTAAGCATAAAAATTAAGAAAAAAAGTGGGGGTAAATATCCCCATCATGAATCCATTTTGGTTAGTAGATCTTAGAACCATATACAGGATCTGATCACAAAGCTGTAATCTTTTTTGTCTGTTTCACATATAAAATAATATCAGAAATACAATTAATTTAAACCCCTCCTATTTTTGTTTTAAGTACTGTTATGCCTAATTTATTGACCTTCTGTGATTAGATGGATGTAGGTGTCATATTTGGTTTCCTGTAGCCATGGCAGGATATCATAGACTGGGTATAATGTATGGACAACAGAAGTTTAACTCATAGCTCCTATTGGCTGAGATTTCTAATATCCAATAGCTGTATCTTGCTTATAAGATGTGATAAGGTCGAGGAGAGCACCCCAGAGAATGGGGAAACAATAGATCACATGAGAAATGACTTGCTTTCCTGCAAGAGCTCTGAGAAGGAACCCAATCCCACTTTTTAGCATTAGACTATTCTTGAAAGCAGATACTGTATAACTCAAACATCCCCCACTGTCCCATCCTCTTAAAGTCAGGATAGCAGTTAAAGATCAACATAAATTCACAAAGGAATGTCACTTTTCTAAGTGAAGTTATTATGAGATATTATGATATAATTAATGGTTGGACTCACTTTACAATAACAAAACAAGAGATGGAATTAATTTCTTCTAATGAACGATTATTATAAAATATACTATTTCCCATAGACTTATTACTTAACTTAATTAATTTAAATTTTTTCATTGTAAAATATGAAAAAAAAATTGTTGAAGAATAGATAAAATATAGAAAATAATCTTTTAACTATGTTAATGAAGAAATATGTAAATTTATGATAACTACTTTATGATGTCTAAGTAACTTAACAACCCTATCCTGGACTCCGCAACTCCATTGCTGTTGGATAGTGTGTCTCTAATAATGGTAATTTTATTTCTAAATACATATAATATATACCAATAAATAGTTGACATATATATTTATATCATAATGAAATGTAGCTCATTTTCTTGGAGTACAATACAATACATAATTTATATTAGATCTTAAAAATGGAGATCATATTAAGTAGAAATAATGAGGGAAAAGTTATGGAAATCACACCCCAAACACGATTTTTACAATGGGTATGTGATGTAAATGACATATACTCCCCCTACACCAGCAGATTATTCATTCTAAAACAAAGATTTCCCCATATTCCACTCTAAAACTGAAAGGTTAAGGAGTATGCTGATGTATGTATACAAGTAATTTCAGCAAAAGAGAAATAGAGGAGAAGGAATATGAGATCAAGGCCATTTTGGGCTACAAAACAAGACATGGTCCCAAGATATTATAAAGTATTAAATTAGATAATCACATCCCCTTAAATACTGAATAAAGCAGATACTTTCTGGAATTTAATCAAAATAATATAATTAGGACTGAAAGTCAAGAAAATTATTGCAAATATTAAATAAAAGTTACTTCAATGTAACTTCTGAGTGGATCATCTAATGAAACCACTAGTGTTATATCCCCACCATTACTAACTATTCATTAAAATTTTATTCTGTGTTATGCCTTGAATTTGCAAATTTATAAAAACCGTACCATTTAATCTTCATCTAGCCTTCGAAGTTGGCTGATAAATATTTTTCAGATGATGATTTGATATTCAAATAATTTATTTGAGCCAAATTACCATTCACTAAGTAGCAAATATTTCAGTTTAGGAATATTTGTTTCAAAATCAGAATCTTATTGTGATTTTGGAAGTTATTTTTATTTATTTATTTATTTATTTATTTATTTATTTATTTATTTATTTTGGTTTTTGCGAGGTAGGGTCTCACTCTGGTCCAGGCTGACCTGGAATTAACTATGTAGTCTCAGGGTGGCCTTGAACTCTTGGTGATCCTCCCACCTCTGCCTCCCAAGTGCTGGCATTAAAGGCTTGCGCCACCACACCCGGCTGATTTTGGAAGTTATAATGGAGACAATATTGCAGTTAAAAATCTCTAGCTGTATTTAACTTTTGCACTTTAACAGCCATGTGACAACTTAATAACATCTTTGTTTTTATTTATTTTTTTGTTTCCACTATTTTCTTCTCCAGGATGTCTTGACTTAAATAAGCATGCCATATCTATTCCATTACTTCTTTGGGGACATTGGTTTCCTATATTCTGCAGTCAGACCAGGAAACAAAAAAATGGGGGCCATCACTTCATTCAGTACTGTGAGTGCCCTCACTACAGAACATGATAATTTCTATTGAGGTCACTGCTAAGCATTCCACCTGGCTGTCTTGTCTAAACTTGAAGCCAGGTGAACCCATCATCATCCGGGGTCACTGTGGAAAATTGCAGGGGTGAGATTATGGGTCAGGGGTGAAAAAAATCTTCAACATATACGGCCCTCACAGTTAAATTGAATTTATATGTGACATTTGAACTTACAAGTTACTAACTGAGTGATAAATTTCTTTTTATGATCATTCTCACTCATGGCATGCTTTTCTTTATAATGTTATTTGATATTTTCATGTGAAATTTATAAAATTGTAATTTTATGATGACTAAAATCACAATGGTTAATCCATATGAACTTCCTTCCTAATGAAAAGATGTAAAGAGAAGTCATAGAAAGGAGGGTGTTTTAGATACCTAATCTTTTTAGCACACATCACTCTTAGACTTCTTGCTTCCTATGAATGGAAATTTAGGACAACTTTAAGGCTAAAGGCAGAAAAAGTTATCACTATGACATTTTAAGCTATACAGTCCAAATAAGTGGGGTAGTTACAAAAGCAGCTGTCAAGAAAATATTTTTCACAGTGCAAGTTCAATCCAGATTTTTGTTGACATCAATGTATTGGCCTTAGGGCTGTGCAGTGACATTGAATACCAATAGTATGCTTATTCATGAAAGAGAAAATGTGAATTGGAGAACAACATAAAATAAAAAAAAATATTGCAGAGATATTGAAATTAAAACAAGTAATGAAATACAGGCAGAATAACATTGTAATAATTTCCTATTATAGAGCCCATGTGTTTTTCATTTGGAGATGGAGATTATGAATAATGCTATATAGAGTTTATCTTTATATAATTATTATTACTTGTTTCTCTTCACAGTTAGTTTATAACTGAAATTGTCTCAGTGTATTGAAAACATGCTTTCATAGACACTGAAATTGAATAGTCTTCAAATATCACAAAGTAAGAATTTATTTATACACTGGAAGTGACCTTGATAACCAATTGACTATTCTAGTAAATAAACACTCTAGGTTCCAACATTTCACACTAGCTGAAAACTTCTTGTTTCCTACTAAGTAATAGGATTTTTATCTAAAAATATAGCCTGGAAATTTATGCTTAAGTATCCTTCAGCTAAGTAAACTATTTTCTAAAACTTCAGTTGTGTAATAGCTATTGAAGTAATATGAGCTAACAAAATAAATCTTGAACAAATTTCTACAATAAACTTCTGTTATAGCTTTAAAATGAGATGAATATTTATAATTTCACTAATGCTTTTTACATAATTCATATAGATTCAATATTACCCTGAGATATAAAACCAATTTTAGACCAAAACACTTCAAGTAAACAATTTTACAAACAATTCCCAAGGTAATCCTACCATGAATACTAAAGTAAAATGAACATTAAATGCTTTGTTGTCTAGCCAAATATTAGTATTACTATATACAAAGGCCAAATTATATGTTTCATAATTCTGTAGATGTAAGTACTGAGGAATGGAATTCCATTATGTTTTATCCAACAACCAATTGAACATCTTTATTGAACAAACTCGGTTTGTTCAATGCAAGGGAGCATTCACACAATGAAGCATTAGCTGTGAAAGAAGAAAATTAAAAGATCCAGATATAGGATTCAGACATTAATTAGGTAATTATAAAATCTTGAAAAAGGTTTAATTGGCCAAGTTTATGGATAACTTAAAGGGCAATTCAATTAATGGGTACTGTTCCTGTCTATAGAAGAACAGTCTAGAGAGACAACAAAGCTATTGTAAGAAAGGAAGTAGCAGTTATTCGTTTTAAAACAAGGGTATATGTGGGATTTTGCAGCATATACTGTATGGTTATTTATATTGTTTGTCATCTGTGAGTTAGCTAGATTAAGTTAGAATCTGTGAGGGATTACCATGGTTAGGTTAATTGAGGCAGGGAGACCCGCCTTAACTGTGGGTTCTACCACTTCATGGGCCAGAGTCTTGAATTTCATAGAAGGGAGAAAGTTGACTGAACCCCAGCCGTCTCTGTCTACTGCTTACTCCATACTGATGTGAAGATGTGACACTATTCTCCTGCTATCATGAGTTCTACCCTCTGGAATTGGAAGTAGAAAAAACAACCTCCCTATGTTGCTTCCAGTTAGGTAATTTGTCACAGAAAATTTAAAATAGTAACTGATATATACATACAAAGACATCATCTGGAGTGAATATTGTGTGAGACTGTTAATATCAAGAGAACACAGGAGCTGGGTCTAAGTCTCAGAAATACAGTTACATTGAAAACTAGCTGTGAAGAGATATGTGTCAGGGGTCAGGTCAGCATTTCTGTCTTCCACCCTCTGCTGTTCCATTTTTTCCCTATCTTTTGGGTGAAGGAAAAATATTTGGCCTGGTACTCTTGGAATTACTGTTAATTTCTGGTAAAAATTAGGAATCAGCAGAAGTTGCAGATCATTGTGTCCACACCATTAGCAAGAAATTAAACAACATTATTTTTTAATTTACTAAATAAAGTTTATAATATTTGTATTAGTAATGTTGCTTAAAATGTTGTCCCTGCTATAATAAATTGATGGAAAACAGGGCTCAGGGATATTTTCTTGTAAATCATCAGATAATGATGTTGTACCATGAGAGCTATTAGATGCCCCAGACAATTACAAAATTAATATTACAAAATTAATTACAAATTAATACAGAGTATGTAAACAAAATTTCTATATTATAACTCAATTTTATTAACCAAAGAAGCAGTGGGTCAGTTTTGTCCTGTCTGATGTAGTTTCCAGATTTACAATGTACAGATCATTGAGTAGTAATGACAAATCTGATCCACAAAGACTCTGGAACTCAGTGCCCTTCCCATGCAAACACAAGTATAAAGAAAAGTAATGGAACAATATGAATAGGTTTTCATGATCATTTCCAATAACTCCATAGCCTTCTTTAGCATTTTGATTCAATTTAAGGAACTCCAGCTATTAATTAATTCAATGCTAAACCACTTTATGGCTTAAATAGTCAAGTATTTTAAATTATTTCTTACATGTTGTGTCTGGTATACATTTTTTAGTATGCATGCATTCCTAACAGAGGGATGCACCAAGAGCTCTAGGTAATAACTATACTATATTTACACATCGGAGTGCCCAGATCAGAAATGCTACTTGGGGATTGGGATAGAAGTAGGTCAGTTTGGGGAATTTTATTGTACCTTTTAGTAAAATTCAGTTCTGAGTTTTCTCAATTCCCACTACTTTCCTCATATATATATATATATATATTATTTATATTATTTTGATTTTACATTCATAGTAAAGGTTCCATTGTCCTCCTCCCTGTCCTCCCTCTTTCAAAGGGACCCTTGTCAATGGGGAATGTGGGTCAAGCATTGTGAAGTTAGTTAAGAGTTCTGGGGGGTTGGCCCCAGTCTCTGTGCATAATGCCCCAACTATGACTCTAACAATCTTTCCACCCCCTCTTCCGCAAGTTTCCCTGAGCCACATTGGGGTCATTTTAGTTCTGCTTCAGTGATGCGGTTTTGGGAGCCTCTGTGTCTCTGGATATCTGGCTTAGTTGGAGTTGGATGATCTCTGTGTTTATCTCCTTCAGCCTTTTGCTGGTGTCATGATCGCCATGAATGCTGAACTCTTGCCCTTCCCCTGCATTGTTCTATGGTTTCAGCTGGGGCCCTGGTGAGGTGTGTTTAGCTGATCCTCCCTTCAGGTTCGATGTCCACCTGAAAAAAGATAAGCAAATTCTCCATCGGAGAGAAAAGTTAGTACTAGGTAGAAGGGATGACCATATATGTTTTGGAGGGAAATTTATATGCGTTGGCTCTCTTCTAGCCCACATTTGGTGGTATCTTGATCTTGGAGACTGAGCTCATTTTTTGTACCTGGTTTTGACTTATTTCCCAGTTCCAGCAATGAGTTCCATTCCACTGAGTGGATCTATTAGCCAAATCAAGAGCAGTTGGTTACCCACCATGGCTGATTGCCACTACTGCACTTGTATGAGCATTACGTCAAGTTGTTTCCTGCTGGGTATCTTAGACTGCAAGTTGTTTGGACAGATGTCGGTCATTTTCTTATCTCTTTCACAATTTCATGCTAGCCCTAGATTTTGTGATTCTTCCATTTGGAATTGTCAATCTCACTCTTTCCAAACATATTCATGTTGCCTTACTCTGCCTCATACCTTCAGATTTCTGCATACTCCACTTTGAAATTCTCCAGCAGATGAATTGACAGAATTGAGCCTGTTGTACAAGGGATGGTCAGCACTTGGTTTTGTTTCTTTTCTGCATTTATTCTGTATATGTGTGAGGGAATGTGTTCAATATTTATTACTATTTTCTCTTCAAGTCAGCTATGCATTAACAACATATACATTGATATATCAAACTGCAGTCACATTGATGGGTTAAAAAAATGAGTGAATGAATGAATGCAAAGCTAAGTTTATCAAAATGTTAGCAAGAGAGCACTGCTTTTATGTTTTTAGTTAAGTTGCATTTATTCATATTTCTTTCAATGCCAGAAACTTTACAAATTGCATTTACATGTCCTGTATATTTAAATCTCCAGATGTCTGGATGGATGATAATGGTCTCAGTTTTTCACTTGACTAAATTGAAGCTGAAGGTGAATAAATTACTTAAAAATCTTCACCAGTAATTTGTACAGCTAGAACCTTGACTCCTGTTAGGACAGTTTCTAAATATTCTGCTGGATCATGCTATCTCAAAGAAAGCAGAGAAGCAGAAATAGGAAGGATGGGCTTCACAAAGGCTTAGAAAGCTTGAAATCATCTCAAAGAAGCACCCGTTAACAAAGAACTCAGCAATCTTCTTACCTCTTCTCAGTTCACTGTTCACATGCTTCTGCACTCCTCCCTTCCTTGAGGGAGTCTTCTGTGGCTTTCGTCAGCACCAGTCCAGTGCATGTAGAAGATATGGCTTTCCTTCAGTATTTCCAGTTACCCTTCTAAATCTCATTCTGAACCCAGTTCCCCTAAGCTGACCAAAGGACTTACCATTTTCTTAGACATCAACTTTCCTAAAGTGGTATGTGCTCTTAATTTACTTCACCATTGTGTTTTGTATAAATTTGTTTGGGGGTAGAAATTGCAGAAGACTCACTCCAATTACTGAAAATCATTTCTCATGACTGAATGACTGCATGGCCTCTTGGAACATTTAATATGTAAAAGTAATATTAACAAATAATGAAGCATAGGAAAGCTGGAAATTACTCTGTAGGTGGCATTCCCAGTGTCATCTTAACACTTTATTTTATCTCGCTAATTCAGCCATTACTGGAATAAAATATAGGTCATTAGGTTGGGCAATACTAAAGGGAAACTTCTCTTTCCTTTATATAAAAGTGTAAAATATTTTTAAGGTCAGAAATTGACCATTATGGACAAATAGAGGTCTATTTAAGTATAGAACCATTAAATATATTTATGTTTGGAAAAAGGTAAGGGTAGAGCACCATAAAAGGTTTATTTTTTTGTCCTCCTATTTGCATGAGTTCAGCTTCATGTGAGACTGACTGTATCCACCATCTAGAAGACACCCTTGCATTCATCATCACAGGGATTTTAACTCTAATTGCTGCTCTTTCAACTGTCTAAATGTTTTTATCTTTATAGCACATATGGCTTCTCAACCGGAAACCGGTAAACACAGTTCTGATCTAATTTAATACCCATATTACAGCATGTTTTAAATATCATATCACTAAGTCCATAAACAACTAGACTAATGTGAAAGCAGCTCGGAACAGCTCAAAACACATTACTCTTGCCAGCACCATAAAATCCTATTTACTTTTGCTTAAAAATTTAATATAAAATTTGCTTTCCTCTGGACTATAATTAACAACATTCTGAACTGCTTACAAGATTCAATTGACTGACAATATTAATCACACATTCAGAAAGAAATTGGCTATTATATTTGATTTTTTTCTTTTATGCTGCTGGCATCTAATCACTGATTAAAACTAAGGAAATAGCCCCTTTCACATGCTTCATAGACAATTATTTTCTTGGTATATTTCCTCACTTCTACTGGATCCTGACTCTAAATGTATATAGACATGGGATAAAATGAAGAAACATTATTTCTTGTCAAGAGGAACAGTTTATTCCAGGTAATTAAATCTAGGAATGGTCAAAGACAACACAGCTAGAAGCATAAATTAGGTTCTATCAAGGGATACAGGTTGTTCTTCATGAATGGATACTGACAAAACAATTTTGTGAGAACTTTTGAAAAGTCTTTAATAGTTTTGAAAGTTTTGAAAATTTTCACATTTTGTACCAGGAAGCAATACAATCTAATTCAACATTATAAAAAGGTACTTCAAATATTCACTGATGTTTCATTTTAAGTTTGACAGCATTATGGTAGCTGCATCTAAGATTTATGTGCATATAATATCAAATGCTAAAAGCTGTTCTTTTTAAATTGCATTTTTATTGATACCATTTTAAGAGGCAATCGATAAAATCTAAAAATCAAAACAGAATATAGTTATCAAAAAAGGTCTTCCCAATGATAGTAGAAACACTCCATTATTCATAAATGTTATATAGTGCTATATTGAGTACATAGTCCCAGAGTATAGAGTACTTACCCCCCATGGACATACTCCAAGTTTCAGTAATTTAGAAATGATTTCTATTTTATTGACTGATGACAAATTTTTACTTAGACTTTGGGATAAATTTGAAAAGGGTTATTTGATAAATAATTCAATGAGCATGGTAATTTAGATTGATATTTATAAATTATTTTGTAACATATTGCACTTGAAGTAGAAAATTTACCAAAATTAAAACACAGAATATTTTAACATATGAAATGATTAAAGGATAGATTCCAGGTTGTTTGGATATATATACAGTCTTTTACAGTCCCTATAGTCTCTGTATGTGAAGCCTTGACACTCAGTCTTCATTACCCATATGTATCCTGAGTAAATGATGGCATTCTGATATATATTATGTAGGCTAATTGTAGTATTTTGAGAGCTTGGAATCTATTGAACAGAATGTTAGAAATCATGGATGTTAATAATTTTCCATGATATTTTAATACCTAAACTTCACTACTAAGCCTTAAGGACTCTAGAAAATGTACTGATAGGATACCTTAAAACATCAATGTACTTTAAATCTGGTAGTATCAGAAATATGTATCTTTCAGAAGAAAATTTGAGTGTAATGTGTTTTCTTATGTATCTCTGCCAAGATACCTTCCCAGTAACTGTATCATCCATCTACTTTATCCCCATAATATTCGGATACTCCCACAACCCCCACCCACAGTTGTGATAATGATTTCACATACAGAGTTCTGCGCTTATGATAATCATGAACCATCTGCAGTTATTATGGTTTTCTGTATTTTTTTATCATCCCTTTATGTTATGCTAGTAAGTGTTCATGTACAATACATTAAAACTAGTATCTTCAACCAACCTTCTATGGCACTCACTATGACCTTCATCTGGTCATATTCTAAGGCCGTATTAGCAATTTGTATAATATCATGTTCTATCAATAATGTGATCATCTCTCTTCAGAATACATTGTATATATGAGAACAGAGACTACGTCTATAGTTTCATGTCAAGTAGCCAGCTGTTAAGTTGGTACTAGACCATAAATATACTGAAAGTTTGTTAAAGATTCCTTTTCCTTCTCTCTCCTAGTTTTCCTATTCTACCTTACCTTCCTTCCTTCCTTCCTTTTTCCCTCTCTCCCACTATCCCTCCCTCCCATTCACCATCCATCCCTCCCTATCATTCTCATTTTTCTCTAAATGAATTTACATATAATTATTTAGTGGAATAAAAATAATACAAAGCAGAATATATATTACAATGGCTCTGAATATTAATCTATGTTTCCATAATAACCAAAATTTATTCACCTTTTGGAATTAGTAAAGTGAAAATAAGGAGTATATATTAAAAATGAAGCCAATAGTTTTCCTTTTGTCAGAAGAAGGAAAAAAGAATATAAATGTAAGTCCCTGTATTCTTCCTGCAATTAAAGCATATATAGTGTTTCTGTACATAAGATTTTTCTAAAAGCCATCATTCTCTTAGAAATACTCCAGTAAGATGGATGAGGAGGTGCATATCTTTAATGCCAGCACTTGAGGAGGTAGGGAGTTCAAGGCCATCCTGAGACTACATAGTGAATTCCAGTCAGCCGGGGCTAGAGCGAGACCATACCTCAAAAACAAAACAAAACAAAACAAAACAGAACAGAATAGAACAGAACAAAACAAAACAAACAAACAAACAAAAAAAACAGAAATGCTCTGGTAATTTGAGCTACAAATCTAAATATCTCTCTAAATAAGAACATTTTTTACTTTTCCTTATGAGCCTCATTTCTGCATTTCTATTTAGTCTGTTGCTGTGTGTGTGTGTGTACATGTGTGCATGTGTGTGCATAAGTGTGCCTGTGCTTCCCACTGAGACAATACAATTAGCTAATTCAGCATGATTTGCATCTGAAGAACTGGGAGTGTGTGGAAAGTTGCTGATACTTTCAAAAATGATCTTTTCCAGTCATATTAATGTTATTTCCAAACTGGTATGTCAAAATCATAAGATAATTAAATACCCAGAGTATCATTATTTAAGGAACATACATTATTTTCAGATTGCAATGTAATATAAAAATAGTGTGCTGGTGAATTTTATATATATAGAATTTTGCTTTGTATTTTAACCTTCATTGATATACTTTAATGATGAAATAAGAATAATTTTATGTAAAATATTAGATAGTAATATTTCCTTTATTTTATTCATGTATGGATTTAACATAAAGATGCTATATTTATCCTTATAGAGTTGCTTCTAAAAGAATGTAACACATCAATATAAATTATTTAAAGAGATGTGCAAAGTATTTCTGAAGTTGACTTGATTGTGTCCTAAGTTACATTATGATTTCCTCATTTCATATGTTTTCTAATATTGGCTAGTTCTAGAAAGGCTCATAGTGAAGGATATTCCTATTGAATTATTTTAAGCTAGTTAAATATGCATTTATACTCTTAAATTTTTATTTATTCTATATATTGCTTACTGCTTTAAAGAATATTTGTGTGTTCACTGGTACAATATTATATTTGTTTATATTGTGTGTATTTTATGAGTCATATAAACTTTTCCATTGCATGCAGTTTATTATAATTAGAGTCATAAAATGAATGACAATATATATCACCAACATTATAAAATTTTATTGTGGTTTATTTCATTGCAGTTTAAAATTCACAGCAATATTGATCAGAAAGTACAGATTTGCATAGATTTCCTGTCTTCCATGAGGAGCCTCCCCCATTATTAGCATCCCCCTAATGTGTGGTTTACATGTTACAACTGAGGAAACCGCAGTGGTGTCTGCTTATCATCTGTAATCCATAGTTTGCATTAAGATTTATTTCTAATCTTGTATATTTTATAAATTTACAAATTACATTATAGATCCATACTTCATTATATCCCCTCCCTCCCTCTCTCTGTTAGTCTCTCTTTTATTTTGATGTCATCATCTTTTCCTTCTATTATAAAGGTCTTGTGAAGGTAGCTCTAGCAACTGTGAGGTCAAGGATATTGAGGCAATTTCTGTTGGATGATTGCATGGTAAGCATTCCTTCCTTTCCTTTGGCTCTTACATTCTTTCTGCAACCTCTTCCTCAGTGGACCCTGAGCCTTGGAAAATATGATATGGATGTTTCAGTGAACTCTTCTCCATCACTTCTTCATAACACTATGGTGCCTATTGGGTCATCCCAGTGTTCAGTGGTCACTGCTGTCTGAAGAGAAGCTTCTCTTACTAAAAGTGAGAGTAGCATTAATATATGCATATGAACATTAAATGAAGTGCTTATGGGGCAGTTTTATGAACATAATATATGCAATTAGCCAGGCAAAAGCAGGTATTACACTCCTAAGGCTTATGACCTCCCCCACATGGGCTTTTGATTAGGTTTTCAGTACTAAGTATGTATTCCCTCTGATATATAGGGCCTCCAGTCCAATTAGAGAGCACATGGTTTCTCCCTTAACAAACATGACACTATTGCACTGTTTGGCCTGCCTTGCCAAATTGAGGCTTGCAGTGTGTACTGTTTTCAATGCTGATAACTTTTGTCTCCCATAGGCATGCAATATAGCTTTTTACAGCTTTTTCTCAGCTGGTACATAAGGAGGAGGTTTTCAGCTTGGCCCCAGCTTGATTTCTCAGTGACTTTTAAACCTAGGCATGTGGAGTCTTCAGCAATAGGACCTTACCATCTGTTTCTGGTGGGAAACCAAGAGCCTTGGCAATAGCCTGTGATATTTTGGGGGCATCAGGGACATCCTTGGCCAATAACTCACTGGAAAGTGCCGCATCCCTGGCACTAATATTTTTCTAGTAATAACCTATGGCTTCTGAGTTTGCTATTCTCTAAAAAAGTAGGTATCCATGCAGATAATTCATAATATCCCAAATTTTGATTAACTTTCCCCACCCTTCTTTTACTCAATCTCTGTCTGAACTTGCTTAAACCATTCCACCCTCAATAATCTGTTCTTCTACTTACATATATGCCATTCCCTTAAGTACTTCTCTCTCCTCCCTCCCTTATAGCCCTTTACTAGCTTATTGTCCTCTGCTACTGATTTTTTATTCCAACTCACACACGAGTCTAAAATTTGTAGCTAGGATCTACATATAAGAGAGAACCTGCAATGTTTGGCTTCCTGGGCCTGGGTTACCTCACTTAGTATAATCCTTTGCAGATCCATCCATTTCCCTGCAAATTTCACAATTTCATTTTTCTTTGCATTAAATAGAACTCCATTGTATAAATGTACCACATCTGTGCTCACTTCAGCAGCACATATACTAAATGTACCACATCGTCCTTATCCATTCATCAGTTGAAGGGCATCTAGGCTGGTTTCATTTCCTAGCTACAATGAATAGAACAACAGTAAACATGGTTGTACAAGTATCTCTAAGGTAGTGAGAGGAGTCCTTAGGATATATGTCTATATGTGTGCTATAGCTGGGTCATATGGTAAATCTATTTTTAGCTGTCTCAGGAACCTCCACACTAATTTCTACAATGGCTGTACCAATTTAAATTCCCACCAATATCTTGCCAACATTCATTGTCATTTGTTTCCTTGATGATAGCCATTCTGACAGGAGTGAGATGGAATCTCAAAGTAGTTTTAATTTGCATACCCCTGATGGCTAAGGATGTACAACATATTTTAGATGTTTATAGTCCTTTACAGTTCTTTTGAGAACTCTGTAGCCATAGTCCATTTTTAATTGTGTTGTTTGATTTGTTATTATTTAGTTTTTTGAGTTCTTTGTATATCCTAGATATTAATCCTCTGTCAGATGAATAGCTGGCAAAGATTTTCCTTCATTCTATAGATGGCCTTTTTGCTCTAATCACAGTGTCCTTTGCTGTACAAAAGCTTTGTAATTTCATTAGATCTCAGTGGTTGATCAGTGGCTTTATTTCCTGAGCAATTGCGGTTATATTCAGAAAATCATAACCTATGCCAATATGTTGAAGGGTTTACCCTACTTTTTCCTCTAGGATTTTCAGAGTTTCTGGTCGAAATTGAGGCCCCGGATCCATTTGGACTTGTTTCTTGTGCATGGGGTGAGATAAGGATCTATTTTCATTCTTCTATATATAGATATTCAGTTTTCCCAGTACTATTTGTTAAAGAGGTTGTCATTGCTCCAATGAATGTGTTTTTTTTTTTTGGCATTTTTGTTGAAAATCAGATGAATATAGCTGCCTGGATGTACATCTGGGTCCTCTATTCTATTCATTTGATCTATATGTCTATCCTTGTGCCAGTACCATGCTATTTTTGTTACTATGGCTTTGTAATGTAGCTTAAAATCGGGCATGTTTATACTTCCAGCCATATTTTTGTTGCTCAAAATTGTTTTGGCTATTCAAAGTGTTTTGCACTTCCAAATGAATTTTAGGGTTATTCTTTTTCTATTTCTGTGAAGAATGCCATTGGAGTTTTAATGGGGATCACATTAAATGTGTACACTGCTTTTGTTAAGAATACATTTTCACAATATTGATTCTTCCAAGAACATGTGATTTCTTTCCACTTCCTAGTGTCTTCTTGCAGTTTCTTGCTAGAGTGTTTTAAAGTTTTCATTGTAGAGATTCTTCACTTCCTTAGTTAGGTCTATTCCAAGGTACTATATTGATTTGACCCAGTTGTGAATGGAAGTGATTCCCTGCTTTCATCTGCTACATTTGTTGTTAGTATGTAGGAAGATTACTGATTTCTGTGTATTTAGTTTATATCCTGCTATGTTGCTAAAAGTGTTTATCAGCTCTAACCATTTGCTGGTAGATTCTGCAGGGACCTTTATGTATAGAATCATATCTTCTGCAAATAATGCTAATCTGATGTCTTCCTTTCTAATTTGTATTCTTTTTATGAGTGTCTATTATCTTATTGCTATAACTAAAGCTTCTAGTACTACGTACTATCTTTTGATATTCATCTCTGGGCATGGATAGGCCTCTTGGGTATAAAGACTTTCCATTCCCATTGTGATTTTGCATTGAATTCTATGAAGTTTCTTAAACATTCCTGGATTAGGTGTGTGTCAATAATCACTATGATTTGGAGACAACAAGAGAATTTTTCAATAGACATAGAACTCTGTGGCTACATATGAACCAAACAATTGATTTTGAAATATAAACTCATTTAGTTCCATTTATCTTAAAAAGCATAAATGCAGTTAATTAATGTAATAAAAATGTGCTTTATTAGTAACAGTGATTATTCCCTCAGGTCACTTTCCTAAATTTATATTTTTCTATTTATAAGAAAAATATGTCAGGTAATTATTTATTTTAGCAAAATATGATATACAATAGAAAAACATAGGCATATGAATGTATAACTAAATGATGGGGTAAATACATATTAAATGGCATATGTAGCTAAGTATTTTGAACAAAATATCATATAATTGTGAAATGTTCTTAATTTATGAAAGATTTGTGAAGATCATCCATTGCTGAAAGGTCTTCTCTATTGTAGGACAGTTTGTTTCATTTTTTATGTGCTTTTCAATAACTCTGTATCAGGATCTTGGGATGGTAATATTTCCCCTAGAGGATATTTGTCAGTGTTTGGTGACATTTCTCTTTGTCAAACATTGAGGGAAGATCCATATTTGTATCTACTGAGTTAGAGGGACAGAATGCTGAAAAATTCCATAAGGCACAGAACAAACCCATGTTTTCAATATAAGAAAGGATTAAATTATTAATAATTTAATTTAAATTAAATTTATTAATTTAAAATTTAATTTAAATTATTTAATTTTTTTCCTCAAAGGTTCATGTTTTTCCTCAAATATGCTTATATATGTGTACACCTATTAGTATATATAAAATATTGTAGAAAACTGGAAAAAACATGTAGCATTATAAGCAAAGAAAATGACAATTTAAATCACTCTATAAGACATAGTAGATTTTGTTATGAAGACTGTTTTTCATACATAATATTAGTTAGCATAAAACTAATAATCATTTATTTTAGTATAATATTAGGCAAAAGTTTCATATAAAAATATCAAGTACTTATGGCAAGCATAATTCACGAGTGTGAGATTTTGCAAGGAATGACAAGAATCCTATGATGCATGTTCATCATCACTCAGGCTTGGTTGCAGTTGCCTAGATGAAATTTCTCCAATTGGGGTCATTTCTTATAACTCTTTTCTAAATCCTTTGTCTGCTTGTGTTAGATCCAAACTGAAGCTGGATAATAATCAATATGAAAATAAAGCTTTTAAAAACAAAGGAGATTGTTCTTGAATGCATATATATGTAAAAATACTCTCATTTCTCACCCTGGCAAATGTGCCAAGATTTAATAAAGTGAAATCATTTTTAAAACAAAGAAAATGTGCAAAAATAACATGTACTGTTCACTACGTCACATTCACATTTAATGTCAGACTCGAATACTACCCTTGCCATCATCCAAAGCCTCATGCCATTCTGATAGAAATTAATTACATGTGATTTACAGTAATTCTTAGCATCACATTTTTTATATACTTTCACCATTTGCATGACCATGAATGTTTCTTTTTAAAATAAATTTATTGATAACTTCCATCTATCTATCTATCATCTATCTATCTATCCATAATGTACCCTGATTACCATCCTCTCCCCACACCTTTCTTTGTTCCCCTTCTAGTATCACTTCTAACTCTCCCTTCTAACAACTCTTTCTTCTATTTTTTTTTGGGGGGTGGTTTCGAAGTAGGGTCTTGCTATAGCCCAGGCTTCTTTCTTCTATTTTGATGTTATTTTATTTTTGCCCTCCTTCTTCATCCATGATAACTTGTTGATGGTACCATATGGTGTAGGTCTTGGGCAGGTCATGACAGCAGCTGTGAGGTCATAGGTGAAATTGGAAACACTGAAAGGCTCTGTCAACCACACTGAAAGCAGGTGCAATGGTCGTAACCCAAGGACATTAACAGATGCACCTGACTTGTCCTGCTTAGCATTTACCTCTCTGAATTAGATAACGTGCTTGTGTTTTACATTTTTGGAACTAATTTCTAATGCACCCTTCTTACTACTGGTTGTCTCTGCCCGGGTAGTTTCAGGCTCATGATATATTGTTCAAAGAATATGAAAAGACACTTGGAAAGGAAGTATTATAAGACAGTAAATGGAAAATACAATGAGCAGGGAGGGAGTAGAATCTTGCTTCAAAGTAGTGGTAGATCCTTGGGCTTCTTTTAATGAAATGCAAGTGAAGGAAGAGTTGGTCCTAAGGGACAAAGTTTGTGCAGTTCTCTATTTTGGTTCATATGAGAGTTTCTCTACCACATATGTCTGTTCCAGTAGTGTCTTTGATTTCAATTATATGTATGCTCAATTATACATAGTCATAAGAATATAGGGGAGTCTCCATCAAGGTTCACTGAGAGGACAAATTTTGCCTTATTACAATTTTACCAGACCAGTCCAGGCCAGATATGCATCCTGTCTCCTGAATGCACATGTATCTTGGTTATGTTTGTGTACACATACACCACAAAGAAGGAGTTGCTAAATGTTGTCAATGGGACAAAAATTTATTCTAATGTTTGAAACAGCATGTCGGAATTGCTCAGAGAAGATAAGTGTACCAGGTTACTAATGGTTTTTTAGGATGATTGTTAAGAAAAGGGTGTATTTACTGATTGTAGCAGCTAGCTTCCCATTGCTGGGACAAACACCTGATTAAAAGACATTGTTCTTGAATGCACACCTATGTAAAAATCCTCTTATTTCTTATCATGGAAAATTTCCAAAGACTTAATGAGGTAGCATCATTTTCAAAACAAAGAATATGTGTAATAATAACATGTAGTGTTAATTACTTCACTTTCACATGTCAAAAGCAGCTTATGAGAGGCAAAGGTTCATTTCAGCTTACATTGCTGTGGGGAAGTGCACATTTTATTATTTGTATTATAGAAGGGACGAAGCATGGAAGAGCAGAGGGCAGGCATGACGTTTTGCCATAGGTGCTGGCAGGAACCAGCAAGAAAGTGGGCTATGTCTGGCAAGGGATATCTGGGCTGTATACCCCACTCAGCAACATACCTTCTCCATCAAGGCTCCACCTCCCAAATTGCTCACAAATGAGGATGAATTATGATGCATAATCTCAGACACATGAGGTTATGGGGACACTTTCCATTCAAACTACCACATTCCCAAAACCACTGTCCTGGGCTTGTTAAGCTATCCATGCCTGCCTGCCACACTCTCAATAGGTGTGTATTATTTTCAAACTTAAATCTCAAGATCTGAGTTTGAGATGATCACCTTTTCTAAAGTATTGTTTATCAGAATTGATAAAACCTGACCTACAGTTCAAGTTTCACCTCTCAGCAAATCCATTTCTCAGGTGCTCAAAATACATAGCTTGAGATGAATGATAATCATTATTCCCAAGCATTTTTCCCACTCAGTTTTAAAGATGAAGGACATTAAATGGGCTTGTTGTTCTGATCTTCAGCTCAAGTTTTGTGATTCTCAGTGGAGTAATTTAATTTGAAGGCTTAGTTTTCTAAGCATTCAGTCATGCTCTGCTTACTTTTAAACAGATTTTAAGAGATTAAACAATCAATGTTGATTTAATTATACACGAGCAGTGTCTTCCCTTAACCTTACCCTACATAATTTAAAATAGTACCTAGTAGTGTGGATTGCCATAACTTAATGTTAATATAACCCTATTTGGACATGCAAGAAGACTGACAAAGTTATCTTCTGGAATTTTTCTGTGAATTTTTATTTTTTGTCTTTCATTTAAATTCAGTGTGTAGGAGCACACAGAAGGTAAGGGCAAATAGTCATAATAAGAACAAACTTTAGAAATTTAAAGTTTTCCCAAGGAGATAACTATGATTACTTCAGTAATTAAAATGAGTGTTATACTATTCCCCAATACACTAGAGAGCATTAGCAAACAGTTTGGGCAAACAATTCAAAGAATTTCCACATTGTCCTTTCAAATTCTCCAAATCCTGTAGCTTTTCCTCTAGTTGGCCTGAATATACAGCTAGGGATTAATCCAACTTCACCCTGATGTGTTCTGCTTTATTATGTCAGGCTATAATAGTTACACTACAAAATATTTTTTTATTTACCATGAACTCAGATAATGTTGATGAAGTCATTTTACAGGGCTTTTAGAGTGGAAAAATATACAATGTATTTGGCTATGCTGTCCAAATATATTTTATATGGTTTCTTCCATTTTTGTGTTGTCCAGTTATACTTTCAAAATATATAGTAAATATATTGCATTGGTTCCTAAGCATACTAAATATTTAAACATTAGCCAGGATTTAATTAGGTGTGTATTTTTATCTAGCTCCCAATTGCATTTTGATGAACTCCTAAGATATTCAATTAACAAGTGAATGATTTGCATAAAGTATATTTATACTCCATGTGCATTTGCAAAATAACTTGATATTTTCCCTGCTATATTAATGAATCCATTTACTATTGTACTAGTGGGAAATGAAGTTGTATAATTGGAATCTAGTTAGATACTTTATAGCTTATTAGCTTAGGGGTAATTATCTGTATGTTTTACTGCACATTGAATTACAATTGAATGTATATATTATAATATTTAGAGAATAGCAACAAAAATAGTTGAATTGTTACAGTAACCAGTTGTCTTGCAATGAAAATGAACACATGTTTTGAAAGAATTTTGATAACTATTTTTTTCTCTTGTTCCTTTTTTATTTATTTTTATAATTTGCTGCTTGCCATTGCAGGAAGTAGAGGTTTGTATAAAGCTTCTCCCTTTAATATTTTATTTTAGATTTTATACAAATCCTTATATTTTCATTAATTATATTCACTCAATTCAGATTATTTCCCCCCTTAGGATGATTATTTTCGCACTTGGAGTCCAGGAAAACCCTTTGATCAAGGTAAGACTCTAATTATTTTTAAATAAAACATTTAAATATTCATAATCCACATACTTAAAAATTAGTTATTATCTAGTTATACCTTAAAATATTAGATAGGATAATGTGCATATAATTAAATATAATTTATATCTATATATATATAATTCATATAATTAAAAATGAGGTAATTAGCCAGGCAGAGTGGACCACTCCTTTAACTCCAGCAATCTGAAGCAGGAGGTATGAGGATCACTGTTAGTTTGAGGCCAGCCTGAGACTACAATAGTGAATTCCTGGTCAGCCTGGGCTAGAGTGAGTGAGACCCTATATGATTATGTCAGGATGACAATTACATTAGATAAATGTCTTAGATTCTTGACTTGAAATTTTGAACTTTATCTACCATGTCTAGTTTTATTAATTGCTGTAAGTTATTTATGTTTCTCCACTTGAAAATGTATTCGTTTGTGCAAATACTTAAAACACATGAATTTTCTCTACCTTTTCCAATTGATAAAACATTTTACTTAAAAAGTGCACTCTTGGGCTGGAGAGATGGCTTAGGGGTTAAGGCGCCTGCCTCCTAACCCTAAAAACACTGGTTCCAATCTCCAGCGGTTCCAATCTCCAAGTCCCACATTTAGCAAGATGCAAAGTGATGCAAGGGTGCAATGCCGCACTTGACCACAAGGGGGCGCGCACATCTGGATTTCGTTCGCAGCTGCTGAGACACTGCTTGGGCGCCCATCTCTTTCTCTCTCTCTCTCTCTCTCTCTCTCTCTCTCTCTCTCTCTCTCTCTCTCTCTCTCTCTCTCTCTCTCTCTCTGTGTCTCTCTCCAAAAAAAAAAAAAAAAAAGTGCACCCTTGGGCTGGATAGATGGCTTGAAGGTTAAGGCGCCTGCCTACCAAGCCTAAGAATGTCAGTTCCAATTTCCAGGTGCCACGTTAGCCAGATGCAAAAGTGGACACAAGGGTACAATGCCTGAGTTCGCTCACAGAAGCTGAGAGGCTGCTGGCACGCCCATTTCTCTCTCTCTCTCTCAAGATCTCTCTCTCAAATAAAAAAAAAAAGTGCACCCTTGGTAATTAGATTCAAATGGGGTCTAACCAATATTCAAAAGGAAAAGCTTGACACTAAGTAAGATTCTCCCATGGTAAAACACTAGGCTTGCCATTCTGGATAGCTCATCTTAAGAAAAGAAAGCAGGAAGAACAACCCCCCTTCCTTTGAACTGAGAACACAAATATCCAACTCCAGGGAAATATGATTATCTAAATAAGTAAAGACTCTTGTTTAATAAAATCTCTAACATTGTTAGATCTCCATAATTGTCTATATAAAATTTGAAATTAAAATAAAATAAAAACAACTTTACATAGTGCATATAGTCCTAGCTACTTATAGCCCTCTATGAGTATTGTGTACTTATTAATCAGATTTCTGTCACTATAATGGAATATGTAAGCCAATAAACTTACAAAGACAAAAAATATATATATCTTTTCCTGCCCTGGAGGTTCCAGTCTAAGACTGACTTTCACTTTTGCTTTGGGTACTTGAAAAGGGCACCATATCATGATAGGATCTCATAGAACAAACCAATTACACTACAATTACACCAGGAAGAACAGAGAGGAAGAGACCGGGGTCTCAAAGCATTGAGCATGCACTTAATGATCTACACACAGGTTTCACAGGACTCCACTAACTGAAGATCCTACCTCTTCACAATAGTCACACACATTCAAACTATGCCAACACATAAATAGAAATATTTTTAAAATAATTTAGTTTACCAGTTGGATGATAGAGTCATGTTTTACTATTAAACCATTTTTGCTGGGTGTGGTGGCACATGCCTTTAATCCTAGCACTCTGGAGGCAGAGGTAGGAAGATTGCCATGAGTTCGAGGCCCTGAGACTACATAGTTAATTCCAGGTCAGCCTGGGCCAGAGTGAGACTCTACCTCAAAAAAAAACAAAAAACAAAAAAAAATCTTTTTTTCTTTATTATTTACTTTTTTGTAAACTGAAAGAGATAGAAAGGAGAAAGATACACACAGAGAGAGGGAGAGCGAGAGAGAAAGAGAAAGAGAGATGGAAAGAGGGAGAGAATGAACAATCAGGACATTTAGCCACTGCAAACAAACTTCAGATACATCCACCACTTTATACATTAGGCTTTTTGTGGGGTCTGGGAAATCAACACTGAGTTTTTGGGCTTTGGAGGCAAGTGCCTTAATAACTGAGCCATCTCTCCAGCCCAATTTCTAATGATTAGTTGAATGAATGCCACATATTTCAAGCTCTAAGAGAATCAACCTGCATAGATGTGATCTGGACTGTTCCCATGTCAATATGGATTTGGCATCTGAAACTGTTTTTCACATCCAACCTACCCTTTAACATTAGTGATTTGATTCTATTATCTGTGTTATATTACTGTATTGGCTCACATTTTTACTTGTTAAATCTGCATTTTATGATTTGAAAAAAAAAATCACTTAGATTTCCAGTAAGTCAAATTAACACACCAAATAAGACAGTGAAAAAATTAGACATTTATTTATTTTAGAAAATTACATTTGCTTTAATTTTTGATACTTGTATTTGATGTATTGTGATCTTATTCATACCAAAGTTCTTCTCTCCCACTGAAACCTTTATTCTCAATTAATCCTTGTCTTAATTCCATGCTGTTTTTGGCCATTTCAGTTAAATTAGGGTTACTTGCATAAGCATGGGGGAATATAATTTACTGTAAAATGGGCAACATCATTGAAGAATATGCATTTTTCTCTCATAGTGTCCATTAGCTGCCAATAGCTACTCTGGGAAGTGAAGTGTCTTGTGAGCGCTTCCTCATCAATGCTGAAATATTGACAGAGTTAATATTCTGTAGGAGAACACAGCTGCTATGAACTTATGACTGGAAAATTAATTTTATGATAGAATGATAACCTAAAATATAGAGTTATCTGCAAAAGGGATATGAACACTAACATTTGCATATCTATTCTTCTTGCTACAATAAAGAAATTTTGATGTTTCCTGTGTGTTTATGACAGAGTATTGGATTTCAACTCATGTCTCATTAAAAACAATAACTGCTATAGGAAAGAATCCTAAAACAGGATATACACTAAGAATTATTTACTTTAATTTTCAAAATAGTATTCCTACTAATTTTATCAGAAAGGGGGAAACTCATGACAATAGCAATGTTATCAAGAGTGCCCAATATGTACACATTATAGCATGTGATATATATCATTTTATTTAATCCCAACAATTGGAAGTAGATGAGGAAAATGAGGTATTCAGGAAGTCAAGTTCTGGCCCAGGCAATATTGCTACCCATTGTTAATGCCAGGATTTTAGTTTTGGCAGTCTGACACTTGAACCTCATTTCCTAACTCCTAAGTGTGATTGGCACTAATATGGTAACATAAAAAATATAATGTGTGCGATGACCACTGGGATGACCCAAAAGGCATCATAGTGCTCAGAAGAAGGGATTGAGGAGTACCAAGCACTGAAACATCTCTGTCACACCCTCCAAGGACCAGGGCCCATTGCGGAGGAGGAGGCAGAAAGAATGTAAGAGCCAAAGGAAGGGTACGACTCCTTACAATGCAACTGTCCAGACAGAAATTGGCCTTGATATCCATGACCTTGCAGTGCCTAGCAATACCTTCACAAGACCCTCATAATAGAAGAAAAAGGTGATGACATCAAATTAAAAGAGAGACAAATGGAGAAAGGGAGGGGATATAATGAAGATTGGAGATCTACAGGGGAATAGGGGAGGGG
The DNA here is from genome assembly GCA_036365145.1 of Orientallactaga sibirica. Classification (NCBI taxonomy): domain Eukaryota; kingdom Metazoa; phylum Chordata; class Mammalia; order Rodentia; family Dipodidae; genus Orientallactaga; species Orientallactaga sibirica. Next base: position 9,512,488 of record JAEOAD010000509.1, read on the forward strand.
AGGAAAATATCTTGTGTGTTTTGTATGTAAGTATAGAAATTGTCAATAAAAAATGCAAAAAAGCCAGGCGTGGTGGCGCACGCCTTTAATCCCAGCACTCGGGAGGCAGAGGTAGGAGGATCGCCGTGAGTTCAAGGCCACCCTGAGACTACATAGTTAATTCCAGGTCAGCCTGGGCGAGACCCTACCTCGAAAAACAAAAAAAAAAAAAAAAAAAAAAAAAAAAAAAAAAAAAAGAAAAAGAAAAAAATAAAAATTGAAAAAAAATAATGTAGGCTGGAGATATGGCTTAGCTGTTAAGGTGCTTGGCTACAAAGCCAAAGGACCCAGGTTTGATTTCCCAAGACTCACATAAGCCAGATGCATAAGGTGGCACATGCTTCTGGAGTTTTTTCACAGTAGCTGAAGACCCTCGTTCACCCATCCTCTCTTCTCTCAAACATATATATATATATATTGTATTTTTTTACTATTATTTTTAATTGATATACTTACATACAAAAAGTGCATGATATTTCCCTACCCTCCCCCCATTCCCCTTTAGAACTCCAATCTCCATCATATCCCCTCCCTCTCTCCATTAGTCTCTCTTTTAATTTGATGTCATCATCTTTTACTTCTATTATGAGGGTCTTGTGAAGGTATTGCTAGGCACTGCAAGGTCATGGATATCAAGGCCAATTTCTGTCTGGACAGTTGCATTGTATATTTTAAATGTCAGAAAAAAAATTACCAGCCATGATATCACAGCCAGATAATCCCAAGCATGATAGCATAGACTATTTTATATATATATGTATGTGTGTGTATATATATATATATATATATTATATATATATATATATATATAATATTACATATATGTAACATATATATATAATATTACATATATATAACATATATATATACACACACACACACACACACAGTATATCACACACACACACACACACACACACACACACACACACATATATATATATATATATATATATATATATATATATATATATATATTTCCATGTGTATTTTCCTTAACATATATTAGTTGTATATTTTGGTGAGATTAAGTGTAATATTTTTGTACATGTATACATTATACCCTTTTTCTTTCTTGCCTTCACAAAGTTTATGTGCAATTTTTTCTTTTTCTTGGGGATTGAACCCAGAGCTATGAAAGTATGCTGCTACTTCTGTGCTATATTCATTATTCATAAATGTTATGCTATAAAATATAGATTTACTTCAAAAAGAATTAGAAATGAAAATATCAGCTTTATTTCTCTGTATTAAAACAATAGTTGCAGTGGTCCCAGGTTTTGAGTTTTGATTGGAAACACATGGTTGATAGATATACGTAAAAAATTATATCAAGGATAGGAATTATGGAATGAGATGCATCTGTTTATTTTTAGTTTGAATCAAATTAGCTTCTTATTTGTGGACTTCCCTGAGAGTGAGGATTTTTTTTTCTATTCTCTTCAGTTCTGAATAAGATATGCTTAAGATATGTTATTTTCCCATTAATTTCTTTTTCTTTCTGATAGCATTTTCTTCTCAAAGGCATGATTTTTAAAAGCAGATTTATTTGTTGAACAAAACATACCTTAAAAGATTTTAATACATTTTTGCATTTTAATATATTGTATTTTAATTGGTTTCTGCATGTCTATATCACATCAGTGTATGTTAATTTCTCCTGCTTCTGTTTTTGAGGATGGTTTCATACCTCCCAAAATGTGAAGAAAGAGTTATCATGGTATCACATCTTTATATGCTGACATGTATGTATTCTGAACAAATGCATTTTAAATACCCTTTACTCCCATTTCTATAGACTTTTCCACAAATCATATATATATATATATATATATGTATGTATGTATATATACCACAAGTGAAATTTTCATATCACTATATGTATAGCTTCCCAGAACAAGTCCTTCATGCATAACATAGACATAGATATATGCACGCATGTTCACATAGGCCAGTATATAAACATTCAAAATGCCATTTATATCTACAAATTTGTTTCTTGGTAAAACTAACTGCTTGTGCAAATATACACTACTTACCCTCAAGCTCAGCTATGACAATTTTTTAAATCTCTTTTGAGCTTCTTTTTAATAATCTCAACATTTCTTGTTTGTTTTTTTTTAAACCAAAATAAGTAATACAAGTTTTGGAAAACACTAATGGCTTTATTTGTTTAAGTAAGATCATCTTTATGATTGCAGTTCTGCTACAAAATAAAACAAAACACATTGTGCCCAAAATAATTTGCTTTGGTGTTTCTCCTCACTGAATTTTCTGTGCTATTCTTTCCCTTTGTTAGCACAGTTAATCACAAGCTGACAAAACAGAAGCCAACTGAAAAATGGTTTAATGAGGACATGTGGCTCCTCGAATGAGGCATAGAATCTGCATTCTGCATTCACTATGACACAGGGGGAATTCATAAGTGAAACTCAAGAAGTAGCATAATGATGGTTTAAAAATAATTTAGTAAATACTTTTGTAGCAGTTACCTTCTTGTTGCTGGGACAAAACATCCTACCAGAAGCAGATGACAGAAGGAAGGAGTTTATTTCATCTTGCAGATTCAAGGGGAAGTTTCATCATGGTGGAGAAAGCATAACAAGAGCAAACAGCCAGGTAGGCTTCATATCTCCACAGAAGCAGGAGGGAAATAGTCTAAGTACTATATATAAGTCTAAGTAGTGTGTCTTACTTCAGAGCTTGCTCCCAGTAACACACTTCTTCCAGCAAAATTACCAGCAGCTGAGGAATAATTACTAAATTCCCATGAGATGAGCCTATGAGATACATTTCATTCAAACCTCCCCAGCTTTGGATAGAGTCCCACTCCTTTCCTCTTTCACTGTATTAATCCTGCTTAGTTGGTGGATTGTATCAATTGTGCTAATAGAGCCATCACTGAAATTACTACCAGTGTTTATTAAGAATTGTTTAGATGATCTGTTTTGGACTAAAATACTGTATCTGCATGTATTATCCATCAAACACAAATGACAAGTAACTAGGCACAGATAGTTGAAAGAGATGGAAAGGAAATATGATTCCTAGATTTTTTTAATAGACTTTTCATGCCACCTGGGAGCTCCTTTTCTTGGTGTCTGCCTGACAGTGAATTAAAACTGTTAATCAGTAAGTTGATCATAAGCATATCCATGTATTTCATGATGAGTTAATTTCCTGTGATCGCCATGTTAGCCTGCTTTTGCAGGATTCTAGGCATATGAAGTTAGGGACAACTTTATCATCCATTTGCAAAAGGTCTTCCATGTAACAGCAGTCACAGCTGGACATGTCGCTTTGCCATGCACATCCAGCTGCAAAGCAGATGCTGGGTAGATATCAGCAGGAGCCTCTGTACCCTTCAGTGAACAAAGTCAGTTGTTCCTAGTATTATGTCCATAATTATTTCTGAATTTCAAAAGATCAGTGTCTGAGGAAATGCATGCCAAAGTTTACTTCTCCCTTCCTAAACTGCAGTATAGTACTTAAGACATACATTATGTCAACAGGTAATAGACATATTGCCTCTCTAGGCTATTGCCTTTCCATGGTGCCTTAAATCTGACTTGCTTACCCAAGTGCCATTTGCTCCAGCTTCTCTGATGTCATTTCTTGGTAGTGTGTTTAAAAAAAAAAAAAAAAACAATAGATCCAATCTGTGCTTCACAATAGAAGCATGGTGTGGCATAGTGATGCTTTGTTTGAGAACACTGGGCCTTTTGGCATTGTTTTCGTGGGAAAGAAATCCCATGTTGTCTCAGTTAAAACTCAGTGAAGACAATATGCAGTGATGACTGTAGTGTTTTATAACAGTGCTTTCAATGAGTTAAAATATGAATTTTGAACTATCGTTTGCTGAGAACCATTACTAAACAATTCACATGAATTGATAGAAAGCCTTTACAGTATTTTAAGCAATCACTTTTTAAGACATCAAGATGCCAACAGCTATGTTGATTTATATTCTGTTTATATTTTATTATCCATGTTGACAACATTGTATCCTGAATATCATCTGCATTCCTAAGGTACTAAGACATCACATGCAGCCTGGACATGCATGGAATGTCCATTTACTGTATATCAGAAATAGAAGATGAGAACTATAAAGGGTTTCTAAGTGAGAAATTCATATACTTTCCTATTCTATTTCTCACTTTTATTGCAGTGATTATACTTAATACTTTTGTAGCAGAGTCTAGAGCATCCAAGATTTTTTTATTGTTTTTGTTCTATGACAAATGATAGTAACTCTCTCCATAGAATGGCAAATATCTGTTTGTAGGTCACAAGATATAATTAAGGTCATTTTCAGTTCTATTGATCATAAAATCAGAAGTGGAAGTGGTAGATCATATGTCAATCCAGTTTATTTGAACCACTGACATTTACATACATCTATAGTATCTTGCACAATTTTACATTCTCATCCTCTAATGTATACAAGTATTTCCAGTTTTACACATCTCCATCAACATTTGTTATTATCTTTTGTGAAAAAAAAAACTCAATCTATTCCCATTTGTATAAATATGTTTATGTTTTGGATCCAATAATTTAAATTTATAGTATATGCTAATACTATCAACACTTTACCTTCTCTTCATTTCTTCCTTTCTGTAATACTGAAAATTTATGGCAAATGTGTTGTTCTTTCTTTCTTCCTTCCTTCCTTCCTTCCTTTCTTTCTTCCTTCTTCCTTCCTTCCTTCCTTCCTTCCTTCCTTCCTTTCTTTCTTTCTTTCTTTCTTTCTTTCTTTCTTTCTTTCTTTCTTTAAGAGTGACAGGCAGAGTGAGAAATAAGAGAGAGAGTAAGGGAATGGGCACATCAGGACCTCCAGCCACTGCAAACGAACTGCAGATACATGCGCCTCTTTGTGAATCTGGCTTATGTGGGTCCTGGGGAATCAAGCCTCAAACCAGGGTACTTAGACTTCACAGGCAAGCCCTTAACCACTAAGTTTTCTCTCCAACCAGAGTTGTTCACTTTTTAAATGTTTATTTATTTATGAGAAAGAGAGAGAGCAAGAGAGGGAGGGGAGACAGAGAAAATGGGCATACCAGGACCTCTGGCCACTGCAGACATGTGCCAGTTGTACTTCTGGCTCTGTGTGGGCACTGGGAAAATGAACCTGGGCCTTCAGGCTTTGCAAACAAGCACCTTTAAATTCTGAGTCATCTCCCTAGCAGATAAAGAGTTCAAGGTGGACAAAAGTGTCACACTTTCAGATCTGGTGCCAGAAGAAGGCATCAAACCACTTTGAGAATGACTCTGTGGAAGGCAAGAAATGTTCAAATAATAAAATTATTGCATTAATTAAATAAGCACTCTCATATATCATGTATTACATACATCACACTAACCTTATTAGGAAGTTAATTCTATTTATAGATGGGGCTAATGCTGATATTTAAGAAAGTATCAAAGCTCAGAATCTTACATTAGCAAATTTAAAGTTCATTTCTTCTTTATATATAAACAGAGCATTAAAATTTGTATATCTTTATACATGACTTAGACAATTTTCGTAACTCAGGCTATACCATTTTTCATGAAAGGATAAAAATTGCACACAGCTAAAGTGTCAGTAATGGGGTACACAATGGGATGCTTTTAGAATTATTGTACTATAGAGAAAATTTGGTGACTATAACTTGTATTCTGGTATTTCAGAATATAGTTTTTAAACATTGGTTTATATAGTATTTGTTTAACTTAAGAATAAGTGGATTGGAATGTATTTCATTGTAAGAAAATAACATCCAGAAAGCCTATAAGGCAAAAGGAATGTATGAGAGATTATGAAAATGGACTGTGGAGTACACTCTCATTGAATGTGTGTGTATACATGTGAATGGTATATATGTGCATTATGTACATGTTCATATACGTGTGGGTACACATGTATATACATGTGTTTGGAGGTCCAGAGGTTGACATCAGGTGTCTTTCTCAATTGATCTTCCCCTTATTTTTTTGAGGCAGGTCCTTCACTGAACCTGAAGCTCAACTAGCTTACCAGCTAGTCCCAGGGATCCTCCTGACTCTGTCTCATAGTAATGACATTGTAGAAACATGTGACTATGTTAAGTGTGTGATGGGTGTCCAAACATGTTTTTTTGTTCTTGAATGGAAAACATTTTACTGAGTAAGCCATCTACACCCACAGAATACACACTTGAACATTCATTTTGCTAAAGTAACCCCACCAAAATTCCAAACCCATTTTGATATGAGTCATATAGAAAATAAGTGACATGTTTTGAGATATCAAAATAAGACTAAATTTAAGAAGACTCTATATACAATAAGAATATCATTTAAGAACACTTGCATCCTCACTGCCTGCACTATGCAAATGATTTTTTTGATAAATAGGATAATAATGTGATTATAGATCACATAAAATCTGAATTCTAGGGCTGGAGGGATTGCTTAGTGGTTAAAGCACTGCCTATGAAACACAAGTGCTCATGTTCGAATCTGCAGGTCCCATGTAAGCCAGACACACAGAGACTGATGCAAGTGTGCAATGTCACACATGATCACAAGGGGGCTTATGTTTCTGGACTTTGTTCATAGCTGCCAAAGGCTCTGATGAGCTTATTCTCTTTCTCTCTCTCTTTCTCTCTCTCAAAATAAATAATTAAAAATTCTAGATTCTACAGCACCATTTCTTACTCTTATGACTTTTTGAAATATCAAAATGTATTAAAAAACAAAAACCTCTCTCAGTTAAACAACATCCATTAATATTCCTATTCTACTAATGTTTGTAATATATTAAAACTGATGCACTCCTAAGTTTTATTTTATTTTTTTTTTTTATTTTATTTTATTTTTTATTTATTTATTTTTTTTTTGGTTTTTCATTTTTGAATAGGGTCTCATCAGGCTGATGTTGTTACTCCCTGATCCTCCTCCTACCTCTGCCTCCCGAGTGCTGGGATTGTCACTGCCCCCATTCCACTGAATACATCATATGTTGGTCCTTGTCACTGCCCCCATTCCACTGGGGTCCTTCCTCAGTGGGGTGGCAAGTTTCCCTATAGGGTTGTGGGTTATACTTTGTGGGAGCAGCAGTCAGTTATTTTTTGGAGGGAGCCTCTGGTCATGATGTCTCAACCTGGGACTCTTACAATCTTTCTGCCTCCTCTACTGAAAAATTCCTTGAGCCATGGTAGGTGAGTTTTAAGTCTACTTCAGTGATGAGCTCTTAGGAGCCACTGGATCTCTGCTTTGGTAAATGTTGAGTATCCTCATGGACTGTCTCCTTCAGCCTGGTGCTGAATATCAGGTTCAGCATGGAAGCAGCACTCATGCTCATCTCCCCAGTTCCTCTGTGGTTTTAGCTGTGGCTTGGCCAAAGAGTGAAGGGTAGTTTATCTCCTCAGGTCTTGCTACCTACTGAAAAAGAAAAACAGATTGTCCAACAGAGAGTGAAGTCAGCATAGTTTAAATGGGATAACCATTATTAATTTAAGGAGAAATATTTATATGTAAACCCTCTTTTAGCCAAAGCCTAGTGACAGCTTGACACTGGAGAGCATACTCTTTGCCTCCATAGGATTCAGATCTAATTCTCACTTCCAGATATGGATTGTTTTAAACTGAGAGGATCTCTTAGTCAATCAGAAATTGGTTACACCAAGGCTGTGTGACATTATTTCACTAGTGTGTGCATGCAGTCAGGATGTTTGCTTCTGAGTAGCTTAGATCTTTGGTTGCTCAGACCATTATTGACCATTTTCCTCCAGTTGATCTTGTAGTACTTTCCAGTACTCAATGATGTCTAATTCCAACATCCATCTTCACAGAAATTAAAAAATAAATATCAAAATTTTTATGGAATTTCAGCAGGCCTCAGATATCCAAACATGTCCTCAGCAAAATAAACACCTTAGAAATTTCACCATACCTAATCTAAAGCTATATTACAAAGCCATAGTAAACAAACAAACACACAAATGAAAAACAGTATGGTACTGACATAAAAAGAAATATAGACCAATGGAACAGAATTAAAGACATGAACCATCAGTAACTACAGCTATGCAATCTTTGACAAAGTTATCAATAAAGTTGATTGGAGAAAAGACAGCATCTTCAACAAATTGTTTTGGACAAATTGGATAACCATTTGTAGAAAAATGAAGCTAGACCCACTCATCTTTCCATACACAAAATCAAGTCCAAATGGATTAAACACTGCAATATAAGACCTGAAACTTCTTTTACAGGAAGACAAAGTAGGAGGAACTCTCCATGATATAAGAGTGGGAAAGACTTCCTGAACAGAAGCCTAGTAGCCCAGGAAAGTAAACAAGCACTCAACCAATGGGACCTCATGAAGCTATAAAGCTTTGTCATGGACAAACACACCATAAGCAGAGCCAATAGATTACCCACTGAATGGGAGAAAATCTTTGCCAGCTGTACAGTTGACAGAATCCTGATATTTAGAATTCACCAAGAACTCAAAAAACTAAAGAATAAAAAAAAAAAAAAAAAGAAAAGAAAAAAACATGCCACTCCAAAAATGGGGCAGAGAAGTGAATAGGGAGTTCTCTGAAGAAGAAATACAAATACAAACACACACTTAAGAAAATGTTCAACATCCCTAACCATTAGGGAAATGCAAATTAGAACAACTATGAGATTCTACCTAACTCCAGTAAGGATAACAATCATTCAAAAACATTAAACAACAACAAATGTTAGTGAGGATGTGGGGAAACAGGACCCTAATCCACTGTTGGTGGGAATGTAAACTTGTACAACCACTATGGAAATCGATATGGAGAATCCTAAAAAGGATGAATATAGAGCTACCAACAGACCCAGTTATTCCCTTACTGGACACTTATTCTAAATGTTCCATGCTTCCCTACAGAGACATTTGCTCAACCATGTTTATAGTTGCTCAATTCATTATAGCTAAGAACTGGACTCAGCCCAGGTGCCTAACATTGCATGAAAAGATAACAAAATTGTGGCACATTTACAAAATGGAATCATAATTTTCATTTCAAAATAATTATTGATTATTGCAGTTATGGTATAGACATTAGAATATGAGCAGACTCAGGCCAACTAGACTTTGGGAGAGCAGGGGAATGATAGGAAAGGTTTTTCACTCTTCAAGTGCACATAGCTGGATGTGGTGGTGCATACCTTTAGTCAAGGCACTCTGGAGCTTGAGGTAGGAGGATCATTGAGAGATTAAGGCCAGCCTGGGCTAGTGTGAGACCCTGCCCTGAATATAAATAAATAAATAAATAAATAAATAAATAAATAAATAAATAAATAAAAACATCAAGTATATATAGCTGATGTGGTGGTTTGATTCAGATGTTCCCCATAAACTTTTGTGTTCTGAATGCCTCCTGGAGATGATGTATGATTGGGAATGGGCTTAAGGGTGTTATAGTCAGGGCCTCTAGCCATTGTTCAGCACACTCTCCTGAAGCTATTGTCCACCTGATGTTGGTAAGGAAGTGATGTCCACCCTTTTCTCATGCCATCTTTTCCCCCTGCCATCATGGAGTTACCCCTCAAGTCTACAAGCCAAAATAAACTCTGTCCTCCCACAAGCTGCTCTTGGTCAGGTGTTTGGCAGCTACCCAGAACAATCTGCAACAGTAAATTGGTACAGAGAAAGGGGGTCCTACTAGAAATCTGACTACAGCTTTTGGCCTGTGGGACTGACTTGAGGGAGAAATGTAGGAGGATTTGAAACTTTAGCCTAAGAGTTGATTTGCAGTGCTGTAAGCACAGCTTGATGGATCATTCTGGTCAGCATTGAAAGAAATGAATATAGTAAGAGCTATGGACTGTGAGATGTGGCTTATGAGGGGAAGAAATAGCTTTGTCCTGACTAAGCTAAAGGAGGCTTGCTGTTATGCCTTTGTCTTGAGAACTTGAGTGGAGTTCATTGCATAGTTACGGGCAGGTGTGACCAGGATATGGCACAGAAAGAAATGAAATCTTTGGGACAAATGTTACCCATTCAGCTGAATTGAGAGATTACAACCATTGAGATTGGGCCATCTGATCTGCATTCAGATTTTGGCTAAGTCATTTTGATTATGTTTTTAATGTTCAACTCAACTTGTCATTATTATACAGGAAGGTGTAACAAGAATATAACTATGAGTTCTAGAAATTCTGTCACTAGGAGAGCCAAGATAAGGTCAGAGATGATTCCTGTGTCCTTCCTTATTACAGAATTTCAGTAGCTAGTTTGTGCCCTGCTTTCTGTGACTCATTGAAATTTATCTTTTCCAGGACCAAATAGATAATTATCCTTTATGCTGAAAATCATATATTTTCATAACATAGACTCTCATTTCACCAGAGCTTTACTCAAGAGAAGTGTATATACTGTGTGTGTCTGAGTGTGAGAGAGAGAGAGAGAGAGAGAAAAGAGAGAGAAAGATCTAGTTTCATGTTAGTGCCTGGGAAAATGAACCTGGGCCTGCAGGATTTACAATAAAATGCCTTTAATCACTGAGGGAACTTTCCAGCCCCTAGTATTTTTGTGTGCATGTCTTGTTTTATATCATTTCTCCTTCATATCAGAACATTTAGTAGCTCCATTATTATACATTGCCTTTAAGTGTAAATATGAGATCACACTTATGATGATAATAGCATATAAATAATTGGCAGTATAAAACAAATATTAACTACAACATAAAACACTTCTATATCATTTCTATGAGGTAACTGGTCAGTCTGTAAAATAAAGAATGGTTTTATCCCTTAACCTCTACACTCAGAATATTACTGCTTTTATATTTTATTCATTTCATATTGGCATGAATAATCACACTGACATCGTAATTCCATAGCTACTCATTAGTTCAGTTTTTCTTTCTTATTTATAAAAGCTAAACTGGAAAGCCTATTAAAATAATATTTCAGTATAGATTGTGGAATCAGACCTTGTCTCAAAAATGGTTACTGATTTATTAAAATGCTTTATTTTATGAATAAGCAGGTATTAAACTGGAAAATATTACTCAACTATATTTAAGTGAACACTAATTTGTTGACAAAATATTGGAACAATATATTGAACCACAGTATTTACAATTTCTATGTGAAGAATGGCTTCTTTACTAATATATCCTGACATTTTCTTTCACCCTGAAAGCTAAATCACTGTTGATTATTTTCAAATATCTATTTCTTTTCAAATGCATTCATCATTGCTTCATGTGCATATCATAAACACAAGTGATTTTTCTAGCTAGGATATTATGGATTTCAGATAAATTGAAAGAGATATACATCTTAGAGGCCATATTTTATCATTATTACAAAGCTCACCATTGACAGTGCACTATGAGAGATACCATTTTAATCATAGCATGTGACTTCAGAATTACTAAGCTGATACAAATGAACCTTCCTTATGGAGATAAGTTACTTCCATATGACATCCTTGTTTTTTTTTTTAATAAATATATATTTTTTATTTATATTGTTCTGATTTTACATTCATAGTATTGGTTCCATTGTCCTCCTCCCCGTCCTCCCACTTTCAAAGGGGCCCTCATCAATGGGGAATGTGGATCGTGCATTGTGAGTTTGTTCAAGAGTTCTGGTGGATAGGCCCCAGTCTCTGTGCATAATGCCCCAACTTGTGACTCTAACAGAGACACAGAGACTCCCAAAACCTCATCAAGGAAGCAGAACTAAAATGACCCCAATGTGGCTCAGGGAAACTCGCGGACGAGGGGGCGGAAAGATTGTTAGAGACAGCCTTGTTTTTAATTAGATGACTAAGTCAGCATCAAACTGTGATTTCAGACCTTGTCTTCATCTTTCCATTAAGCAGCTATATTCAATATCACCACTGAGACATACATTTATGACCTTTCATCAGCTGTGTCTTTTGTGTCTAATATAATTCTTCTGTATTCAGTACTTTCTCTATCTTTCTTCCTGCCCCCTTTCTTCTTCTCCCTCTTTCCCTTTCTTTCTCCATTTGGTAAAAGTTTAGTATTTTGATTGAAATTTCATCCTTAACTTCTTAAGTTTCCCCTTTTTAACAGTGATTTTCTACACATCAGAAAAATATTCGTGTATTTGTTTGTGTGATATATGTGCCAGCATATATGCCTGTTTGCCTGTGTGTAGGTGTATATATGTGCAGCTGTACATGCATGTTCAAGCCAGACATTGATTTGGGGCTGCTCTCATTCATTGCTCTATGCTTTATTCACTGAGGCTGGGTCTGTTAGTTGAACTCAGAGTTTATTGATTAGGCTAGTCTATCTAGCCAGCTAGCTGCTGGATAGGATTACAAGTGGCCAATGCATCTAATAGGCATTTATATCAGTCCTAAGACTGATTCAGACATTCAGAGTCTGGTCTTGATACTTTTACAAGCATTTTACCCTTTAAGCCATCTCCCCAGACTCACATTAGAAAAAATTAAGACCTCTATTACAGATAAATTGTTCTGCTCATAACACCTAGGTAAAGTACAGTTATTATCATTTGAATACATATTGTCTTTCAAAGCTCATGAGGTTAAGGCTTGGCTCTCAGGTGGTCAAACTATTGGCAGAGGTGGTAAAACTTCAGGCTCCAAGTCCTTGCTGAAAAGAAATAACATACTTGACCTTTAGCTTTGAACGTTGTCTTGTATGTCTTTCATTCTTTGCTTTGAAATTGCCATGGATTGAACAACTCTGTTCCATCCACCTCTTCCACTATGATACACTGCTTTACCCTAGGCCCAAGGGGATGGAGCCAGTGGATCATGGACTGTAATTACTCAAACAGGAGGCCCAAATAATTCCTTAATATAAGGTATTTTGTTACTGTGACCAAAAAGTTGACAAGCACAACCGTAAAGAAATTTCTAGAATTAAGGGAAATTTCATATGTATTATTTGTAAATGCTTTCTTTTCCTGAAAATTAAGTTTCTGTAACCCATTTTAGAAAGAAGATATTTTATGCACTTAGAGTATGATAAATTAATATTTGTTTGTATTATACATCATTTCTGGTAGATAGAAGTCGAGAAATATATATATAAATTTTAAAATGTGTTAGATAACAACACCCAATTAGTTAGATAAAACAGCAGCTAGATGAATTAGGACAGAAGAAAAGAAGGAATTTACTGTAATTTTAGAAGACAGCTCTCATCTGATAAACTAACTAGAAAATGCAAACATTTTACTAGTAATTACCACTTTACATTCATCTTAATAGTGAAATTTAATTAATATTAATTAAATTAATTAATATAAATAATATTAATTAATATTGATGTTTTTGATAGTAGTTCCTAGAGCAGGAAGAGACAGAGAAGACATTTTCTAAACACATTCTAATTTATACATGTTCTGAGTGACAGTGCACTACTCTACATGCAGGCCAGATACACAGATTGGCACATGTGTTTGGGGTTTGTTTGCAGTTGCTACAAGCCCTGGAGAGCCCATTCTTTCTCTTTATATCTGCTTTCTCTCTCTCTCTCTTTATCTCTCTCTCAAATAAATAAATAAATAAATAAATAAATAAATAAATAAAAAGCAAGGGCTAGGGAGATTTCTCACTTTGTAAAGTGGTTGCCTTGAAAACATGAGGATCTGAGCTTGCTCTCCAGAAACCACATTAATTACAAAAAAATCTAGGCATGGTGGCACATACCTTTAATCAAAGGACTGGGAAGACAGATGAAGGTGGATCCTGGGACTCAGTGGCTCTACCATCTAGCCTAATTAGGCAAGTCAGACAAGTGAGGGATCGTGGCTCCAGAAATGGTGCACAGAACTTGAAGAACAACAACCTAGGTTGTCTTCTGAGGTATGAACACATTCATGTGTGCACCCACACTGAGGATTTAAAAGGACAACTGTAATCTGCTTTTTGTTTCTCAGAAGTAACCTTTTGTGTTTATTTAATCATAAAAGTCCTTAAAATGTTCAATACTAAATTATTTTCATAGCTGGCAAGAATTCCTTTCATCTTAAAAGTGCTGTGTTAATGTTCGGCATGCCTGTCTTCTAGCTCCTCGGCAGAAGTGATGCTCCGGAGGGTGGGGATGTCAGGGTAGCAGAGCATCATGACTAAGAAGTCCTGGCAGTATCTCTGAAGTAAATTAAATCACAGTAGGCAAATAATGGGCAACCCTGCCGAGTCTCTCAGCTAAGCATGAACAATTACAAAATAAGGCCATTAATTGTAATTGAATGAATTTTTGCTTGCAGTTTTCATGGGAAACTCAAGAGGGTGAATCCAAATCAACTTAAAATACAGTCTTCCTTTTCTTGTAATCTGAAGGGTTAAATGACAATTGGGCTTCTCTGTGTACATTCATAAAAATGTCACTGAAGTTGTGGTCTTTTCTGTAATTATAACATCGAAATAACATAGATTTATATGCCCTAGGTAATAGATATTTTCTTTACAATACTTGGATATTTTACCCAGTAACACAGATGTATGCTTATAAAGCTGAGCTCTAAGCAATCACCATTCATTCGCTGAGCATATGATATCTTTTGAGTGTGGTATAAGATACTTTATATAATTTCAGAATTAGTAATCACATTATTGTAAGACACTAAAATTTAATAATGTGATGGGTGACATCAATTTACTTCTAGCATGATATCTCATTTTCACCACAACCAAAAAGAACATCTCCCAAGCTTCATTTTTTTTTTTTTTTTTTTTCCGAGGTAGGGTCTGATCAATGTAGCTCAGGCTGACCTGTAATTCACTCTGTAGTCTCAGCATGGCCTTGAACTCATGGCAATCCTCCTACCTCTCCCTCCCAAGTACAGGAATTAAAGGCATGTGCCACCATGCCTGGCAACTTCATTTTTATATTGTTGCCTTTTCTTATTGGCAGAAGATGATATTCAGTTTATTGTGTCTAAGAATAATACTACCATAATATAGTACCTGTAGAGTTCTAATTGATAACATGTTATAATATTATAATTATCTAATTAAGTGTACAACTTTATATTAATGTTAAAACTGGTGTACCTTTGCTTCTTATAATCATCCCTCTACTGCAAAATGAAATCATCTCTAAAATCTTGGCCTTATTTAATAGTTTTCCTTTTAATGGCTTATAAACTTAGATAGGCTTTCAACTTTTCCCCCCACCATTCAGACATATTAATTCATTTTAACAACTCAACAGTTGCTGTTTAAATATTATATTTGTATAATTTTATAACTTTTAGTACAAGGAAACAAACAGCCCAGCTACATTACACAAAGTAGAAACTGGCTAGAGGGATTCTAGATGCATCAAACTGTCAAGGAGCAAGGAGCTTGGTACTTCCTCCAGATTCAAAATCCTGAAGTAATGTGTCTGATTGGCCAAAGTTAAGTCAAATATTTTTCAGAATTAAGTGCTAATATTTCTATTATTATAGTTTGTTTTAGCTTTATCTTCCATTGCTACCACAGAATATTCAAAAATTCCTCTCCCTCACCACAATCCAAGAGATCTACATGCTGCTAAAAGGATCCCATTCTCATTGCTCATTCAGGTATAAACACACCCATAGATCCACTCCTTGGTTCCTACCTGGTGTTGCTATTGTACATGTCCTCGATACTAAGTATTCCATATGACTAAACTCTGATCACATAATTCCATTGGTGAGTTGAAAGAAGCTTTTTTTGTGCTTTATATATCTGGATTTTAGGAAACTGTTATGAAATAAGAATACTAAGTATAATCCAGGGGTGGTAGAAAAAGGTAAGAGTCATTGTGTCATCTGCAAAACCAATGTAGTACAATTTTTCTTCTACATTTATGCTAAGAAAAATAAATACATATGATAGAAGTAAATAAATAGGTTGTAAATGGAAAGGGAATGGTAACCAGGAAGTAAAGGACAAAGATTTCAAAAGTAGTGAAAAAATAAATATAAAATAAGGTTTTCAAAAACAGTTGCTTCCTTCATTTATGCTATTGGTTGACGCTAATATTCTTAAATCCTGATCTCTGTTCATAAAGATCATGTCAAAAGTTGGCTTGATTATAAGGAGGAGAAAATAATTCATTTTCCATATCATAGATAACAAATTAAATTGAATATGTTATGTGGGATAGGAGTGAAGAAAAACAGAAACCAAACTTAAGAAAAATAGAACCAATATCTTTGTTTTGTTTTGTTTTTTGAGATAGGGTCTCACTCTAGCCCAGGAGAACCTGGAACTCACTATGTAGTCTCAGGGTACTTTGAACTCCCGGCAATCCTCTTACCTCTGCCTCCCTAGTGCTGGGGTTAAAGGAGTGTGCCACCACGCCGAGCTAGAACCAGTATCTTGAAGCGTGTTTTAAAACAAATGAATGAAATCAGCACAACAGTTTTATAGGAGAATAATATATGACAGCCAGAAATGTAAGGAAAGACATATTTCTTAATTATCAAATGAATTATTTCTCCCCAGGAACTATTTAGTAAGATAAATGGGCCCAACAACAGTCTTTATTCCCACGTGTGAACTTTGAAAGAATGCATGTGAAAATAGAATAAAACTGCAAATATGAAATAAGAACTTAAGCCTGGCATGGACGGTAATGCATGCCTCTAATCCCACACTTAGGAGGCAGAAGTAGAAGGATCATCATGAGTTCAAGGCCACCCTGAGAGTACATAGTGAATTCCAGGTTAGCCTGGGTTAGAGACAGACCCTACTTCAACCTCCCAAAGAACAAACCCTTAAATCCGAAGTATTATTTAATAAGAAAATAATGATACAAGTTTTGAAAAGTGGCATGAAGAAATTTTTAATGTCATTTTGGAGTTACATAAGATGGAGACCTCATCTCTTTTCTCTGAGGGGGTAGATCAAGACTTCTCTGAAGAATGACATTTCAAAAACATGCCAAGAAAAATTAAGACATGATTAAGATGAGGGGGTGGCCAAATTCAAGGCAGAAAGTGTAAAAAAGGTTTGGGATTTTATGCTTTCATTAGAGACTGAAGGAGAAATTTATGTCATAAGTGCAGGTAAAATTCTGTACAAACCCTGTCATATAAAGTTTTCTCTGGTGATCAGCTATTCTGCATATTCAATATATATATATATGCAGTTTATTTTTAAAAATCCAGAAACTTGAAATAAATGTATACTCAAACATAAATTAACAATATGTACTTCAAACTTTCATGAAGAAAATTAAATTTAAGTTTAGCACAGAAGATAAATTATAGTGAAATATTTATAACAAACAGATTTAAAATAGTATATATTAATATAAGCTGTTTTCACTTTTCAATTCATTTATTAAATTTTTTACCTTATTAATTTACTTTGTGAATTGACCAATAACAAATACACAATTCTATATCTTTGTGAGTCTTTTAATATTACATAATCATAGCTTTTAGGTTTGAGATATTTTAAGAACATTTGAAAAGTTTAGTCCATGTATTTTGATGTTTAAAGTGTATTACTCAATCCATCTCTGTCTCAGGAGTTGTTGCAGTAGGTAGATAATTGCAGCTTTTCCCACTTGATGCTACTATCTTTAAATTTTGCTTAGGAGGTTTTAGTAGTACATGTCTGTTATCTCAGAACTTGGGATGTAGAAACAAGGATATCAAGACTTTATGGCCTGACTTGGCTGTGTAGTGAGTTTGAGGCCAACATGTGCTACATGAGACCTTATAAATTTATGAATTTATTTGTGGGATATACATAAAATTGTGGGATTAAAATTCTTATTGAACATTTTTTTGGATCTTTGGCTTCAGAATTTTCATGTTTTAGATTTTCTTTTTTTGCTCTACTTTCAACTGATATTCTACAGGGTGAAAGGTATGGATACAATTTCATTCTTTGGTAGGTAAATATCTAATTTTGTCAAAATCATTTGTTGAAAAGGCTGTTTTTATTTATTATAATTTTTGGTTTGTGGGTCATAGTCTTGGCTTTTTTTTCGGGGCCTTCCATTCTGAATCATTGGTATACATATCTATTTTATTGTCAGTACGTGCTGTCTATGTCACCATTACTCTTTAGTATAAACTGATGTGAGATATGATATCTCTGGCCATGTTCTTTCTTCTTTGGATTGCTTTGGCTATTTTTTTTTTTTTTTTTTTTTCTCTATGAATTCCTTGATTTCTTCTCTAGTTCAGTGAGGATCATCATTGGAATTTTTATTTGGATTGCATTGAATCTGTAGATTAATTTTGGTAATGTAACCATTTTCACAATGTTAATTCTGCCTATCAAGACCTGGAAAGTTCTTTCTATTGTCTAGTATTCTGTTTGGTTTCTCTCCTTTTTTATTGTCTTGAAGTTTTCACTGTGGAGGTCTTTCACATCCTTAGTTAAAACTCAGGAAACTTTATTTTAGCTATTGTTAATGAGAAACTTTCTTGATTTTATTTCCCATAAGTTCATAATTAGTATATTTGAAAGCTAATGGTTTTGTATATTGATTTTTTGTGTATTGAAACTTTTCTGAAAATATTTATTAGATCTAGGAGTATAGTAGTGAGCTCCACACTGCTGGGATGAACCACCAAACTAGGCACAGTTTATGGGAGAAACAGTATTTATTTCTGGCTAACAGACCTAGAGGAAGTTCCTTAATGGTGAAAAAGAGAAAACCCACCACCAAAAGCAAGAACAAAAACCAGCAATGGAACAGCAGGGAAACCAGGCAGAAATCAAGCTTCTCATTGCATAATTTACTCTGGAATTCCAGATCTACCTGAAGTACACCTTAGGGCTTGACCCTAGATCTGCCCACAATGACACCTCCTCCAGCAAGGTGTCTGAAAAATCTAAGTTACAACCTGGAATAAAACTCCTGAATCTATTGCAGGACATCCATTAAAACTGACACAAAAAGTTCTCTGGTAGATTCTATAGGGTGATGAAATACAGAGTTTTCTCATCTATACATTTAAATCACCCAAGATTTATATCTATTTGGACTGAAATGATTAATGAGTCCTGTTCAGATCTAATAATGAAAGTCTTAAACATGTATCTTGATTCAGTTAAGGTTTTACTTATACAACATGCATCTAAAATTATTTCCCAAGTAGAAAGGAGTATGTGCTACTGTAATAACTGAACAAAGTCCCATGAAAATGCACCCTCACCTTCTGAAAGATCCAACTTCCTAAAACCAATGAAAATGCTAATCTCAATCCATATATATATATATCGGAGGGTTAAAATGATAATTGTTTATGGAATAAGTCTGAGATTTATGTTTTTTCCTTTATATTTTGCCAATTGGAATTCAACCATAGAATTATTACTTCTTCAGTAAAATAGGTGAGAGAATGGGACTTTATAATGTCATCAAAAAAGCAAAGTTTGGTATTAGAGAGTATATATCTATATCTATATATATATCTATATCTATATCTATATATTCTAAGAGAGAGATTAAGATTTTTGTACCAAAATATCACAATGCCTTATAAAATAACATTCTTCATGATACTTTTCTGCTAGTTTAAAAATAATGCAATGGTATCATATTTAATTTGACTTTGATCAATCAGAGGTATTTTAAAATTTAATGTTTCAATTTCATTGCTATTTTCTAATTATATGTCTTTTATTGTCATGGAAAATAAATGTTTCCATTCATTAGAAATTAACTTCTAACATTTCATTTCAAAATAACCTTTAGAGTTAAGAACTTATATCTGCCACATGTGTCATGTTTATATCATGAAGCTACATATCTTAATTTTGTAGGTTTCTGTGACATTTTCTAAAATCAAATTAAGCTATACTAATTTGTTATAAGTAATTTAATTCTAGTGAATTATCCTATTGATTCTAAGAAAGTTACTTCAATACTTTTTGACTAATTTGTACATTTGAATAAGTGTCTCTACCAACAACAAACTCACATATCTTTATTTTTCTACATTAGACATTTTGTGATAATAGTTTGCTAGATATGGTAGATCAATGATTTTATAGTGATTACAGTGATCATATAATGCTAACAATGCAGTCCTTTTGTTAAATAGCACATAAATTCTCATTTGCATAAGGTTAAATAGCAGGTTAAAACGTCTAACAAAA
Organism: Orientallactaga sibirica; assembly: GCA_036365145.1. Lineage (NCBI taxonomy): Eukaryota > Metazoa > Chordata > Mammalia > Rodentia > Dipodidae > Orientallactaga > Orientallactaga sibirica. The sequence goes on from JAEOAD010000509.1 coordinate 9,532,598, forward strand.
TAAACTGATGGAAATGACAGTCAGTTTCTGGAAATATGAGGTCACTTTATTTAGTTCTCTGACTCACTTAAGGTTTTAATCTAATTAAACCTCAGTAGGAGGCAGTAAATGAAGGCTTCATTTAATAACAGTCAGATCATTGCTTTCCAATGGATTTTTTTTATAAGCAATGATATTAATTGGAAATGACAAACTGGAAGCTAAACAAGATCCATCCACAAGGCTCACTAGCAATTATGCTTATCTCTTTACTCGAATAGTCTGCTAGTGTTCCATCTGAAGTTCTGTTTAAGCAACATTTAAAAACTTTAATTTGTAAAATATAGTACAATGTTAAAACATAATAAGTTATAGGTTTTATTACCTCATTATTGTAGTCAGTTTTATTTATTTTATGAAAGAATTTTAGTTATAAAAATATATATGCAATATATATTATGAGTATTTTGATTGCAATAGTTATTCCAAGTATTTATATCCATTGTCATTAATACTTTAAGACAGTTTGGGGAGACTAAATTTCAGCTTTATATATAATTGTTTTTTCCTTCCTCCTCCTCATCACCATACTCTTTCTCCTCCTCATGTTTAACCTCATCCTCCCCTTTTTACCAACTTAATATGATTTTGGGGGTGACACAAGACCTCATGTAGCCCAAGCTGGCTTCAAATGAGCTAATTATCTAAAGGTGTTGAATTCTGATCTCCCTCCATCCAACTCGCAAGTGTTCAGATGATAGGGGTGTACCACCACATCAATTCATTATTATATTTTCTTAATTTTATCTATCAAAAATACAATATTTACCTTACAGATGAGCATCCTCTACTGATGAGGAAAATTTGATTTTTTTTTAATTTCTAAATTTCAATGCTGGAATTTATTTTTTAATTTAGTTTGAGTGCTCTGTGTCCTGAGATTTAAAATTTATAATTTAATAAACTTTAGTTAATATAGATATAAGCATTACTACAACCTCAATTAAGATAAAAAATATTGCCATCAACTATACCCTCTTGTTGTGCCCTAATCTCCCCAAGTGTCCACATCATGTGTGTTTAAGTATCTGAAAGTAGCAGTGCTTGACAGAGCTGTGCCTGAAAGCCTTGTTTTCATCTTTGGAGCATTATCTGCATTGTTCTTTTAGGAAGAATTCTTGAGAATGGCTATTTTTATTTTTAAATGAGACAAATTCTTTGCAGAAATAAAAAAAAAATTAAAAAAAAAACAAAAAAACTCAATGTGTTTGTAATGGGAAGGCCAAAGTTAGTACAAATGGGTTTTATATAACTGAAGCAATATTCATGTTTAAACTAAGAAAGTCACTTCAAAGACTTGCAACTACATTTAATCACATTCAGCACCACAAAATTGGCTGTCAGAAGTCTAATTAAGTATCAAGCATTAGCTCTTTTTTTTGATGCTGCTCACTTGCTCTGCCTCCCATTAAAACACCTGGCCAGTTTAAGAAGTTTCTGAGAAAGCCACTTCTTCCTTGGCCTCTATTGGACAGGATTTTATTTAACTGAATCATCAGTAAAGCAACAAAAGCATTCTTAATGCTTCACTGTGTAACTAACTACCAAGGTGGTTGGACTGATGCAGCCACTACACGCAGGGATTAAAAAAAATTCAAAAATACACAGTGGGTATATATTCTAATTTAATTATTTTATAATATTAAATATTATTAATTAATTTTTATTTAATTATTAATTAATTCACATTAATATCATAATATTAAATATTGATTTTTAAAACATTAAAACCTAGCTATCAGTTTCACATTTATCTGCTCTTAAATTACTATAAGTATGCACCTTAGTTATTCTTTTGTGATCTTATTCATGACTGTTTATAATCTCACCCATCAACCACATATACTTTATGTTAAAAATGAAATTAAAAGCAGTGTGCACATTTATTTAACATAATATAGTAATAGGCAGATAAACATGGCAAACACAAGGATTGATGATGAACTAAACTATCAGGAAAGTTAAAGCATACTGTATTGCATATATTATATAGTACTCATGTGCATATGTATACTTGTATGTATGTGCATTTAGATATATGTTGTCTGCCTCAGATTACATTAGTAAAGTTATATATTCACAAATGCAATCTAAACAATTTTTAGAACTTCTCTCTTTCCCTTAGTATATTATATAATCTCTTTCTATAGTTCTGTATTCTGTATTTTTCTGTATTCTTTTCTTTGTTTTTACTAAAAATGTCTAAATAACTTGTTTTATTGGGTGTAATTTTTTTTTCCTTTTACAATGTTGGAAATTTTGAAGTGCTTCTCTTATCTGTGGTGATTCAATGTTCACATGTAGTGTAACTGTGTCATAAATGGCCCATGGACCACCCATAGAGTGGTAGATAGGACCTTAGCAGTTTTACTCCTGATTTTTTTCCTGTTTTTAACTTGTTTTTGAAAACTGTTAATACATAAACATAATGTATTTTGATAATAATCCCCTTCCAGTTCCTTCTTTTACTCACTCCTGTATTTCCCCCATTCCTCTTCCACTGAACCTCTGGAGGCTTCTTTTTGTTTATTGACAACTTTTATACTTAAAGACAATAAACCATAATATTTCCCTCCCCTCCCTCCTTTCCCCTTCATAACTGAACTCTTCATCATATACCCTTCCTCTCTCCATTAGTTTCTCTTTTAATTTGATGTCATCATCTTTTTCTCCTATTATGAGGGTCTTATGAAGGAATTGCTAGACACTGCGAGGTCATGGATACCGAGGCCAACTTCTGTCTGGACAGTTGCATTTTAAAGAGTGGTACCCTTCCTTTGGCTCTTACATTCTTTCTGCCACCTCTTCAGGAAAGGACCCTGAGCTTTGGAGGTTGTGATAGAGATGTTTCAGTACTGGACACTCCTCTGTCCCTTTTTCTCTGCACTATGTTGTCTTTTGGGTCATCCCAGTGGACATCATCATCTAAAAAAAGAAGCTTCTCTAACCAGAAGTGAGAGCAGCATTAATACATGAATATGAACATTAAGCATAGTGCTTTCAGGGCAGTTTGGTAGGAATAATATATACATTTAGCCAGACAAGAGCAGGCTGTATACCCCTAAGGCTCAGGACCTCCCCTGCCATAGGCTTTTGATTAGTTTCTTTAAGTACCAGTCATGTATTCCCTCCTGTAGAGCAGGCCTTCAGTCTAATGACAGAGCAGTTGGTTTCCCCTAGAGCAGACATGCAACTATAATGATTGTTTGGTCATTGGCCCTGTGTGTCCAAACTTAAGGCTTCCAGTGTCCACTGTTTTCACCACTGATGACTTCTCCCACAGGGCTGCATGCAGTGCAGCTTTTTCCAGCTTTCAGTTGGCTGATCTACAGGGAGAAGGTTTTCTGCTCAGCACCAGCTTGATTTCTCAGTGACCTTGCCATTCAGGCAAGTGAAATCTTCAGCAATAGGGTCTTACCATCTGTTTCTCAAGGGACTTGGCAAGAGCCTGTAATGTTTTGGAGGCAATAGGGACCTCCCTGGCCAGCAACTCACTGGAAGGTATCCCATCCCTGGAATTGAAAATTTTCTAGTAACAATCTAAGGCTTCTGGGTGTGCCATTATTCAAAAAAAGTAGGTGTGGTAGTCTGATGAGAGTTTGAGAATGCTAAGTGCAGACTGTATTGAACTTTGAGGCTTGGCTTATGAGCTTTCTGAGGGGAAGGAGAGACTGCAGAGGACTTTGTTGGAACTGGGCTACTGGCACAAGGGATGGCTACATTCTGCTATCCAGGCCCAGAAAGTTTGATCAAGGTTAAATTTATAATGGACTGATATGCTTGGCTAAAGATAATGAACTGAGAAATTTAAGATTTTAAGTTGGAACACCTCAGCAAGTTAAAATTAGAGGCACTGAGACTGGTTTTAGGTTACTGGAGCTGCTATTGTCAACACATTAGCAATCTTAAGGAAGGTGGCCTGGCTACTTTACATTAAAACAATGGAGAGGATGCCTGAGGAAAGACTGTTAGAAATGCAAACTCTTTTAGAAAGAGCTGACTGGAGAAGGAACCTGCTTTTCAAGTCTATGATTTATTTTGTCCCTGGATTAAGAATATGGCTGTGTCCTGCACACCTGTTAGTAGTTTTGGAAGCATGAAAAATGCATGGAGTGATCATGAATTGCACACGGTTCCAGGAGCTGCTGCTGAGATGCGGCATGAGGCAGGGCATGAAGATCCTCAGGAATAGGCTGGAAGAGCCTTTGGAAAATGGACCATGGTTTGCATGGATACCTGCAGATGTTTTCGATATACCAGGACTGTGCAAAAGGGCTCCCATGGAGTGCAGTGTTGGCATGGGATGAAAGTTTTCCCTGGCTACTCTGCCCAGCTGGAGGGGCGGAATTGGAAAACCTGGAGCCTGTCACTCTCTGGTTATATTGAACTTGAACTGCAGAAGTTTGATGACTGCTGATGGTGGTTGAGTTTGCATTATTCTAGTTTCTCCTTGCTATGCCTTATACCAGTTAAAAATGTCTACTCTGTGCCTTTACATGTTGAAAGTATTTAACTTGTTTGATTTTACAGGACTCACTATCTTAAGTTGGTCAAGACTGTGAGAACCTTTGAAATTGGACTGAGTACAATTTACAATGTGTGATAGTTATAAATCTATTGGGGGCCAGGGGCTAAATTTATTGGGGGCCAGGGGTGGAATGTGGTAATTTGAATATATGCCCCCACCATATATTCAATGTTTTATTAGTTTATAGTTTGCATCTGCAATCACCTTGTTAGAGGCAATGTCACTGGGGGCCAGTCTTAAGATGTGGTGATGGTTTGAGATTCCATTGTAAAGATATGCAAAGTGTCCTAATAGGAGTTCCTGAAGTGTGCTCTGGCTGGACTGTAATTTTGCTCTGTGTGCTGTGGCTGGTTGGATTTTCTCTCTCTGCTTGGCCCTGTAAAGGCAGACCAGCTTCTTCTACCATTATGGAACTTCCTCTGGATTTGTAAACTTCAATAAATAATATCCCTTCCTCCATAACTGTGTCTGGTCTGGAAGTTTATCTCAGCAAACCTGAAGCTGTCTGCTACAGTAGGTTTTTGTATGTTTTATTCAGAATATCTTGAATTTTGATTGACACCCCCCCCATCTGTCTTTTACACATTCTCTTCCCCTGGCCTCACTTAGGCCTTTCCCATGCTTGTATTCTCTTCTTCTACTTACATGTATACAATATGTATATATAATACACAAACCCTTTCCTCCCTCCCTTATAGCCTTTTTCTAGCTTACTGGCCTCTGCTACTGATTTTTAGTTCCAGCTCACACACAAGTCTATACATTTGTAGCTAGGATCCACATATGAAAGAGAACATGTGCTATTTGGTTTTCTGGGCCTGGGTTACCTCACTGAGTGTAATCCTTTTCAGATCCATACATTTCCCTGAAAATTTCATAATTTCATTTTTCTTTACTGCTGAGTAGAACTCCTTTGTTTAAATATACTACATCTTTATTATCCATTCATCTGTGGAGGGACATCTAGGCTGGTTCCATTTCCTAGCTACTGTGAATAGAGCAGCAATAAACATGGTTGTGCAAGTATCTCTAAGGTAGAGAGAACAGTCCTTTGGATATATGCCTAGGAGTGCTATAGCTGGATCATATGATAAATCTGTTTTTAGCTTTCTGAAGAACCTCCACACTGATATCCACAATGACTGGAACAGATTACATTCCCACAAACAATGTATAAGGGTCCCTCTTTTTCCACATCCTTGCAAACATCTACTGTCATTTGTTTATTGATAGTAGCCATTCTGACAGGAGTATGATGGAATCTCAAAGTACTTTTAATTTGCCTTTCCCTGATAGGTAAGGATGCAGAACACTTCTTTAGATGTTTATATGCCATCTGTATTTCTCCCTGTGAGAACTCTCTATTTAGTGCCTTAGCCCATTTTTTTAATTGGGGTTTTTGATTTCTTACTGTTCTGTTTTTTGAGTTCTTTGTATATTCTGGATATTAATCTTCTTTTAGATGTATAGCTGGTAAAGGTTTTCTCCCACTCTTTAGGTTGTCTTTTTGCTCTACTCACAGTGTCCTTTGCTCTACAAAAGCTTTGTAATTTCATTAGATCCCAGTGGTTGATCAGTGGCTTTATTTCCTGAACAACTGGGATTATATTCAGAAAGTCATTGCCTATGCCAATATGTTGAAGGGTTTCCCCTGCCTTTTCCTCTAGCAATTTCAGTGTTCCAGGTCTGATATTAATGTCCCTGATTTGCTTGGGCTTGATTCTTGTGCATGGAGAAAGACAAGGATCTATTTTCATCCTTCTACATATAGATAACCACTTTTCCCAGCACCACTTGTTGAAGAGGCTATCTTTTCTCCAATGAATATTTTTGGCATTTTTTTGTCAAAAATCACATGACGATAGCTGCCTGGATTAACATCTGCATCCTCTTTTCTGTTCCATTAATCTACATGTCTGCTTTTGTGCCAGTACCTTGATTATTATTATTATTATTATTTTATTTGTTACTGTGGCTTTGCATTATTGCTTAAAATCAGGTATGGTGATACCACAAGCCTAATTTTTGTTGCTCAAAATTGTTTTGGCTATTCAAGGTGTTTTGTGCTTTCCAAATGAATTTTAGGATTTTTTTTTCTATTTCTGTGAAGAATGCCATTGGAATTTTAATGAGGATTGCATTACATATGTAGATGGATTTTGGTAAAATTAGCATTTCCATAATATTGATTCCTCTAATCCAAGAAAATGGGATGTCCTTCCATTGCTTTGTGTCTTGTGCAATTTCTCACTTGAGTATCTTAAAGTTTTCATTATATATATCCTTCTCTTCCTTGGTTAAGTTTATTCCAATATACTTTATTTATTTATTTATTTATTTTTTTGAGGCCATTGTGAATGGGAGAGATTCCCTGATTTCATCCTCTGCACATTTGTTGTTAGTATATAGGAAAGCTACTCATTTCTCTGTGTTTATTTTGTATCCTGCTACATTGCTGAAGTGTTTATCAGCTCTAACAGTTTGCTGGTAGAGTCTTTAGGGTTCTTTATGTATATAGAATCATATCATCTGCAAATAATGATAATTTGATCTCTTACTTTCAAATTTGTATCCATTTTATGATTCTCTCTTGCCTTATTGCTATAGATAAGACTTCCAGTAGAACTCTGGATAGTGGACACCCTTGTCTTGTTCCTGAATTTAGTGGAAAAGCTTCAATTTTTTCCCAATTTAGCATTATGTTGGCTGTAGGTTTGTCATAAATAGCTTTTATTATGTTGAGATATGTTCCTTCTATTCCCAGTTTCTGTAATACTTTCACCATGAACAGATGTTGGATTTTCTTGAATGCCTTTTCTGCATCTATTGAGATGATCATGTGATTTTTGGCTTTCAGACCATTTATATGATGTATTACATTTATCAATTTGCATATTTTGAACCATCCCTGCAACTCTGGGATAAAGACTGTTTGGTTGGGGTGAAAAATCTTTCTGATATATTCTTGTATTCTGTATTTGTTATATTTTATTTGTGTCCTGATATATGTTAGATTTGATTTGTGTCCTAGTGTATGGTCTATTTTAGAGAATGTTCCATGTGCTGCTGAGAAAAATGTATATTTTGCAGCATGTGGATGGAATGTTCTATATATATCTGTTAGGTCCATTTGTTCCATGACATCATTTAATGCAGATGTCTCTCTCTTTATTTTTGGCCAAGATGATGTGTCAATTGATGACAGTGGGGTATTGAAGTCACCCACTACAATTGTGTTTGGTGTTATCTTAGACTTAAGTCTAATAGTGTTTGTTTGGTGAAACTGGGATCCCCCATGTTAGGTGCATATGCATTTAGAATTGTAATGTCCTCCTGTTGGAGTGTTCCTTTAATCAGTATAAAGTGACCTTCTTTATCTTTCCTCACTAATGTTGGTTTGAAGTCTATCCTGTCAGATCTTAGGATAGAAATCCCTACTTTTTTTCCTAGGCCTATTTGCTTGAAATACCATTTCCATCCTTTCATGCTAAGACAGTGTCTATCTTTTATTGATGGATAAGTTTCTTGGAGGCAACACACGGCAGGATCCTTTTTTTTCCCCCAAGGTAGGGTCTCACTCTAGCTCAGGCTGACCTGTAATTCACTATGTAGTCTCAGGGTGTCTCAAACTCTCGGTGATCCTCCTACCTCTGCCTCCTGAGTGCTGGGATTAAAGGCATGCACCACCACACCTGGCTAGGATCCTGCCTTTTATTCCAGTCTGTAGGCCTGTGTCTTTTGGTTGGGGCATTGAAGACATTGATATTAAAAATTATTATTAAAAGGTATGTATTTATTCTCACCATTCTTTTGTAGTTTTTCCTGTTTTCCCTTTACTCGCTTGTTTTAACTGTTATTTGAGTGTGGTTTATTTCCTCCTGTATGTATTTTGTTTTCCAGCATGAAGGATTCCTTCAGGAATATATTGTATATTGGGTTTAGTTGTCATAAATTCATTTAGCCTTTTTTGTTGTGGAATGCCCTTATTTCTCTATCAATTTGGATAGATAGCTTTGCAGGAAAAAGTAATCTTGGTTGACAGTTGTTATCTTTCAGAATTTAGAATACATAATTCCAAGCCCTTCTGGCTTTTAAAGTTTTTGTTGAGTAACCTGCTATAATTCTGATGGGCTTGCCTTTTTAGGTCACTTGCTTTTTCTCTCTAACTGATTTCAATATATTTTCTTTTGTTTGACTGTTTACTAGTTTAATTATAACATGGAGAGGAGAGGTCCTTTTCAGGTTTTGTCTGTTTAGTGTTCTAAAAGTTTCTTGTACTTGCATTGGCATTTCTTTCCCAATTTGGGGAAATTTTTCTTCTATGATTTTGTTGAAAATGCCTACTAAGCCTCTGTATTGAAATTCTTCTCCTTCTACTATACCCTGAATTCTTACATTTAATTTTTTCATAGTGTCCCAAATATCTTGAATTTCCCATTCATACCTTCCTATTAGCTTGTCTTTCTCTTTGTTGGACTGTATTAGGTCTGCCACCTGGTCTTCTACTTTAGATATTCTGTTCTCCCTTCATCCATTCTACTCGTCAGACTTTCCACAGAGTTTTTTATTTGACTGACTGTGTTCTTCAGAGCTAGAATTTCAGCCTGTTTTTTTCTTCAGTATTTCTATTTCCTTACTCATGTTTTGTAATGACCTCCTTATTTCATTAATCTGATTTCCTGTGTTCTCTTTCAGGAGTTTGTTTGCTTCTTTAATTCATTTATCTTCTTTTTTTTTTTTTTTTTTTTCCTTTCATTTCTCCTTTGATTTCTTTGAGTATAGATACAATCATTTGTTTGAAATCTTTGTCAGGCATTTCATCTAAAACTGTCTAATTGGTGATCACTTCTGATGGATTTATAATTTTTGGTGATATTTTATTGCCTTGATTCTTTGTGTTTCTTGTATGATAATATAGTGAGTTTTGCATCTTGAATTGATCTGATGCTTGGGTTTTCTCCTTATCTGCAGTGTTCCTAGATGAGGTGATCCACCTTTATGTACTTTCATGATATGAGTTTAAGGTGCCAAGTTTAGCTTTTGTACCCCAATCAAACCACAGAAGTAATCCTAGGTATTGAGTTTGCTTGCTAAACAAGTATTCTAGTGGACTGGGTGGAGCAATTTACTGGCAAATTCTAAACTTCAACTGAGCAATATAAAAATTCAATAAAAACCATCACAGAGAATACACATGTGGGGATTAAAACAAACAGATGGTCTTATAAAGCCAAAATCTTTAAGGGTGTGTATTGCTCTACACACTTAATCCTGTCAGCTGGGAGGTAGAGAATTATATTCTGAATTGGGTTCCAGGTCAGCCTGGATCTGAATCAGACCCCCAATAATGACAGAAGTAAAATACAAAGGCTGTGTAAATCTTAAAGCATCGAAGGCCACAATATTCAGTGAAAATGGTAAAGTCAACCAAAAATATGTAACCCATAACCTGCCCTGACATGAAAAGAGAGATTAGCACTTCCAATATAGGCCCATGCACCTGTTTTTTTTTTTTTTTTTTTTTTTTTTTTTGTCAGTCAGCCATGTCAACTTTGGTGTGGCTTTTAATTTCACCAATACTGAATGCCCACCTTGAACCCTCCGTGTTGTGCTGTGGAGGTGGAGCTTTGTTCAGCTGTTGCTGCATGCATTCCCATGGGGGCCGAATGCTGGAGGTTTCTGGTTCTGATGGTTGGGGGATGGGAGATTTCAGGAAGCCTGGAGTTGTTCACACAGTCCCACTGGTATCTCTTTCAGTAGCTCCTTAGTTGACTTCAGCTGTCTTTCCTTCAGATTTCTTGAATTTACAAGAGGCTGAGGAGGTTGGAAAATCCCCTTGTTTGGTCTCTTCTGTTGGGTGTGACTGGCAGACAGCGCCAGGCACAGAGATGGTGCAGATCAGGGGCCGCAATCTCTTCAGTGGGATTCTGGCCATTTTCTTCATTGCTGGTGGGTATTGGTCTCTCCTGATTCTCTGCTGGGTTTCAGGATAACCTATACTTCTTCACTTTTCAGAAGAGTGTATTTTTGCTGTGGTTTTGCTTAAATCCTTCCCTAGGCTGGTTTGGCATGGCTCCTATGCCACCATCTTATTTGGAAGTCTTTACTCCTAATTTTTGACATCAATTTTCTCATTATTTGTCATGTGTTTTACCTCATTTTCCATGAATTATACTTCCACAGAAAATTACTTTTCATTTCTCATTACACATATAGCTAACTTAAATTTATCAACATTTTTAAATTCACTTCATTTGTTGATTCTTGCTTTTTACCTCTCCCCTCCTGCTGTTCCCTTATCTTCCCTTATACTGGGTAAAGTATACACAGCTTTTCCAACATGTGCAAATTGGCAAACTGAATTATGCTCTTGAGATTTTCTTTGTGTATATAATTTTCCTTCTCCTACACTCTCAAAGGGTAATTTCCCTATCTCTGAACTTCTTCTTTAATTATTATCTTTGGCTTTCCACAATAGGGATAGTATTTCATGCCTTTTAGCCAATGATGGCTCTTAAGTGGTAGGTTTGTACCCAGCCTGGTTCCTTTCAACATAGTCTCTTATCTCTGCTTGTGTTGTAGTTTCAGTGTATGCTTTGGTAGGGAATTTAATTTTAAAAGTTGTGACCACAGATCACTATTACTCTTTAAGGCTAGTATTGTTTATTAATATATGGACTGAATCTTAATTTAAATTTATTTTACTTGAATAATGTATTTTAAAGTTAGATTTTATTAAAAACTTGATTATTTTTGATTTTCCTGATTATTGAAAAATACTTTAAATTTCTTGATTTTATATATATATATATATATGAATATGTATACCTATGTTAATTTTATTTGCCTTATCTCCTTATAATTGCTTGCTAATGTGATTTGTGAATGTTTCATGAGTCATTTTGTTATATGTATTTTATTTTGTGTTTTTATAGTTGTGTCTATTTTTTGATACTATTTCCCTGGATTATGAAAACTGACACAGGGTATGATTCAGAGCTGTCTAATCAATGCTCGTGACTGTTTCACAAATTTACCAAAAAATTATCACACTGAAAAGATCACTTAGATTCAAACCTCAACACTAAAATTTAAAAAAAAACCTTGAGGGCCTTATGTTACTTCTTGGTAATTATTTTGGTTGTACTTACCATTTTCTGATTATTTTGGCTAGTTTATAGCCTTTCCTGCTTAATTAATGAGGAATGGTTTTGATAATTCTGTCAGAAATAGAATTCTCAAATCACACTCTCACTATTGCATCATCCTCAAACTTAGAATGAATACTTTAGGTAAATACTAAAATTGTTAGATCCTACATTATTATTGGATTACTTTTCTTTCCTGTTTTTTTTTTTTTATTGCCTCTGCATTAATATGTTCTTTTATTTAAGTATATTGTTGACAAGCAGAACTGAATGTTCGACATTTTCTCATTAAACCTGTGAAATATATTAGTTATTTAAAAGAAAAAGGAGCAATTTTAAAAGAACTGACTTCTTGCTGGGCATGGGGGTGGGTATGGTGGTGCATGCCTTTTATCTGGGCACTTGGGAGAGGTAGGTGGATCACTATGAGTTCGAGGCCACCCTGAGACTACAGAGTGAATTCCAGAAAAGCCTCAAAAAAAAAAAAAAAAAAAAAAAAAAAAAAAGATTTGTCCCTCCTCTCATAAATCCAATAAATGTAACTCTTTATCTAAAATAAGTCATTTTGAGAAGAAATTCCTTGAATAAAGTTGTATACTATAATTAAGTTATATTAAAATATAACATATAACTCATATATCCTATTCTCAACCATAGACTTGTTTTTTTTTTTTGGAGACACAGAGAGAAGTAGAGGAAGACAGATAGAGATGGGCGCGCCAGCAGTCTCTCAGCTGCAGTGAACGAAATCCAGATGCTTTCACCCCCTTGTGGTCAAGTGTGGCATTGCACCCTTGCGTCACTTTGCATCTGGCTAAATGTGGGACCTGGAGGTTGGAACCACTGGAGATTGGAACCAGCGTTCTTAGGCTTAGGAGGGAGGCACCTTAACTGCTAAGCCATCTCTCCAGACCTCAACCATAGACTTTTATGCTGAAATTTTGGTAGCTTCCTAATAATATTACCTCTACTAACAACTTTTAAGTGTTGTGAATAGAAATTATTGCTATCCTAATATTACTTAATCTTCCCAAGTTTGAAAAAATGGTGATGGCAGTACATGATTTTGGTTCATGATAAGATTAAAAATCCAAAGAATTACATATGAAGAATTATAGAGGACTATAATCTCTCTGAAATATTATATGATCTGATATATTTATACCAAGTGGACATTTTTATTTGCAAGCAGACAGAGAGATAGAAGAGAGGCAGAGAGAGAGAGAATGGGCATGCCAGGGCCTTTAGCCACTGCAAACGAACTCCAGATGAATGTGCCCCTTGTGCATCTGGCTTACATGGTTCCTGGAGAATCGAACCGGGATCCTTTGGCTTCGCAGGCAAACTCCTTAACCACTAAGCCATTTCTCCAGCTGCAAGTGGATATTTTTAAATGCATACTTTTAATGCTTCAAATATAAAAACATCAACATAATTTTAGTTTTTAATTTTTAAAATATTTTATTTATTTGAGAGAGAGAGAGCGTGAGAGATACAGAAAGAGGAAGGTAGAGAGAGAGAGAGAGAGAATGGGCATGCTAGGGCCTCCAGCCACTGCAAACGAACTCGAGATGCATGTACCCCTTGTGAATCTGGCTTACGTGGGTCCTGGAGAATCAAACCTCAAACCAGGGTCCTTAGGCTTCACAGGCAAGCATTTAACCGCTAAGCCATGTCTGCAGCTCATCAACATAATTTTAGATGAGATAATCCTACTCTTGAAATTCTAATGCATATGCCCAGTCCTCCTTTTCCTGGAATGAATATCTTAAGTATTAAAATGTATCTTTACTAACAATGCTTCTCAACTTTTGCATCTTAACCAATTTACATTTTCCTTCTTCTTTTCAACCACTAGAACCTCTCTTTGATTTTTTCCCTTCCAACAGGATATTTACTTCACAGATACCCCTCTTAATTTATTACAGCCATTAGACATTGCATAATGGGAAAATTCTTAATTATATATGGTTATGTCATCTTCACCCTCTGAAAGGGGGGAGATGGTAAAAATGCCACTAGTGAGCACTTACACATTCCCTTTTATATGCAATAGACCTGCTTCTCAAAAAGTTAAATTTAGGCTGAGTGATAGCTCTGTGAACATGCAAGTGTGAAGACTTTAATCTGGATCCTCTGCATTCACATAAATCCACATGGGCATTGCTCCTGTCTTTAAACACAGCATTCTAGAGTCAGAGACCCAGAATCCACAGTATAAGGTGACTGGCTTAGATGAGGGGAATCATTGAGTTCTGGGGTTCAAGTGAAAGACTTTGCCTGACCAAATAAAGGGGAGAGTGATGGCAGAAGACATCTGATGTCAGCCTTTGGTCCCCAGATGTACGTGCACACACACACACACACACACACACACACACACACACACACACACACACATACATTAATACACATAGGCAAAAAAGTGGAATTGACTCTGCTGAGGAGACTTATTAATCTTTTCCATCATTCATGATCTACAGCATTATTTAAGAGTGTTTTATACTATAATCATTAGAATTTACTTTTCAAAAGTATCATCTTGTCAACAAGTACTGTTATTTTCCAGAAATTAATTTTCACAGAATTTCAAGTCTCCTATTAAATTTTATTTATTGATCAATACTAATGTTAATACCGATTTTTGTACCTTATTGATGCCAAGATTTTCTTTACCTTCTCTGAAATCTGCCTGTGCTAAGAATGGTAATTCATCTGTTGCATTGAGAACTCAGTGATCAATTGTGCATTTTCTAGGGCTAAGGATATAGCTTGGTGATCTGCATATTTACCATGTACTCAAATCTGGCTTCAGTTCTAAAGCTCAAAGAACAAAAACCACCCCTTTGCGCTGATTTGATGTTAGCATATCAATACTGTGAATCTTGATTCTGCTCTTGAGTTAAGACTTCTCCTAATGACCTGCATCTGTTCATACTAAGTCTTTCCTTCACCACATTTGTTTTCTGCTCTCTTGTCCTTGGTAACTCTGAAACTTCTGATATTAGCAGCTGTATCAGTCCTGATGGTTCCCAGGTTACTGGATAATGAATAATGGCTAAAAGGAGGGAAATTCTACATCATAATGCAATGAAGCTTAAAGGTTAACAGGGTACCATTTGAAATAGGGTTCACTTTCTAAAGTAAAACCAAATATATATGTTAAGTTATATCACTCAGAAAGATTATTCAATATTGGGATGAAGAGAAGGACGGTTTGTAATTATCCTAAAAGTAGTTGTACTGGATGCCTGAGAAAAAGCTAGACAGCCTGATGCAGAATAAACAGCAGATTTTACAATGAAAAAGGTGGAATAAGAACAATTAATGGTGGTAAAAGATGAAATCATCGGGTTTCTTCAGGGATCTGGAAGATTCTAATCCGTGTGCTTCCACAAAAGGAAATTTGGTTGTGTTATTGTTGTGATTTCAGGAACAAAATCTTAAGCATCTGTTTTTACAGTGTGTGATGTTTTATAGTTTTTAAGCTACAAAATGTGAGTTCTACTAAAAATACAGATGGCTAAAAACCACACTTACATATTGTTTTTATTTCCTTGGAGATCCTAATCATCAATGTATTTGATTCTTCATGCTCACTTTTGCTATTATATATTCTGCATCATGGGAGACACTGCTGTTCTTTTATCTGATTCTTCAGGTAGAATTTAATGTAAAATTTTATCATTTGTCACTGTTGTGGGAAATGTTTTCCCTGGGTCAACATAAACGCATGTCTTCATCCCAGATAGTGCACAAATAACAGTCCAAAGTATATTTACATCAAAACTGGTTTAAGTGAAGCAATGAGTTTATTGGGGTTACTTACAGAGCAGGATGAGGGGCTGCTTACAGTACCAGTGAAGATCCCAAAGTAGCTGCCACAGAGAGGTCTCATGCCATCCTGGGAGAGGACCTTCACATTGCTACTTAGGTGGGACTCCCTTTGTCTGGATTACTCTGCAGATGCTCTTCTGTGGGCCACAGGTGAGGGCTTATTTAGAGATCATGGAGACACCAAAGTAGCAGCATAATTGTGAAATCTCATCCCATCACGGATGATGATCCCCCCATAGCTGCTTCCACTCAAAGGCAGCTGCATCACCAAAAAGCCCACTCCAGCACAGGTGACAAGTCAAAGAAGCCACATCTCTAAAGCACACTACATAACCTGCAGGGACCTGGTCAGAGTCTGGAGCACACCTCACAACTTGCTGACAGCTCAATAGAAGTCTCATTTCTGAACAGATGTTTTCCCTTTATATGCTTTATATGGCCTTAGGGGTGGGGTCTAACAACTCTTTCCCAGACTTGTTGACTTCCCGAGTCTCTGGAATTTCTTTCCTCCTCACAAGAAAGGAATGTATCAGTTTCTAATTAATATAACCTTGGGGAGTGATTGTGAGACTTTTAAAAACATACCATATATATATATAATTTTAAAACAGATTATACTCTTTTATCCTCTTACTCCTGGTCCCATTTCCCTGGAACTTGCCTCAGTGGGGTTATGGTATTCACTGTGGGGTCATGAAGGCTGCAGCTAGTCCCTGAGGGGTTTTGAGACTGTGCCTCAGGGTATTCCTGCCTATACTATGTCTTTTACAATCTTTCTGCTCCCTCATTGACAGTGTTCCCTGAGCTATGGCAGGCCTGTTGGCAGTCTGATTTAGTGTTGATTCCTCTGATTTCAACTTTGATATTTTTTTAATTTAATAATTTATTATTTTGTTTATATTATTCTAATTTTATATTCATATTGGTGACTCCATTATCCTCCTCCCTGTCCTCCCCCCTCCAAAGGGACCCTCATCAATGGGGAATGTGGGTCATGCACTGTGGGGGTAGTCAAAAATTATGGGGGATAGGCCAAGTCTCTGTGCATAATGCCCCAACTTGTGGCTCTAACACTCTTTCCGCCCCCTCTTCCGCGAATTTCCCTGAGCCACATTGGGATCATTTTAGTTCTACTTCAGTGGTGAAGTTTTGGGAGCCTCTGTGTCTCTGGATATCTGGCTTAGGTTGGAGATTCTGCTCATTTTATAATGCAAATGGGCATTTTATCAAAAACCATTTATAATTATAAGTAATGAAATGTATATATATATATATATATATATATATATATATATATATATATATATATATTACATAAAGAACTCATTGACTTTATTGATTATCAAAACATTTACTTAGAGTATTGCCTAAATATGCATGATTTTTCATGCATTCATAAAGCTAAACTCAAGTTGTACAGAAGCTTGAGTTTTTCCTTATGTTTAAGGCCTGAAAAGTTTAACACCTCTCCACACTTCATATGGAATAAATAGCCAGGAAACTTCAAAACACTTTTTCTGTTTCCCCAATGCTTATTCTCCTGACTAATTTGGCTCTAAGCTTATTCATACACTAGAATGTATGGCTTGCATCTTTTAATAATTTATTCTCTCAATTTTGACATGTATTCATTTGGACACTCAATGTCCCTTTGGGTATTTTGCTTACAATAGATCACAGGACAATACAACTGGCCACAGCTTTTAACAATTCCCTGAAGCAGCATTATTCATAAAATCCTAAGGAGGAAGGTACCCCTAATGACCATGTGCTAGTGAGCAGACAAATATAAGTCAATCTACTTGCAAAGGAATATTATTCCCAGACATGAAGAAGCAATGTCATAAGTTAATTGTTTTAACATTTCTAAACTTCTAAACTATTGTTCTGCTAGAAAGAAGACATGACAAAGTTAGATATTCTTTGAGTCAGTTGAGGGGAAAGACAAATGACTGCCTAGTACTAATTAGGATCAGGGGTGTAAATAGTGTCTATGTTTAAGATTTACTAGCAATAATAATATTGTATCATTGATTTTGATACTAATGTTTATGTTGCATACATACTAAAAACTATTGAGTATAAGCCTTTGGCTAAGTACTATCTCTGTATATTTTTTCTTGTATGCTTATATTCCTATATATGTATGAATATATGTCAATAACCTTTATTGATAAGATCAGTATTACATAGTATAAGTATTGTATCATTGATTAATTTTTGCTTTGTGTATATATCAGAAATCATGGATTAAAGCCTTTTGGCTAAGTGCATGAATATATATATATTCTTGTATCACATTCCTATATGCACAAATAAGTGTATGTCAGTATATGTTCGGTAAGCTTTTATTGAAAAGATCAGCTCATATACTTGTGTGTTCTCATCCATTAAGACAGGAGTTAAAGAAACATTTGTTCAGGGCTGGAGAGATTGTTCATCAGTTAAGATGCTTGTTTGCAAAGCCTAGTGACCCAGGTTCAATTCCCTAGTACCCAAGTAAAGCCAGATGCACAAAATCGTGCATGCATCTGGAGATAATTTGCAGTTGCTGGAGTCCCTGGTGCACCTATTCTCTCTCTCTCTTTCTCTTCTTTCTGCTTGCAAATAAATGAATAAAAATTTTTAAAAAAAGAAAGCAAATGTTTCATATATTATACGAAAGCAATCTAAAACAGAAAATGCTTCTCAATTTTTACCACCATATGCTTTGCCAATCTTCTAGTGATTGTAGACTTTTATTTGGTATTCAAAGATTCATCAATTTCTTGGGGTGGGGTGCTATTCTTTTTCATTACTAATCAGCCCATAACTAAGGGAAAACTGAGTTTGAGTTGCACTTTCCTCCAGTGTAAAATATTGCAGTGATATACCAAATACCTCCCAACTTGTCCTGCCCTTGTAGAAGTATTAAGTCAGAGATTTTGACTTCATTTTCATGTCTCTGTTATACCCTTTTCAACCATAGTGTTATGTGTTAAGTGCTCCATAGAATGGATGAGACTGAACTTGACTGCCCCTGGGTTCTGTGGGTAGAAGACAACATATTTCTCAGTGAAGGAAAAATGTTGAGAGTGTTCACAGCTAAATGCATAAAATTCCATGATCATATTATATTTGATGAGATAAGATTCAGAATTATTTTAATCTCCTCTCCTTCCCTCTCTCTAGCTTTAGATCCAGCTAGAGATCCATGCTTAAAGATGAAATGTAGTCGTCATAAAATATGCATCACTCAAGATTCTCAGACTGCAGTGTGCATTAGCCACCGGAGGCTTACACACAGGTAAACTTTGTGAAAATAAATCCTTTTGATGAACATGCTATTTGCCACTATCTGCTAAAGACATGCATTGATTTGTTTTCTGAAGTTTAGTGAATGAATTTATGATTCAATGGTTCAACATTGTTATCCATCAGAAGCACCAGGCATGATATAATTTAAGCCTCTATTAACAAAGCAAACAGGCTTTGTAAAGATTAGATAAAATACTATATCTGGATATTTGTAATCTTTCAAAGTTCAGATATAACTGCAATTTGGGTATTCTTGGGTATTCTCTCTCTCTCTCTTTTTTTTTTTTTGAAAACCCAAAAAGGTTTTTCAAGGTAGGGTCTCACTCTAGCCCAGGCTGACCTGAAATTCACCATGTAGTTTCAGGATGGCCTCAAATTCATGGCGAGCCTCCTATCTCCCCTCCCAAATGCTGGGATTAAAGGCGTGCACCACCATGCCCGGCTATTTTCTTTATGACTACTTGCACAACTGTTTCTCATGGAGTGCTAGTACTAAAGTTTTTAAGAGGAAAATGATTTTTATGTTCATAAAAAGAGATTAAAATATCATAGGATAGAGACTTCAGAGTAGAACATTGCAGACTATCTTCCTTGGAAAACATTCTTTATGGTAAAATCCTAGCAACTGTAACCTGGAGCTGGCAAACGCCCTTGGAGAAAAGGAAGGATTTTAAACATCTCTTTAAATTATTGTGATTACTAGAACTGGCACTCTAGAAATAGTCTATGTAGTTTGGTACTAAAACTTAAGGATTGGAAGATGTCATAATCAAATGCACAAGCCTAAATAAACAGGCAAATAAAAGTTCCTTTATTATTATTTTTTGAGGCAGGCCCAACAGACTGGTCTTTTCTATGCAAGAGAGAGAGAGAGAGAGAGAGAGAGAGAGAGAATTGGTGTGCCATGGACTCCAGCCACCGCAATCAAACTCCAGACATTTGTGCCATCTTGTACACATGTGTGACCTTGCATGCTTGTGTCATCTTTTGCATCTGGCTTACATGGGAACTGGAGAGTTGAACATGGGCACTTAGGCTTTGCAGGCAAGTGCCTTAACCGCTAAGCCATCTCTCCAGTCCTCCATTGTTATTTTGAAGGTATCCTGTTTTGGGGAATACTTCTTTTGTAGCAATAAATCTTATCCATGTGTTTCTCTTAAGTCAAATTAGCAAGGAACTTTTTCTTTTTATATTCTCAGAGAATCATTGGATTTTTGGATTTTGTGCCTGTCATATAAATACTACTAAAAAGACACAGCCATGCAACCCCAGATACTTGGAAGGGTCATGCAGAAGAACCACAGGTTCATTTCTTGTGTTCTCTATGGACAAAGCTCAAGGCCACTTTAGACAACTGTTTAAAAGTAAAAAGAAATAAAGAATAACTGGAAATAGTACCATATTGGTAGGTCTCTTGCCTAGCTGGGTGAAGTGACATAAAATACAACCAAAAATGGAGAAAAAGAACATTAGAGAATAAAAATAAAAGTGTAGATATCATTTCTATTAAGTAGTGCCCATTTACATTTCATTGGTTGTCATTATTAATATAAAAACAAGACATAATACCTACTTTTACATGGTGAATGGACTAGAAGTCTTTATTGCTTAATATCAGATGTACAGTGGCAGACAGCAAGTTACAAGGTAAATGAAAACATGCTAGGAACTTCACATATTAACTTGAGACAGAATCATGGGATATTGGCTAAATAACTGCAGAAGAGGTAGAGAGGCAGGTAAAAAGATAACAGTGGTTTGGGATATAAAGAGAAAAAAGAGAAAATCACATTTCTATAATGTCAATTCTGTGGTTTAAATATAAAACCTCATATACCCATAGAATCTTGTGTTTGAACATTTGGTATCCAATGAGTAGACCTGGTTGGGAAGCATGGAAAGTAAAACCTTGTTGGAAGAAATGGGTTATTGAGTGTGAGCCTTAAGGTTTTATAGTTCTATCCAAGGTTTTCAACTCCTGTCTCTGATTGATATATGAGGACCCAGCCTGCCATGTCAACCCTATCATATTAGATTATGATCCCTCCACATATAAGCTGAAATAAACTTCTGCACCTTTAAGGGAATTCTGATTAACTCTTTGCTCACAACAATGAGATAGTGACTAAGTCAGTCAGGGTATGAGAGGAAGACAAGGAAGAGAGAACAGTCATCAGCAACATGTCCCCAATCATGACATCTGTGTTAGGTTTTACAATGGCATAATAAACATCTAGATCAGAAATGCTGTTCCTTAGGTATTTCCTTTGGATTCCAAAAAATTTTTGAGTTTTTAACATTTTTATTAATTGTCACAATTTAAAAATACTAATACTTGCCTGTGGGAGGCATGAAGATATTAACTTAAAATATGCAGTAAAGGATAGTGATAAAATGAATTTATAAGTGTTGCTTCACCTAAATTACAGGGATTCAGATGACTCTTTTAATTTAAAAGCAAAAAAATGGTTTTCACAAGTTCCACAGTCTCTGGTAAAGGTTTCTTCTGCACACATTTAACACCTGCAGAAAGATTTATCTGTCACTTCCTTCCTGACCTCAGGAAACAATCAAAGAACAATTGAAGATTTCACAATTCATATGTCCCGCCTATGCCAGACTCAGTCCTTTGATATTTATTGAGCAACAAAGCTACATCTCAAAATTACCATCCTATGAATTTAAGAGCACACATTCCAATATATTTACTGACACCAGAGACTAAGTGTTTTTATAATCATGCTCTCATTTTAAAGACTGATTACAGACAAAAAGCAACTTCCTGTCCATGATAAAGATAGTCAGAAATCAATGGCTACACATTCTTCAATGTGATTTTTTTAAAGCTTTCTGACTCGGAAGCAGAAATAGCTGTTTCTTATAGAGTTCATTTGGACAGTGAACAGACTCCTGGCATTAAGTAGGAAAATTTTAGTTTTTGTTAATTGTCTTTGGGTTTGTTCTATAACTGATACCAGTTACTTAAAACTTAGTACTCAGTACAAACTATACCTGGTTTTCAAATAATTGATATTAAGATTAAATATTCTGGCCAGGATGGTGGCTTACGCCTTTAATCCCAGCACTTGGGAGGCAGAGGTAGGAGGATTGCCATGAGTTCAAGGCCACCCTGAGACTACTTAGTGAGTTCATAGTGAGTTCCTGGTCAGCCTGGGCTACAGTGAGACCCTAACTTGAAAAACAAAAACAAAACAAAATAAAAGAGAGAGAGAAGATTAAATATTCTATATGTTTGATTTGCCTTGAGAAAGATGATGTATACCTGGTATCTATGGAACACAAAAGGAAGGAAACTCTTGCCAACCTATGTGATCAGTAGAAATAGCTAATACAAATAATGTAACACTTACTTTGGGAGACATATATCTGTTTTGAAGATGGAGTCATGAAATCAGAGAAGATAAATTTGTATTACCTTATATCTTTATTATAATAGAGAAAGGCAATAGAAGTCATTGTGTGTCTAATCAGGGGTGGGAAAGATCCTTTCTAAATTCCTTAATTCCTTTCCCCTAAAGTGGATATCACATCCTTTTTCTGTTGTTGTTTTGCAAGGTAGGGTCTCACTCTGGTGCAGGCTGACCTGGAATTAACTATGTAGTCTTAGGGTGACCTCAAACTCATGCCAATCCTTCTATCTCTGCTTCCTGAGTGCTGGGATTAAAGGTGTGCACTTCCTTTTCTACATCTTAATGCTTTGAGATTATTTTATAAAGTTCACCATATTTGTAATACATTGGCTAATGTGAATCTCTTTAAAATGGCATTTCATGAAGATGCACTTTATATTCTACGTGCTCAAGGCACACACCCTATTAATCCCTATGTTATTTCAGGAGTATCATGAAGCAGATGTTATTTCTAGGTTATTCGATGTTGAAAATATTGAGTAGATCAGGTAAAAGGGTCAATATGTGCATGTTGTTTCTGGGTTTGGGAAGAATACTTTTAGAAAGTGAGTTTAGAAAGGGTAAAGGAGGGCTGGAGGGGTGGTTTATTGGTTAAGGTGCTTGCCTGCAAAGGCAAAGGACCCAGGTTTGATTTCTCAGGACCCACATAAACCATAGGCACAAGGTGGCACATATCTCTGGAGTTCATTTGCAATGGCTAGAGGCCCTGGTGAGCCCATTCTCTCTCTTTCTCTCTCTCTCTCTTTCTCAAATAAATAAAAAATAAATATTTAGGAAAAGAAACGGTAAAGGAGGAGGCAGTCAACACAATTTAAACTTAATTTGTTGAAAAAGGGATAAATAGGGATGGAGAGACATCTTAGTGGTTAAGGCATTGCCTTTGAAGCCAAAGGACCCAGGTTTGATTCCCCAGGACCCAAGTAAGCCAGATGCACAAGGGGGTGCATGGGTCTGGAGTTCATTTGCAGTGGCTGGAGGCCCTGACATACCCATTCTCTCTCTGTCTCTCTTCTCTCTCTTTCTCTCTCTCTCTCTCTCTCTCTGCTTGCAAATAAATAAATAAAATTTTAAAATATTTTTAAAAATGGATAAATATATGTTTATGGACAACAAGTAAAGTATTAACACAAAAAAATGGAAAGGTCCATACAATTCTTTTTAAGTGCTAAGTCATTGTAACTATCTGCAAAATAATGAAATTTCTCCTAATCATACTTTAATCCCAAAACAATTAATGGCCTCTAAAATCACAGAGATAATATGTTTAGGTGATCTATTATATAGTCAATACTAACTGACCAAAACTACAAACACAGGATGGTTTGAACTGCATTAATATGTCATGCACCAAGAAATATTTTGATATTGTCCCTTATTGGACTTTTCATGAAGAAAAACCAAAGCAGTACAATATAGTTTTTTATTAATATTCTGTTTCCAAGAGCAGTAATAGTTAAACCAGATAGTTTTATGAATAATAAGAACTTTGTAATAATTTTCTCAATATGGGAACATAGACAATTATTTAAGTGGTATAACAAAATCTCTAATGGGTTTCCTGCTCATGCATATCGTCCACTTTTTATATTATTAACTAGGGAACACAGGTCACTGCTCACAGATCTTGAACTACTTCTGAAAATGTTCATAGTATTTTGGACAGTGAGTTGATACAACACTGTTGGATTCTGAGTGCTACAACACAAAATGTAGCTAAACTTCTCAGTAGATTCCAATGTGTCTACAAGGTGTCTTTATGCATATACATGCATAAAGTACATATAAATGTAAAGATTGAGTTTATTCTCATGTATTATCATACTCAAATATAATGAGGTGGTTACACTTATTATCCCCATTTCACTGTTAATAAAATCTGTGACATAGAACATTTACATTTACAATATGTATTTAAATGGTAGGCTTGAGTATTGGTGTGAGAATATTTACTCTTATGATTCACGATATTTTGAATCAATATTTAATATTTTTAAATCATTGTAGAATTGCTATTCTGTCTTATTTTATAATAATGACATACTTTTAAATTATCTGTAAATAGTTACTGCCTCATAATTTCTCAAACATACTAATGTCAATTAAATTTTGTTTGAGCAAACAGTTTTTGGTTCTTCCAATTTTACTGATATTACACTCAAGATGGTATAATTTCCATCAAGTTAAGAATTGCTTAGAAGAAGAAAACGAATGAATTAGACCAAATGTCTTTGTATTTAACATTACCTGAGTAGCTTGGGTACAAAGAATTTAGTCACTGAAAAACCACAGTTTCTCCAATATTAAAATAAGTTACTATGTTGTCTTGGAATTTGAGTAAATGGTAAATCTTTGCATTATTAAAAGTAGTTCCTCCTCACTTAAAAATCAAGTGCACATTCACTGAAATTTATAATCCCTCGTGTGGTCATTTCTAGCCTGCTCAGGGAAGTTTGGCAAACTCTGCATCTTTCCTCCACTTGGGTCTCACAGCTGATCACAGCAGAAAAGTCATCCTTTCATGGATATTTCAGAACATGTGGCCAGAGGCAAACTGACCAGCTTCTCAATGAGGTCGTTGAACCCTATGTTGTGCACTTGTGCACAGGTTATGTAACTTTTTATGATTCTGCATCAATGATGAAAATAGTATCTTCTGATGATATTATTTTAAGATCTGTACATTGATAGGAGAAAGGTGGACATTAGTGTTCAAGTTTTTGTTATTATGGTGGTACATGTAACATTTGTCCACATGCTTCCTTGCATCACATCTAGGCATATTCTGTGTGGCCTCATATCAGTTCCTCTTCTCTAAGCAAGATATGTCCATCACCGTTTTGTTATATCATACTTTTTTTTTTCCAGAAAAGACCATATTATTAGTACAAGATTAGTTGGTTTAATAACAGGTCCCAACAGTGGAAAAATGCTAGATATTCAAGCTGTAACAAAATGTGCATAATCTATTCACTCTTGCTATTTTTAAATCTATTATTTGTAATGCAGTTGGTGTTTGATAGACAGGTCTTATGATGAATCTAATTAGTGATTTACATGGTTTTGCTTTTTATTAGACTCTTCTTCCAAAGATAATTTATTAGTTTTTCCTCAGGTAATCAATTATGTTTCTTTCTTAAATTATTTTTTGAGAGAGAGAGAGAGAGAGAGAGAATGGCTGCACCAGGAGCTCCAGCTACTACAAACAAACTCCAGATATATGCTCCACCTTGTGCATCTGCCTTTACATGGGTATTGGGGAACTGAACTTGGGTCTTTAGGTTTTGCAGGCAAGCATCTTAACTGCTAAGCCATCTCTCCAGCCCCCTCAATTATGTTTCTTAGCCTGCTGTAGTATTTAGTATTATGCTTAATCCTGTCATTTTCAACAAGCAATTGGAATGATTATAGTGAATTCAGTTTATAAATTTATTGTATTTTAATCATGACATTTAAAATATTAAACCTAGCCAGGAGTAGTGGCGCACGCCTTTAATCCCAGCACTCGGGAGGCAGAGGTAGGAGGATCGCTGACAGTTCGAGGCCACCCTGAGACTACATAGTTAATTCCAGGTCAGCCTGGGCCAGAGTGAAACCCTACCTCGAAAAACCAAAATAAATAAATAAATAAATAAAATAAAATAAAATAAAAAATAAATAAAATATTAAACCTAAATTTACTGTTGCAGATTTTTCTAGAAAAATATGTTGAATATCCTTCCAGTGAAGTATTACCAGAGATGCAGTCATATTTCTTAGAAATAGACATTAAGGATTGGAACATATTAATTTTTAAAATTTCTAGAAAGCCTTGCTTCTCACAAAGACTAATGAAAATAAATCATTAGGAAATGGAGAGGTGTATGCTATTACAATTTAGTCTGAATAATCTTTCTTTTCCTGGCCTTCTGCTTTGTCTTAATTATCTTCTTTATATTTCTTTCATATATTTTAAAAGAATTACTTTTTGTTTCATCTATTTAATTTCAAACTATGAACTCTGATTTCTTACTATTTATTTTGCATTTATTTGTACTGTGGCTTAGGTATATTATATACACACTGAGATTGAGCTATGGGTAAATAAAATCATCCATGGAACAAAGGATCTCATTCCGCTTCCATAAGATGGACATTTTGCTGGAATCACCTATCAACCATTATTCCTGTTTTGCAGCTGTTCCTACTAAATCTTAAAATTTCATGAGGTCAAGTGATGAGTTGCTACCTGTCAAACCAAAGTATAATATTTGTTTCCTAGATTTCTTATGGTTAAGAAAATTGTGTGATGGCTAGAGTTGAGTTAAGTTAAGTTAAGTTAAGTTAAGTTAAGTTAAGTTAAGTTAAGTTAAGTTAAGTTAAGTTAAGTTAAGTTAGTTAAGTAAGTTAAGTTAGGTTGAGTTAAGTTAAAAGTTAAGTAAGTTAAGTTAAGGTGCTTGCCTGCAAAGCTAAATGTTCCAGGTTCAATTACCCAGTACCTATGTAAAGACAGATGCACAAGGTGGTGCATGTGTCTGGAGTTCATTTACAATGCCTCGATGCCCTCTTGTGCCCATTTTCTCTCTCTCTCTCTTTCTCTTTCTCTCTCTCTCCCTATTTATCTCTCAAATGAATAAATAAAATAAAATATTTAAATAAGAAATGGGTTTGACAGTTGCTGCCATCACTTTCTCTCTATAAAATAATGATGGGATAAACACGTCTCCAAGGTGCCAGATGATGCTGTAACCAGAACACCTATGAAACTTCATTAATAGAATTATCATTTTAAGTGCATGACTGAAAGAGCATCAATAGCCTACTATATAACATAAAATATATACTTCCTTAAGTCAGTGAAATTTTAAGGTACATGAGGGTTGCATGCATTATTCTAATTAATAAAATATATTTGAGTCTATAACTTTTGAGAATGTCCCTAATTGGGGAAAAAGTAAAAACCTGTGGGGTTTAGTATCCTTTCTCACAGGTAAAAATCAGAGGTCAGGGGCTGGAGAAGTTGCTCAGTGGTAAGACGCTTGCCTGCAAACCTAACAACCTGGGTTTGATTCCCCGGTACCTACATAAAGACAGATGCACAAAGTGGTGACTGTATCTGGAATTCTGTTTGCAGTGGCTGGAGGTCCTAGTAAGCATATCCCCCCTCTCTCTTTCTCTCTCTCTTTCTCTCCCCCTGTCCCTCTCTGCTTGCAAATAATAAAGCATTAAAAAAGAAAACAGACAAAGGGGAGATGGCTCAAAGAACTTGCCTATAGGACTTGATCTGGGTGTGATATAGGGTTTCTATCATTGACATTTTAGAGAATTATAAGTACCAAAAATCAAATGTTCATTATCCAAAATAGGCACTTTATTTGCTCTCATAAGTCAAATTTTAGTGCACTAAACACAAGAAGGAAAGTTTATAATATACAGACAATTCTAAAAAGTCATTCCAGATAATGGCAACTCACTAACTTTGGAAAGGACTTTATCTGTGTTATAAAATACCATACAGAAATTCATAGATTATAATAATCTCAGCCTTCAATCCTTGATATAAGTCTCAGCACCTAATTATTTAAATTTTTAAATAGATTGACAGAGAAATATAGCTAACAAATTGCAGAAGTGTTTCCTTCCTCCCAATATGGTTTTAAGTTAACTGATGTGTGTCTAGGCTTTGGTTTAAACTATAATGAAGTGCTTTTGGATCTAGACAGCTCAGCACAGACACTTTTACTCAATTATGCATTTGAAATATAAAGGGATAATTGCTATGACTTTAAAATTAGGAGGAGGAAGAAAAGTTTAAAGTCAAGAATAGCAATACCCGGAGCTAAAGAGATGGCTTAGCAGTTAAGGCACTTGCCTGTGAAGACTAAGGGCCCAAGTTTGATTCCCCAGAACCCACATAAGCCAGATGCATATGGTGGTGCATTCATCTGGAGGAGTTCCTTTGCAGTGGTTAGAGGCCCTGGTGCACCCATATTCTCTCCCTCTCTTTTGATCTCTCTCTTTTTTTTCTCTCTCCCTCTTTATCAAATAAATAAGAATAAAATATTTTAAAAGGAACACCAATACCCAAATACTTATTACTGGTTGGTTACTCAGAACTTCACATGCATTACATCATTTAGTCCATCCTCATTTTACAGATTAAGATGCTAACACTATGTTTATATGAATTTAACAAATGATATAAGCATTGACAGACCTGGGACTTGAACTTAAGAATATTGGAATTTGGCATCTTCATTATTCATTGCCAAATCACATGGCATCTTAATTGACTCATCTAGAATCTCACAGTTATTTCTTAATGTACTTTAGACAAAAATCAATATATTCTATAGTCAAGATACAAATTTTGACTGGAAAAATGGATTTCACTACAGATAAATTGTCTGCTGACTGGTTTATAACCTTGAGTCATCTCTTTTTCTATTTCTGTAAGCTGCTCCTGTAAAAGTCCCCATTATTTTTATGCTTTCTAAATTACCACCTTCCATTTTGTTCTTCTGCGATGAACTCACCTATTCATTCACAAAGGAAACAGAAACCACTAATTTGGATGGCCTCTGATGTTGTGTTGCAGAGCTATGAGGTTAGTCGTTGCACATGGAGTGTCTGATCACTGTATGATTTTATTATTATTGACATCATCATTGCTACTATAATTAACAGCAGTAACCATCTCTATCATTCTCTTGGTATATGGCCAGTCTATTTAAGTTCTAGATCCTAATCCATAACTTACCATGTCTAATTTTGCATATGTAAATATTTCTTTGTATATCTCCAATATTTCTATATATGCTAACTTTTTGCTTGAAATCTGTAAGCTTAAATTTCAAAGATGATTTTTAAAATCAGACAGAAGTAAAGTCTACCCTTTGTTTTCCTTCTGATTCAATTTTGATAATATTTTTGTAGAAACATCTTTTTAAATTACTTTGCTTTTATTTTTGCCTCTTGAATGCTTTTCTCGTTTGCTTTTCAACTGACCATACATTACAAAAACAAGATATTAGAAGTCTTTCTGTGAGTCGTGACTTTTGCTTTATCTGACTTGAATATATTAATGTAGATACATTCTGCAACTAAAGTACTAAAAGTACTTTTACATAAGGCATTAACAATGTCTTTTTGCCAAGTTCACTGTCATTTGTTATATTACTTAATCATTCTATTTACTTTTAATTCAATTCTGATTAAACACACATTAAACTTTCAATATTATGACCTTATCAATCATGTAGTCACATGAACTAGTGTTGTAAGAACAAATAAAATAAACTCATAATCTTGTCATTCTATTATTTTGGAAAAGAACTCAAGAAGATGGTGATGGCTGAGAATGGAAGTTGCATCCAACTCACAGGAGAGAGAGGACATTTAAGGAGGCTTTCCCACAATCAGTGGCATCTGGGAAATTACCTGAATGGAGAAAAAGTAAATAATTTTTACCAGTAGAGGAGGTTTATGCAGGTGCATAGGAAACTGAATGAGACTGGAGAAATAAACTTAGTGCATGCCCAGACAATAGCCATAAGCCCTGGGACATCAAGTGTGCAAAGTGGGGAGTGGGAAAATCAGGGATTGACATGAGCACTTTTTTTTTTTTTTTTTTGAGGTAGGGTCTCACTCAGGCCTAGGCTGACCTGGAATTCACTATGTAATCTCAGGGTGTGGCCTCGAACTCACAGAGATCCTACTACCTTTGCCACCTGAGTGCTACGATTAAAGGCGTGCGCCACAATGTCTAACTGAGTATTCTTTAAGGAAGATCATTGCAGATGCTAGGAGCCTGAGTGAATGTCTTGGTGTAGGCAACTGGAAGATGTTGTGCTGTCGCTCTTGAGTAAAGTTATAGATATGTGCTGGGAATGTGAAGACATAGCATTGTCCAGAATGTTTTTCCCAAGTGATAGTTAATGACCTGTTGAAAAGATGAAGGTCTTGTTTTGGAGTGTGTGCCTGTATGTCATGGGAGAGAGTTGTGAATGCATGATAAATGCATGATAAATAAATTTATCCTATTGCTATTTACTTCAACATATTTTCTGTTGCTTTTATTCTTTGGTAATAGGATCTCTTTCATTGCTGCCTTCATTTTTCAACCTCAATTAGCACAGGCCATGAATTATGAACCTGCTTTTGTGAAGATAAATATCAAGATTCATTAACTTATTATATGTGTGTTATAAAATTATAAATGTAACATTAGAAGTATCAAAACCTCATCATGGGATATTGGAGATTTATAAACCAAACCTTATGGACAAACTCTGGCACACTGTGGCTTGGAAATCTGTGCAAAGTATTTTTGTCTGTAGCCAAAATGTGGGGTACCAACAATCTCTTGGACTGTTGAAAAAAAAAAACATTTTGTCTATACAAAAGAATAGTGGAGTTGTATACTTAAGAAATTTTGAGGAATTTATTTTAAAATGAAATTTGTAGATAGAGATCCTCTCTATAATCCAAATTCCATAGATTTTGATGGACTATTATACATACATTTAGGACACAGGCAACAAATAATCTTATGTTAGCTTAATCTTTACTCCTTTTATATGAATATACCAAACTGAGCTGACCATTTTGATACTTCATTTTCATAAAATTAGTTTTCCATTAAGAAATAGAGAAGAACTCCTTTTTCAATTTAGCTTGAGAGAACAAAATAAGCACATGACAAGAAGGAATATTGTATTTTAATTTGAAAAATAAAATCAACTTTTATGCCATCATATATATTTCTAATGTCAGTATGAATGCGTATTTATATATTCATAGGCTACACTCAAATTTCACAGAACTACGGAATGGTGTTCAAGTATTATATATGTTGATAAGTGTATTTTCATATATTAAATTATAACATTGAAACAATAATGGAAACACAAAAAGTGAACTTTGGCATATTTTCTGTGAGTAGTGTTTTGTTTGCTTTTTGTTTGTTTTTGAGATGAGATCTTGGGGTGATTGACATATGCCTTTAATCCCAGTAGTTGAGAGATAAATGTAGGACAACCACAGGTTTGAAGGGTTGAAGTAAGCCTGGTCCACACAGACCAGACTGCATCTCTAAAAATGAGAGCATGAGAGGGAGAGAGAGATATAGAAGTTAAAAGTGCCATTCTATTTTAATAAAAGTTTGATGCAAATATTAGTTAGTCCTATAGCCTCAATGAGTTTAAAAATCATTGATCTGTTAAAATTTGACTCGTTTTCTCTTTAGTTGGCCAGATTAAGTCTACATTTTAGCAACTGATGACTGTCACACACAATTTGAAAGGACATTTGCAGTTTAATGTTAGTCTCAATATGATTTTTTTATCATAGGTATTTTCTTAGATTTCTGGTTGCAAACAATCCCATTTGAACTTTGATTCAAAGCCAGTTTTCTTCCAGCTTAAGAAATGGTTCAAAATGTAATAAATAGAACTAATAGTGAAATTATATTGTCCCTTGTCTCCTCTGGAAATTAAAGTATTGCATATGTTATTTTAAAAGTTCTCAGGTTGTACTAGGAATTACAGTCTGAAATATATATATATATATATATATATATATATATATATATATATATATATAATATTTTATACTCTCAAACCAAATTACCTTCAGTTATAAAGGCTAGATAATGAAATGTTGCTTAATCATTAATGACAAAAATAAATAGTTCTCAGTGCTGGACACTTCACTATATGCTTTTCTCAGCACTATTGGGTCATCTCAGCCTTTTGGGTCATCCCAGTTGTCATCACCATCTGAAAAGAGAAGCTTCTCTAACTCAGAGTCTGGCTCAGGGTCCATTGCAGAAGAAGGGGTGGAAAGAATGTAAGAGCCAAAGGAAGGGTACGACTCTTTACAATGCAACTGTCCACACAGAAATCAGCCTTGATATCCATGACCTTGCAGTGCCTAGCAATACCTTTGCAAGACCCTAAAAATAGGAGAAAAAGATGATGACATCAAATTAAAAGAGAGACTAATGGAGAGAGGGAGGGGATGTGACAGAGAATAGAGTTCTGAAGGGGAATGGGGCAAGGGGAGGGAAATATCATGGGTTTTTGTATGTAAGCACAGTGTTAGTTTAATATTTTATTTATTTATTTATTTATTTATTTATTTATTTATTTATTTATTTATTTATTTTAGACAGAGAGGGAGAGAGAGAGTGAGAATAGGCACATCAGGGCCTCTAGACACTGCAAACAGACTCCAGATTCATATGCCACCATGTGCATCATGCACCATGTGCATGCTTACATGGGACCTGGAGAATCAAATTGGGGTCCTTAGTCTTTGTAGGCATATACCTTAACCACTAAGCCATCTCTCCATTTCTAAGTGTTAGTTTAATACAACTTTATCACAAATATAATTATACAAATCATATTATTTATAGTTACCCATGTAGAAAAGATATTATTGTTATCAAGAGGAAAAATATGAATATCAATTTTGTACAGTCTTAGGGGAGTGAAGGAGCTTATATATCATCCCAGATATTTACGTCACTGGGTAAACTGACCCTTTTCAATTACCCTCAGTCAATCCTGTTTTTGGAATTTAATCCTAGTTGCCTCTCTTATGTAACTTAAGTCCTGCTGATCTTATACCCATAATTTTTTTAAACGAGGATGATATTAATGAATGAACAAAATTCAAATTCTCAGTCAGTCCTACTTAAAAGTTTTAATGCAACATATTTTACACTTAAAGGTACAAAATCCCAGGCTGGAGACATGACTCAGCAGTTAAGGTGCTTGCCTGCAAAACACTAGGATCCAGATTTGATTTTCAAGTACCATTATATATGTAAAATTAGAATAATATAAATAAAAATAAATTTTAAAAATAAATAAATAAGTAAATAAAAATATTTTGAAAAATAAAAATTATATATAATTGCTTACAAAACATTAGCATACCTCTGTGCCATTATTTTTTCTTGTTCTTGCTCTATAATAGTTTAAGAATATGAGAAAAATAGATTCCAAAAATGATTCTGTACTTTGCATATCAAGCACTTACTGTATATGAAACATTGCTCCCACTGTGAAAATCAAAAAAAAAAAAAAAAGTTATATAATATAGCCTTGGATTTTAGCAGCATTTAGTGAGTGGAGATATAACTATATATTTTTATAAAGAAATAATATGCATTCATGTAAATGTAAAATATTCCTGAGAAAATACATTACATAAATTCAGTGCATGAAGTTCTGTGCTATGCTATACTTAAATAGAAATGATGGGAAAAAAACAGAAACTGGTAGAAATGGAATTAGTGATTATTAAAATGCTTCCGTTTATACTCTGCCATTACAGAAGTTGGCTACTTTGCATATAGACTCACTTGAAGTTAGTGGCCATATTTTCAGGATAAAAACTATTTAGTTGTACAACCCTACCTTATCAAGAGTCTATTCATATTTGTTGGACAATAACCTCAGAAAAGATTTTGAAGTACAAACGTCTAACAGATCACATATAACCACTCATTTTTGATGTAATTGACTACTATCCTCGTTACTGCCAATGTGCTACTGGAATGCAAATAAGGTTTCTTTACATATAGGGCAACAAACTATCAATAAATTGTCAAGCATAAAATTTGTTTGAGTTCTCAACTCACATCTTTACTAATTTTATTTACTTTCAAAAAGGAAAGAATATCTTTTGAGTCCTTTTGGAAGAATTTTATTCACATACAAGCAGGTTCATTTTTAAACTTTTAATTTTTTTTTTTATTTGAAAGAGACAAAGAGGCAGAGATATAGAGAGAGAATGGGCACGCCAGCGCCTCTCAGCCACTGTGAATAACCAGACCTGTGTGACCCCTTGTGGGCAAGCATGGCATTGTGTCACTTTGAGTGTGGCTAAACATGGGACCTGGGGATTGGAACCGGCGTTCTTAGGCTTGGCAGGCAGTCACCTTAATCGCCAAGCCATCTCTTCAGCCTGAAGGTTCATTTTATTATTTTTAAAGCAGGGTTTCATGAAGCTTGGACTGGTGTTGAACTCTTACCTTAAACTCGTTGTCAACCTACCTCTACCTGCCGAGTGCTGGGATTGTGCACCATCTCACCCAACTCACATGCTTGTAAGGATAAAACCTGGGGCCCAGTGAATACATTCATGGAAGAGTGCCTCCAACTAAGCCATACCCCAGCCCTTCTGTTATTTTTAATCTCCTATTTTCTTTACTCTATATGCTTCTGTGTATCATATGCATTCTCTCAAATATACTGAAATAATTCTTACTAAGTTAAGTGGTCTTCTTTCTTTGCCTGCTCCTTCATCACCACAGACACAGGTAGATACTATTACTGTTATTATATTCTTGTTTAATGCAATAAGTTGTTTAGAATACATCCCTGTGAGTTCAGTACAATCAATCAATCAATACCAGTAATAATACCAGTCTCCAGGCTTTTTGCTCATACATTGGAGTTATGAAGAAATTTCAGTTCAACAAAGGAGAAAGTAAAAGTTGGTCACAGAACAAAGGTCTTGTTTTATTTCCAACATCAAGTAATGTCCCATTTTAACCCCTTTTTCTTTTTAACTTATGAAACTTACTTTCATTGCTGCTTGTTATGCCTTTCTCCATCTTTATTCCTATTTGTCAGTCTCATATATAATATCCAGATCTCTTACATTAAGAAAAATGGCAAGAATCCTTCCAGATAACATAAAAAATAAATAAAAGTGGAAGGAGAAACTTTTAGAATGTAAGAGCTAATGCTACTAACATCATTCTTGGCACATTAGTTAAAACTTTCTTATGTTATACTCGATGTTAGACTAAACCTGAAACTTTGGATCAATATCTGCTTCCTCCGTTGTATAGAAGACATGTCCTTTCTTTCAAGAGTAAATGGAGACTTCTAAGCAGACCTGTAGCAGTCACTTTTAATCATGGCTAGACGACTTAAAAGCTTCTGTTAAAAACAGAGATCTAACATCTTTGTGTACATGCATTAGCAATTTTGGCAAGAGAGAGAAAATTGATATAATGCAGTACAGATTCAAATCTGTTTTACATTCTTCTTAAAAGAGGAGAGCATTGGCAGCCTTCCCAACTAATGGAGGATTTCCACCGGAAAGTCAGGCACTATCAGATGTTGGCTTCCTTATCAATGGAAGAGGTACTTAAGCAGCATTAGGTTTAAATGACTTACTCTATTCATTCAGACTGATCTGATTCCAAAACCTTCCAAATACAGACACACACACACACACACACGTAGATAGATAGATGATAGATAAATAGATAGATAGATAGATAGATAGATAGATAGATAGATATGAAACATTAGTATTCATTACCTACCCATGTCACATGTCACCATGAAATCTCTGGGATTTCTGTGTTTAAAAATGGTAGTTATTTTTAAAATTGACATAAAAATTATAATCATATCCGGGATTGTGTCATAATGATTTCACACTCATCTGATTTCAACTTACGAATTATCCTAATGTTTTAAAATATTAATGAAGTGTATTACGTTTTTGCATTTTGGATGTATAGATCATTTTATCTACATTCTCAAAGCTGAGATTAAATACTATGTAAGAATTTATTTACTTGATTGCATTTAAAAAACATCAAAGCAAATTAATTAACCTATTAATGGTTCATGTCTGCTAATTATGTAACTATAAAGATTAAATACATGATAATTTAAAATGATAGATTTAGTAGGAGTTGAAATTTTGGAGGTAAAATTGAAACAAAATAATATTTAGAAAACTATACTATGGACATGTAAAAACAATCATATGATACCTTGCTTTATAAAGAAAAATAAGATTTTCAAATTATGATGCTGTTTTCTTATTTACCTTGCTATTATTTAGATTATTTATTTTATAGGTTAATTATATATTAATCCATGTAGATACAATCTGCAATATCCTGTATATACACAGAAGAAAAAGTATTGAACAGTGTAACAGTCTGGTATTAATAAGCAGGGGCTGCACTGAAGAAGAAGTCAAAGATTCTAAGCCCTTGAAGGAAGATGAAAAATCAAGGGACCATGGATCATGAAAACCCATTGGTAATATATGGTAATCAGTAGACAGCCCAGCATTGTGCCACAAGGCATAGAGGATCTATTCAAGGACTTAGAAAATACTAATTGGCTTTTAGTCTTCTGAAAAACTTGTGTGATCTTGAAACTATTCAGTGTAGTGAAGTTTCACTAAAGCTTGATGGAAGAGTTATTAGAAACACATACCCACGTTGTGCATACTTTTAATCAAATTCAGTCATAAGGAAAAGGAATATAAGTATTGATGATTATTATGCAATAAAATTACAAGAAATAACTCATATGTTTTTCTTTTCTTTTCTTTTTTTTTTTTTTTTTTTTTTTGGTAGGGTCTCACTCTAGTTCAGGCTGACCTGGAATTCACTATGTAGTCTCAGGGTAGCCTCGAACTCATAGCAATCCTCCTACCTTTGCCTCCCAAGTACTGGGATTAAAGGCGTGTGCCACCATACCCGGCTTCATATGATATTTTAATGAAACAAAAGTAATCAACAGAGATAGGAATTATTTGTCTTTTGATGAATTTTAAATAGTTTTCCACATTATATGGATTATTAATATTTTAATATGATTGAGTTTTAAATGTGAGGAATACAAAATGTCTGCAGCACACTCCAATTTTCACATATATAGTAAGTTTAAACAAACTCCATAATTAAAAATGATAATGTCCTATTTAATATATAATATCCAATTTATACTTTGTTAAATGATTGCTTGAGTTTTGATGGGATTTGTCTAAGTAACTTTTTTGATTGATCCAATAAAGATTATTTGGTGGACTTAAAAACTGATATTAGTTTCCACTTTATTTGTAACCTAAAATATCTATTGGATTGCAGTTTTGCAACTTAATAAAACTTGAAATTGTACAAAAATATTGTATTTGTATAAATTGTGTATACTCCAAATGCCCACATCATAAGTTTTGCTGAAATTTGCTCACCTTCAAAATTTTTTCAAAATTTAAATTTAATAAGCATTTCCTTCAAATATGTCCTTTTTCTCTCTTTAATTCATCCTTTTTAGACATAATTAAATTAGGTGATCTAATCATTGTCACTTAATAGCTTGCTTAATGCATATTTATTTTGAAAGATTTTCCACACATACACACACATATAATTAAAATGACCAAAAAATTACCAAAAAAGAAATAGGGAGACTGATTAGTGGTAAATATTGTTGCATGCATCTCTGATGCCAGTATGCATACTGCAATGAGAGGAGGGGCCAGGAGAATCCAGGAGCTGGGGGGGTGGGGCTAACTGGGCTCGTATGCTTGCAGTGGCAAAACAAAAGAGATACTTCTCAAAGAAGGTAGAAGGAAAGAGAAGATGGACATGTTCAAGTTCTCCAATTACTTCTATATGAACACCATGTGCATACACAGAGATAGATCATGCTAATCATATTAGTCTATAGGACAATTCTTAAACAAGAATTTATTTGAGAAACAATATGTTGTTCCAATGACAACAATATGCCATGAGGTACTTAGGTAGAGGATGTCCCACTAATTTAGAAAAAATTTTGCTTTGCATGGGGCTGAATATAGTTTAGAGATGTTTTACTAATTCTAGTTATTGTGTATAGAATTGATAACTCATCTAACTGAAGATAACTCAGACACTATGTGTAATTATTTAAAACAAATTAGGAACTGGAGATATGGATGAATTGTTAAGGCACTTGCCTAAAAAGCCCATGGACCTAGGTTTGATTGCTCAGAACACACATAAGCCAGATGCACATGTACTGCATGCATCTGGAGTTCATTTGCAATGGCTAGAGGCCCTGGTGCACCCATATTCATATTCTTTCTCTCTCTTTCTTTCTCTGACTGTCTTTCTATATCTCAAGTAACAAATAAATATAAAGTATTTTAAAACTAGACATACTCTCTCTGACAAAACTGACTTAAATTATTGAATTAAGTCCGGTGTGGTGGCACATGCCTTTAATCCCTAGACTTGCGAGTCCAAGGTAGGAGGATCTCCATGTATTTGAGGCCACCCTGAGACTATATAGTGAAATCTAGGTCAGTCTGGGCTAGAGATAAACCCTACCTTGAAAGAACAACAAAAAAACTGAGTTAATCCTATTGTGATTCAAATAAAGCACAATTTATTTTAGTTATCAATATCTCAAACATTTGTTACTTTATGCTTTTATAACTGTTGTAATATTTTGATCAGTTTGAAATGTTTTAGTGTTACATATATTTCTAAAACTGTAATATAATGAGTTATATTGTTCATCAATAATATAAAAAGGACAAATGGAATTACCTCATAATAAACACCTTCAAACAGTCTTGAAATGTAACTAGGTAAACTTGAGTAAGATTAAATAACTCATAAAATGTGCTTTGACAGAGGTACAGAACATTTTACTTTGATACTTTTTATCATATTAAGAGCTGTCAGTATGAAATCATCCTTTTTTACATCATTTTCCCCACTTAGGAAGTGTTTGAACAGTGGGTGGTGGTCTTTGGATTTGTCAGTTTTTCTTGTTGATGCACCTGAAAAACATGGAGCTAACTTGAGACCTAGGATGTGGAAGCTGCCAGCAGGTGCTATTTAGAATGGCATCATTTTACATTGTAGCATCGCTGTGATGAAGCCCAGATGGTGCCTTTAAGTATCTTATTGGAGATTTCCATCTGATTCATTATTGTGATTTGTGGTCCTATATAGAAGCACTTAATCATCCTTAGGCAGCAAGGGCTTCTGAAGCTACTGGAGGTGTTCTCGTTTGCTGAGTAATTTGTGCCATCAATCTGCTCATATGGCAGAATTTTCCAGTTTGTATTATGAATGCTTATTTCAACAGGAAGTGATATACCACAGAGGCTGAAATTATAGTATTGATTTGCAAGGGGATAATGAGTATCATTGGCTTTTCTCATGAGGTATTTGTTCAACCTGGAATAGCACAATTATTGCACCTATATCCAGACATGATCACAAGAACCAGAACCTGTAATTTGTTTTCTTGCAGAACAAATATAAACTTTACCTTGTACCTTTAATTTAGTTCCTTTATTTTAACATTATTGGCTCTTAATATTTATTGGTTTCTTACTGTGGAAACACAACAGCAGTCATCTCTGATTTTGAAATGTCTATGCTATGTATAATTTGGAAAGTACTGGCAAGCAGATTTTAAAATAGGTATGTTGATTACTCATAATGCCTTAAAACTATCTCTGAGAAAAATAAA
The DNA here is from genome assembly GCA_036365145.1 of Orientallactaga sibirica. NCBI lineage: Eukaryota > Metazoa > Chordata > Mammalia > Rodentia > Dipodidae > Orientallactaga > Orientallactaga sibirica. The sequence continues at coordinate 9,572,163 of JAEOAD010000509.1, forward strand.
AGTTGTTTAGGTAGACATGATGACACATTCCATTAATCCCAGCAGGCTGACAGGAAGATCAATGAGTTGGAAATCACCCTGAGCTTCATAGTAAGACCATGCCTCAAAACAAACAAACAAACAAAAAATCCTACTAATAGAGAAGTTCAAGTTAGTATATATTTTTAATTTCAGTTATTTCATTTCCCTGTTTGGTTTGTTTCTTTCATTTTTATATATTCTGTGTTATTTCCTTCTAAAACTCAAAAATTTTTACCAGCAAAGTAGTTTTATATGTTTTCTAACTTTTATTTTTTGGAGAGAGACACAGAGAGAGACAGAGAGAGAGGGAGAGGAAGACAGATAGAGATGGGCACGCCAGCAGCCTCTCAGCTGCTGCAAATGAAATCCAGATAATTGCGCTCCCTTGTGGTCAATTGCAGCATTGCGCCCTTGCGTCACTTTGCATCTGGCTAAACGTGGGACCTGGAGATTGGAACCAGTGTTCTTAGGCTTAGGAGGCAGGTGTCCTAACTGCTAAGCCATCTCTCCAGCCCTGTTTCCTAACTTTATATCCTTGACTTTGTGTAAGTTTTACTATACATATATATATAATATATATTAGTATATAAAATGTATTTATTCATCCAATATTTATATATACTATAATTGCATTTTATAATTACATATTCATAATTATATGTTAATACATATATATTTTATGTATATTGTATATATAAATATTACATGTCAACTGCATATATTTATATATGTATTTAGATATAGAATATTTTTATAGTCATATTCTGCTAGTTGGGTGCTATTTGATGTTGTGAGATATAATATTTGATAAGGATATGTGCAGTGATCCAGGTGTAACAATTGTTTTAAGCTATAAGAGAATTGTATGTACTTTCTGTTGTCATTTTTCCAAGTACACAGAGATGTGAAACACAGTAAAAGCACATTGTGATCATCTTTAAGGATATAAAAATCTGATGTCTAAATACTTTTAAGGGCCAAAGAGATGGCCCAGCAATTAAAGGCACTACTTTGCACAGGGTGATGGCCTGGGTTTGATTCCCTAGTACTTATGTAAAGGCAGATGCACAAAGGGGCACATGTGTCTCAGGTTCATTTGTAGTGACAGGAGGCACTCTAGCACCCATACTGTCTCTTAAATGAATACATATTTCATAAATACCTTTCAAATACATAGCAATAAAAGTTTATATGCTGTTTTTTATTTTTTATTTTTAGAGAGAGTCACAGAGAGAGACAGACAGAGAGAGAGGGTAGCGGGAGACAGATAGAGAATGGGTGCGCCAGCAGTCTCTCAGCTGCTGTGAACGAAATCCAGATGAGTGTGCCCCCTTGTGGGCAAGTGCTGCATTGTGCCCTTGCATCACTTTGCATCTGGCTAAACGTGGGACCTGGAGATTGGAACTGCTGGAAATTGGAACCAGCGTTCTTAGGCTTAGGAGGTAGGTGCCTTAACTGCTAAGCCATCTCTCCAGCCCAATTTATGCTGTTTTTTTTTTAAATCAATTTCATGGCTGGGTGTAGTAGCTCATGCCTTTGATCCCAGCAGAGGTAGGAGGATTGCCATGTGTTCAAGGCCAACCTAAGACTACATAGTGAATTCCAAGTCAGCCTGAGTTAGAGCGAGACCCTACCTTGAAAAAAACAATAAACAAATAATAAATCAATCAATAAATAAATTTCATTATATTTCTATGAAAACTGAATATTGATTAGAAGAAAATAATGGCCTATTCAGAGTTAGTTCTATAGTATGTTTTACTTAATTAAAATACAACATGCTTAAGAAAGCAGGCCGACAATTAGCCCTTAATTCCTTCTTTCATGAAAACTATATCAACTGCCTAATTTAAATTAACCATGAATCAAAGTAGGAGTTTTGTTTTCAAACAGTATACAACTTAATATGTTATAAAAAATAAATAGTTAATATACTATTTTTATGTAAATGTGAGAACAGATTATGTGAAAATAGAAACAGATCATATAATTTTCCCATCTTGAAATGTAAGCCATGACCATTAAACCAAATTTTAACTAATCTCCCTAATAAAAGTATTTCTCTGAATGACTAATTATATCTAATATGATAAGGATCTATTTCTTGTTTATGTGTTTAAAAGGCTGAAGAAATAAATCTGACGTTGAGACTTAAAAATTAAACAACTTGGGCTGGAGTGATGGCTTAACAGTTAAAGTGCTTGACTGTGAAGCCTAAGGACCCATGTTCAATTTCCAGGTCCTGTGTAAGCCAGATGCACAGGTGATGCATGTTCAAGGTCGTGCATGTACACAAGGTGGTGCATGCATCTGCAGTTCAATTGCAATGGGCAGAGGCCTCAGCTTGCCAATTCTTTCTCTCAGAAGAAAAATAAAATAAAACAGCTTGCAGATTTGCCATGATGGTTTTCTAATTCCTGTCCTCTCACTGAAAACAAAAATGTTACCCAGGGCTGGAGGGGTGGCTTAGCAGTGAAGGCATTTGCCTGAAAAGCCAAAGGACCCAGGTTTGATTTCCCCAGGATCCTTTTTAGCCAGATGCACAAGGGGGCATATGTGTCTGGAGTTCGTTTGCAGTGGCTGGAGGCCCTGGTGTGCCCATTCTCTCTCCCTGTTTCCCTCTGCCAAATCAATCAATCAATCAATCAATCAATCAATCAATCAATCAATCAATGTTACCAATGGGTTGTGCAGAAAATACCAGAATATGTAATAGCACACTTTATTTTTTTTTATTTTTTATTTTTTTTATTTTTATTTTTATTTTTTTGTTTTTAAGGGTCTCAACCCAGGCTGACCTGGATGGAAGGGTGGCCTTGAACTCACGGTGATCCTCCTACCTCTTCCCAGTGCTGGGAATGCGCCATCACGCCCGGCTATTTTTTTAATTAAAAAAGGATGGAAGTGTTAGTTTTACATGAATCTAGATATTCAGCTGCATCTCCTGGAGTTTGAGTTTAACCCTGAGCTTTCTGGCTGTTGACACTAAATCCATTTACTATCGTCTACTCCCAAAAGTAATGATGGATTCAAGAGCAAATGCAAACTGGTAAAAAAATCATTATCTTCTTATAATGAGGATAAAAGGTTCTACGTAACTTAGCATCTCAACTTTTTGAAAAACATACATAAAACAAACCAAATAAACATCCCTTTTTATTCACATCTCCAAACAGTGTAGGTTTTTAATATTGTTAAAATTATTCACTAGATGGTCTTGTTCAGCTACTTTTAGTAATAGTAGAAAACAAAAACATTTAGTGGGCATGGTATTGCACACCTTTAATCCCAGCACTCCAGAGGCAGAGGTAGAGAGGTAGGAGGATCACAGTGAGTTCGAGGCCACTCTGGGATGACATAGTGAATTACAGGTCAGCCTGAGTTAAAGTGAGACCCTAACTAGAAAAACAAAATAAAACAAAACAAAACAAAAAAGAAAACCAAAAAATTTACAGTTGGGAAGATGGCCATGATTTCCAGTGGCATACAATAGTAATGTTTGAGGGGAAAAATCAGGAAATAAAATTTGACAACGTAAGTCCTAGGACAAAGGGTGCAACCATAAACTTGGGAGAAATGAAATCTGACAGACTTAGCACACAGCCAATGTAAATGGCTGAATAACTAACGCTCTGGTGTTTATTGCCTTATGGAATCCACAGACCAACATCTACTAAATCATGAAGGTAACCATTTTGAGGTCCTTGAGTTTTGGGATCCCCATGTGTTAATGAATTAGCACTTTTATTTTATAATGAAACTGGCCACTAGAGATGGAGTTCAATTCAAATACTTTCCTAGCAGACATGAAATCCTGAGTTAGTCTATAGAGAGACTTAGATTCAAACTGAATGTAGCCCACATAATTGGGCAGAGTGTAGGTCCCCTTCACATTGAGAGATTTAGTGTTCAAAAATATCTGAGAGGTGACCTAAGTAGGGAATACTGGACACAACACTATGGCATGAATTATATACAAAATCTATAGTACATATAACATATTATGTGCATCATATAATATGCATATGAATTTTAGGTGGATATAGCTATCCCTGTTTGTAATATTAGCAATATATAAAACAAAGCTTTCTAAGTATAACTTAAAAAACTTGCACATGTACTATGAATAAAATTTTATTACATAATGTTAGATCATAGGAGAACAATTATTTTCATATTAATGTGAAACCAGGAAAGATGCTAAGGGGCAGGCAGATGAGGGAGATTCTTAGACTGAATAACTCTGGACCACTTATGCCATTGTCATGTGTTCAGGCATGCTGGGCTAAGTGAACATCTTTGAATGTATGCAGCTAAATATATGTGTGTTTTAGAATTTTATATAGGATTGCATATTTCAAGAGTTCGATATAATGTAAAAAATTTGTAGAAACTTGTCTTGAGTTGTTATAGAACATATGTATTTTTCGCTAGAAATTCTATGTTCACTGGAAGATAAAATTATGTTAATTCATAAGCATGAACTATACATAGAATAAGACTGACATAAAAACTGGATTAGAGGCCGTTGTGGAAGCCTGGGGTTTCTTTATAGCAATTGTACTGTAAGAATGCAGGCAGCACCTCCAAGGAGTAAAAAGAATTATGACTTCCATTTATCTGAGGAAGATAATAGGATTCAGAAGAACTGGCTATCAAGGAAATGATTTTGAAAAATCTCCAAAGAGTTTTTGCTTCTTATCAAACACATTACACTTGCAAAGATGACTATTTTTCTCTCAGATTTTTTTAAACATACAAACAGAATACACAAATGAACATTTAAAAGGTTTTGTGAAATTTTTCTTCTGTATGGATTAAGAAGATAGAACCCCAAAAGGATGGTGAATCCTGGCCTCTAGAAAAACAGTTGACTAGAAACTTGAATACTATCATCAACATTAATGGCTGCTGACTTTGTTACAGTTTTTTTTTTTTTAATCTCAAAAGGAAATGATAATTTAGTATCTATTTTCTAACAGTTTTATAAACATAGAATGTCAGAGATAAGATGAATTAATCGCATGATATATGTCATTTTTGTAATGTTTAATTTGGTAGTTTTAAAAGGTGCATTTAATGTAGTAGTATAATTATGAAATTCTGAATGCCTAAGTTCACACATCTTAATTAGATTATATGTTTAATGTTTCTCAATTGCAAATGTATATGCACCCATCTTAAATCTATGAGTCTAAATTTAAGTTTAATAGGTGAATGTTTATTAATTTAAAATATTAATGATTTAATAATCCATGAATTAATAATTACAAATACTTATACATTGTTTATTTTTCTTCACCAAATTTGAAATTTTTGTTTCTGTAGGTGAGGAGGCTACCTCTAGTCTTCCTTTTATTTTATAATTGTACTACATACCTATCTTCACAGTTTTATGAATTAGACTGTATGTATATACCTTCATTGCTTTAACAAATGTAAAACTCTAATAACTCTAAAACTGCTAAATTACATGTTTTAGAAAGAATGATGGTTATTTTTTCATAATTATAAAACCTTTGTTGGTTCTGATCATCTCATATGTGAATACTTCAACTCAGACCTTCAATGTCTAAAATATTGAAGCCATGTTCATTCCACCTGTTCCGTCCCTCCACCCCTACAACACCAACCAGCCCATGTTTCTTTAGCCATGATTGTTTCTGTGTCTACCTGCTCTGAGCATTTACTCCCAATTCCCTTTGAACATGGATATCCTCATAGTTCCTTATCCGTATCACTGTCCATTTTACTCTGGATGCAAGTAGCATGTAGCCTTCTTCATCCAGGCATTGCTTTAACAGAGCTGGCTAAACTGAATGGGACGACATTTGTCTTTTTAAAATGTAAGTACAATTTCCTCACTCAGTGAAGGGACTGGTTTGTTAGAGAAGTTATTTTCTTTCCTATGCCATTGCTTGTATAGATCTATTCCACCATACCTTCATATTGCTAGGACAAATAATCTGACCAAAAGCAACTGGTTGGAGAAAAGGTTTTATTTTGGCTTAAAGTCCCAAGAGAGATCTTCATGACAGCAGAAAGAATATGGTGCAGCAGAGGCTAGTCACCACTTCTGCCACAGAAAGTGACAATAGCAGGAAACTGAACTAAGCTGGGGATAGATGGGGAGGGAATAAACCTCAAGGTCTGCCTGCAATGACACACTTCTAACAGGTCTTCATAATTCAAAATGTCACCAGCTGGACAGCAAACATTGAGACCACATGCATTTCTGGAGACACCTAATTCAAACCACAATAAGAATCTGTCCTACCTGTTAGCATTTTACATTGTGGGTTAATGAGTATTCTAAGATAACAGACATATATATCTACCTTTTGGGGTAAATTTCAAATGTTTTGGACTTGGTGCTTTTTCTTTTTTATAGTTTTGCACCTGAAGCTATTTATGCCTCTATCAGAACTCACAGAAATTTATACCTTTCACTTGTGTGAGAACCCCTACTATTTGCTTATGTCTGTAACACTCCTGTCTCTTTTATATTTGAATTCTCCATATGAAGCTACACAAGGCCTTGCTTTGATGATCAAGTCTAAAAAATTCCAAACTATTAAAAAGAAATTGTTTAAAAATAATCTTTTAAGTTATCTAAGGATGTTTGATATTTTTGTAATTAGTACACACAATTTCATAAGTAGAAGAATAAAATGTTTTATGCTATTAGGTTTGTACTCTATGGGTAGCATTATGAAAAATCTACAAAAATCATTAAATCTAATTGGACTAAATGTTTCCGTTATTAGTCTAATATCCTTTTATTGTGCTTCCTTATGAAAATAACCATGAAAAAGAAATAGGAAGCTGTTAATGTTTTTATGCCTACTTCCTTATTTAATTTAATTTGTTTTGCTCTGTAATCATTACTACTTCCTAAATTATATTTTCACATATTGTATATGGTAACCACAAAATAGTCTTACTAGTACCATAATAACATTACTCATAATTAATAGCCAGATGTATCTTTATGATGTCTAAAGTATGAATTATGCTTTTAAGTAAAGATAGTAAGTAAAGAACTTTGTTTCTTTTTTACTTTCCTTCTTCATTGAGAATTCAGATTTTTATTTACTTCCAAAGTCAACCTACTTTCTTCATTTATCTCATGAACATTAATTAGTTGACCAAAGTGAAAAGACCTATTTTCTGATTTATTCTCACATCCTTCTTCAGTCGTTATTTCTTTCTCTATTTTTTATTATGAATGCAAGAGGAGCTAGAATTACAATGTTAAAAAGTGCATTTGAGCTGGGCATGGTGGTGCACACCTTTAATCCCAGCACTTGGGAGGCAGAGGTAGGAGGATCACCATGAATTTGAGGCCAACCTAAGACTACAGAGTGAATTATGGATCAGTCTGGGCTAGAGTGCAACCTTACCTTGAAAAACAAAACAGCAAAAAAAAAAAAAAAAAAAAAAAGTGCATTTATAATGACCAATTTTACATAGTCTAAATCCATTAAAAGGCAATTAATGCTATTCCTGAAGCATCAATTGTATGCATATAAACTTTTATAAAAGAAAATGTATCTTTAGAGCTAGTTCATTTTAATAATATTTTATTTACTTATGTATTTGAGAGAGAAAGAGGCAGAGAGAGAGAGAGAGAGATGGGCATTCCAGGGCCTTTAGCCACTGCAAACAAACTTTAGATGTATGTGCCATCTTGTGGGTACTGGGAATTTGATCCTGGGTCCTTAGGCATTGCAGGCAAGCACCTTGAGTGCTAATACATTTCTCCAGCCCTGAGTTATTTTGAATAAGAGAATTTTAAAAGGTTTGCAAAATATTTTTAAGCTTGGAATTCTCTTCAGCTTACCTAGTATATGTGGAGAAAGAGAGTTGATATTGATATTCTACCTTGGTTATCCATTTCCTAAGCCTTGTTAGGCACATATCATATAACTTTGTTAAATAAATGCAGTCCCCAATTATGGAGGAGAGTTTAAAAAAGAGTGAAAAGTCAGAGCACCCATTGTAGTGGAAAAGGAAAGAAAATAAGCAAAATAAATCTTCATGTAATGCTCACCTCCTCAATTGGACTTGCATAGCCACCTTATTTTAATTTCAACCTGCCCCCATTCACAGCTCTATCTTTTTTTGTTCCAATATTAGTTTATATAGCACATTGTTATCTCCATGGATTTGTATTATGCTATTAAAACAACAAGTGAAAAATTTTTACTTTTTGAGAAAGTACATGCAGAACCAAACATAATTTATATCTGAGAGGCCACTCATGAAAATATTACAATAATCCAGAAGTGAGAGGACAATGGCAAAGGACATTATATAAATGCCTTCATTGTTAATACAGACAACCAGTTTTGTTTCAGACTGTAAGAAGAGAGGAGGAATCAAGGATGATCCTGATTTATTTTTCTGTGTTTGTAATTGCAGCAATGGAAGTGCAAAGAATTTGTTGGGGAACACTGAAAGAAGGACAGATTTGATTAGTGGCAGGTTGTAGCAGGTGCTATTTTATGACCATGTCCTTTAAGAAAGGGTAGACAATGTACATTCTAGGAAAATCATGTGTGATTCTGGGCTACTCAAAAGTAGTGGTCATTAAAATCAGACCACATATAGCAAGAATCTGGTTTCATTCAAACTTGTACAAGTAGAAACCTGTAAATGCAGAAGTGTGTTTTTACTTACTGTGTGTGATGAAGTGAGCTAAAGGAATGAACGATGAGAATGACTTTTGGTCAATTTTTCTTTGGCTTTAATGTGCACACAAGTCTGAACTCATAAACACATATACACACTCCACTCATACACATACATACACAGACAAGGTCACACACACACACACACACACACACACACACACACACCACTCTTGCACATACATACACACACAAGACACACACACACACACACACACACACGGGAGAGAAAGATGTAGAAAAATAATTCTGATGAGGTGAATGACAATATATGAAGGGCAATAGTTATTATGAATTATTAACATAGATGATCCATAATGCATATAAAACAGAAGAATGGTAAAGACTAAGGATGTGAGATTTGAAAGTTAGTAGTGTGGGGTGGTAATACAGGGCACAGTAAGGTGTTCATCCTGTTTCTATGCTCAGGTTGTGAGCCACAAGACTAAAGGAAGCACTTTGAGAAGGCTGAAGAAGCAGCATCTTCTGAAGACATGCAAGTTTTCTTGGAACAAAGAAGTGATTGAAATGCACATCATATTAGAAAATATTTATTTATAAAAGAAAAGGTGGATTTTCTGGTATTTTGGGACCCCTCATCCATCCAGGAGAAGGGAGATACCCCTTAGCTTTTCTTCTCTCATTTTTACTCTCTTAAGATAAATTGTACATAATTAAAACAAAATTAATTAATGTGAAGAAAGAAATACTGTAAATTACAATAGTAAGCTATTGTGCTAAAAATACAGAGTTTTTTTTTTTTTTTTTTTGATGTTGTGAAGGAGAGCTCTTAGGTCTGTATTTAAATGATAAATCAGTAGTGTGTGCAGGCCAGGATAATGAATGAACATACTTGAAAAAAAAAAAAAAAAAAACAGGCTTTTAAAAGTACAATATTCTCTTTAAAAAGGCATACACATTCTTTTATAAACAGGAGCACACACTTATCAGTAATTTTAATAATTGTATGCAGAAAAATGGTCAAAGAGCTCACACAAGATAATAGGCCTGCAAATGGAGATACACACACACACACACACACACACACACACACACACACACACACATACACACACACGTGGTACATGTAAAATTTTGCTAGCAGATAGTAGTAAAGGCAATGACAAATATAAAATACTTTTTAAGTGAAATAAGTCATATACAACATACATGAATGAGTGCATCTATATGGATTATTCAGTGAAGTCAAAACTGTAAAGACAGGAATTACATGATCAGCTGCCTGCAGTATTGAGGAGAATGGAGAGTCATAGAAGACCAGAGGCATAAGGCACCAGTGGGATTATATAAATGTTCCAAATGTGTTTGTAATGATGTGCTCACATGCTTCTTTTCATTTCAATGGAATGGATAGTTTAAAATTAATAAACATTACTATATTTCAAAATGAGAAGTAAGAAGGTTTAAAAATAGAATATTCAATGGTCAGAAGAGCTAGATTAGAGAGTAAATTGCTTGCCTTGTGAGCAAGAGCAGCTCAATAGTGTCCTCCATAATCATGTAAAAATCTGTGCATGGTGCCACGTGTTTGTAAACCCAGTGCTTGGGAGAAAGAAATAGGGGAATCTCGTGGAAGAGCTCTGGACAGCCAGTCTAATTTAACTAGCAAACTCCAGATAAATGAGAGATCCTACAAAAAAAAAAAAAAAAAAAAGAGTCAATGAGTTTCTTAAGGATGACAATGAGGCTATCTTTTAGACCTTCACCACATGTGAACAATCATGTACATTCATACCTGCACATGTGTGCACATGCATGTACACACACAGAGAAACATATTTAAGTAACAGAAATATGGCAAAAAGTTAAATGTAGTAAAAATGAATTTGAGGAGAACAATCATGTTATTTTAGTTTTTCTTAAAGTTTTGATTTTTTTTTATTTCCAACGATGTTCTAATAGGAATAGTTATTATGTCTATTGTTCCAGTTATATAATTTTTATAATATTTCACCATGAAAATAGGAGAAAAGAGGCAAAAGTGGAAAGCACATCTTTTCTACTGAAAAGGGAAAACACATTTGCAAACAAAGCCATGCATAGTTCTGCAACAGAAGAAAATTTAGTATGCTATGAATAATAGTCTATCTGCAAGTTCAGGGAATGTGTCCAATCACGTCTGAGGTGGTGTGCTCTTTGAGAGCTCGTTTGGAGGTTCTGGCAGGAGAGTGGAGCTACTCATATACCCTTGAACAAAGATGGATCCTCCTCTGTTCTGGGGAGGTTGTCCTCTGACAGATTGCACAGCTTCAGTGGGGATGCACATGGAAGAGTCAGGGAGGAAGTTTATACCCACCTAGCCAGACAGATTAGTGTAATCAATTCTGGCAATCAATGGGATGACAGGTGTCACAGCCAGATCACCCTCACATACAGCAGTGTGATGTCTTTTGTTTTTTTTTTTCTCAATATTCCAGACATGACTCAGAACCACATGGAAAACGATTCATCAATGTTTAGCGTAAACAGTGTGAAAAGATAATGACAAGGTTTTAGGCTTAAGCAACTTGAATTTTCCTTAACCAGGCTGACAAAAGCAAAACAAAGATGAATGACAGGAATCACTTTTGACAATGTTGAATTTAGTATCCTATCTAAGATTCAGGTGAAAACACCTAGTAGTCATGATGGCTTAGAAATCTAACATCAAGGCAGTGGTCTAAGCTAGAAATTATCATTAACATTTGACATGTCAACAGCTCTTTAAAGCCATTGAGTGGAACAACATCATCTGTGGAGAGATGAACTAGAGAGAATAGTTCCAAGGAGAGAATCCTGGTTCAAAACTAGTATATGGATATGTGAGTTCTTAGAGGAGACACTACTGAAGGAGACTGAGATGAAAACAAGAGAGTTTAGCTCTCTAAAAGCCAAGTATGTGTTGCTTTCAGGACAGGAGGCAATGGGTCATCTATGCCTCATGCTGGCTTCTGGAGGAGCTGGATTAAATTAGTGCGTATTGCACATTGGATTTATCAACCTGGACTCCAGCTTTGAAAAATTACCTACACTGTAATGTTCAAACTGGGATACTTCATGAGCAAAAGAGGGATGCCAAAGGAAGTAAAAATGCCCCAGGTAAATAAATCATATGGTTATTATAGTAATTTATGGTTCTTATGAATAATAAATGTATTTAAAAGTAAAGTATTTTGGGGTAGTAAGGGGAAACCTTACTGAAGTGGGGTTAGGAAGGGACAGGAAGCACTTCCTCAGTGAACATTTCTGAACCATTTAGCCTTAAGCTCACAGGTGTAGCAGTTCTTATCAGAAGTTCCCACCAGATGCAGCAAGCTGTGAAACTTACAATTATCAGTTATCTTGCTGGCTGAGGGCAGTATCCACATAGGACTGTGGTCTAATGTAAGGGGTTGGAGCCTGAAAATTAGATGTAGCTTATACTCACCTAGGAGCAAATATTGTGAGAGTTCAGTTCTCCCAGTGATTGCACAGTTTGTTACAGACAATCAGAGCTCAACTTGCAATGACATCTAAACATGAGTTTTCTATAGTCCCCTGGAGAAAGGAGGGTATTTGTGTATGGAACAAGTGATTAGGTGAAAACAGGGGAAAAGTAAGTGTTCATGGCTATGCATTTATCTATAGCAGGAGAAAAAATATATCTGTGTGAAATTGGAGGCAGAGTGTGATTTGATGAAAAATGATTATAACCAGATGTATGTAACAGATAGTAAATTAAATAAAATTGGAGGGGGAGTTTTTCTTTTAGAAAGGAAGAGATAGACAAATATGTGAAGTGAAGACATCATAACACCTGAAATGCTGGTTTGAAATAAAATATATCTCTGATTTCATGGGTTTCAATTCCTATAGTAGAAAGCCACATGTTGCTGGCATGAACTTCCTGACCAGGCATTAATGGGAGGAAGGGATTTAGTCAAGCAGGGGGAGTTCCATTATTGCAGAAGAAGCTGGCCTGCTTTTACAGGTTCAAGCAGAGAGAGAAAAGCTACCATGAAAAAGCAAGCAAACATACTTAAGAACTACAGCAAAGCTCAGGTAATTTGCATAGCTTTAGAATGAAATTCCAAATCCACCTTGACATGTCAGGGCTGGACCTTAGGATACACCCACAGCAATACCTTCTCTAGCTAGGTGGCTGCAGATCTAAATTACAAACTTTATCAAAATCCTGAATATATTGGGTGCCATCCATTTAAACTACCACATTCTGCCCCTGGACCCCAATAGATTTATAACTATCTCACATTGTATGTTGAGTTAAGTGAAAAACCAGAGGTCTCCATAGTCTTTATTAACCTAAGATAGTTCTAAAGTACCAAGTCTCATTTGAGATTGAAAATGGTGCCTTATCTGTGAGTCTTGTAAAATCAAAACCATATAAAGGCACAGAATAAGCATTTCCAATTCCTATAAGGAATAGCAAAGAGAGACTGTAACAATGCAAAATCAACAACCATCAAGCAAACATCAAACATCTGCAATTCAAATCCAATATCATAACCAGTGACTGACAGTCTTCAGATTTTCCAATTCCAGCCCTCCAGCTGGGTTGATTATCCAGGAAAAACTTCTATCTCAAGCCAACAACCTAATGGTAGCCCTTGCATAGTCCTAGTATATCCAAACCATCTTTGGATCTCCAAACAAACCACAGTCCAATGGCTTTGTCAGGCTATCAGGCTCATTGTGACCTCTCTATATGCAGCATCTCAGCAGCAGCTTCTGGAATCATGTGCACTTCGCCTATTCCATGCATTTTTCATGCTTCCCAAACCAACACAAGGAGTGCAGGACACAACCATATTCTTAATTCAGGGACAAAATAAATAGTTACTTTGAAGATCAGGTTCCTTCTCCTGTCTACTCTTTTCAAAAAGAGCTTGTATTTCTATCATGGTGTTTCTGTTGCAAAATCACTGCAGGCATTCCCTCCATTGTTTTAATGTAAAGTAGGTGGGTCATCTTCACTAAGATTGCTAATGTGTTTGACAATATTAGCTCCAGTAACCTAAAACTAGACTTGGTGTCAATAAATTTTAAATATGCTTGAATTTTTCCAACTTAAAATTTTAAATCTTTCAGTTCCATATTTTTAGCCAAGCACACCAATCCATTCCAAATTTAATCTTTTTTTTTACTTTTTTAAAATTTTTATTTATATTATTCTGATTTTACATTCATAGTATTGGTTCCATTGTCCTCCTCCCTGTCCTCCCTCTTCCAAAGGGACCCTCATCAATGGGGAATGTGGGCCTTGCATTGTAAGGTTAGTCAAGAATTCTGGGGTGAAGGCCCCAGTCTCTGTGCATAATGCCCCAACTCGTGACTCCAACAATCTTTCCGCCCCCCTCTTCCGTGAGTTTCCCTGAGCCACTTTGGGGTCATTTTAGTTCTGTTTCAGTGATGAGGTTTTGGGAGCCTCTGTGTCTCTGGATATCTGGCTTAGTTGGAGTTGGATGTTCTCTGTGTTTATCTCCTTCAGCCTTTTTCTGGTGTTGTGATCGCCATGAACACTGAACTCTTGCCCTTCCCCTGCGTTGTTCTATGGTTTCAGCTGGGGCCCTGGTGAGGTGTGGTTAGCTGATCCTCCCTTCAGGTTCGTTGTCCACCTGAAAAAAGATAAGCAAATTCTCCAATGGAGAGAAAAGTTAGTACTAGGTAGAAGGGATGACCATCTATGTTTTGGAGGAAATTTTGTGTGTGTTGGCTCTCTTCTTGCCCACATTTGGTGATATCTTGCTCTTGGAGACTGAGCTTATTTTTGTACCTGGTTTTGACTTATTTCCCAGTTCAGCAATGAGTTGCATTCCACTGAGTGGATCTGTTAGCCAAATCAAGAGCAATTTAATCTTGATCAAACTTTCTGCACCTAAGAAACAGAGCACAGCCAGCACTTATGCCAGTATACCAGTTCCAACACCATTTTCTGCAGTCTTTCCTTCACCTTAGAAAGTTCATAAACCAAGCCTCCCAGTACAATTCTATTTGCACTTAGCATTTTCAAACTCTCATCAGAATAGTTCATAAAATTTGGGTTATGACTCCAGTATATGCCTTCAGTTGCAAGTATCAAGTCCATGCCCATTCCTCCAAAGTTAACATTCCAAAAGACCAAAAACCACATGAGCAGATTCATGTCATTGACACCCCACATTCTGGTACCAATTTTGTGGTAGACAGCCATGCATCCCTGGGATAACCTTCCAGACCAGCTACCACTATGGGAGGAAGGTATTCATTGAAGCAGGGGTAGTTCTATCAAGGCAGAAGAAGCTGGCCCGCTTTCACAGGTCCAAGCAGAGAGAGAAAAGCCACGACCAAAAAGCAGCCAGCACAATTAGGAACTCCAGGCAAAGCTCAGGTACTTTGTATATGTTTAGACTAGAATTCATATCCACCCCCACACTTTAGGGCTGGACCCTAGCATCCACTCACAGTGACATCTCCTCCAGCCAGGTGGCTGCAGATCAAAATTATAAACTTTGATAAAATCCTGAATATATTGGGGGCCATCCATTTAAACTACCACAATACCTTTAAAAGTTATAAAGTAAATATAAATTTACATGTGAGTTTTATATGTACTTATATACATGTCAATAAATGAATATAACCCTTAATTCATTTCACTAAGAATACCAGAGGGAAAAGCCACCCTAATTATAATGATCACACCTTGTTTGATCATCTTTTTGTTTGTTTGTTTTATTTATTTATTAATTATGTGAGATAGTTAGAGACAGAGAGAGGAGAGGGAGAAGTAGTGTGCCAGGGCCTCTAGGCATTTAAGTTAAACTCCAGATACATACACCCGCTTGTGTGCATGTGTAACCTTGCATGCTTGCATCACTGGAGCTTCTGGCTTACTTGGGACCTGGAGAGTAGAACATGGCTCCTTAGTCTTTGCAGGGAAGCATCTTAACCACTAAACAATCTCTGCAGACCCTCATCTAAGTTTTTTAGTAACATCTCCTGAAGAAGGACCCAGATCTCCTTGGAGAAATTCAAGATTATAAGTAAAAACAGACAAGTATCCAGGTAACTATGGAAAATCTTATTATCCCACAAAACACAGAAGTGCTCTCAGAGTGATAGGGAGTTAGATACCAGCCTAAAGGGGCCATGATAGTCCAAGTGCAGACCGCTTGAACTTTTTTTTTTTTTTTTGAGGTAGGGTAGGGTTTCATTCTAGCCCAGGCTCACCTGGAATTCACTATGTAGTCTCAGGGTACATTTTTAGAATTCTGTTTGGTTCACTATGTACTTTTATGTCTGGAGATTCTAAGGTAAGTACAGATTTGACCAGTGCCTGTAATTGGCTGATGGTAGATGATTCATATGGCAGGATATTGATTAGACACATTTGCTTTGAACAAAATTAATTGCTTGATGATTTTAAATAAAGCAACTATAACTTTATCATACTTAGATGTGAAATATATAAATGGTGTGCTCTTAAATGTATGACAATGATGTTAGTCATTGTCAAACTGTCAAGAAGATGAAATTGAACATTGAATTTTATTAAGATGATACAAAAGTCTACCCACAAAAACTAAATGGAATGTGATGTTTTCTTTTTCTTTTTTTTTTTTTTGTTTTGTTTGTTTTCATTTATTTATTTAAGAATGAAAGACAAAGGGAGAAAAAGGCAGAGAGAGAAAGAGAATGGACACACCAGGGCCTCCAGCCACTGCAAACAAACTCCAGATGCATGCACCAACTTGTGTATCTGGCTTACATGGGTACTGGGGACTTGAGCCGTGGACCAGGGTTCTTAGGCTTCACAGGCAAGCGCTTAACCACTAAGCCATCTCTCAATCCTTATTTTTTCTATTAATGGATGGGGTATGTGGTTAAGTGCACACCCTTTCTCTCAAACCACTTACATAAACAACTTCAACATGTTAAAATTTTACATAATGATTATGCTAAAGTTGCTCAAATTTCCAACAAGTCACATTGACTAAACCATGCATATTGAAAAGCAATTATTGTTTAATGGACTTTTTACAAGACATTTTTTGCACTACAGCTGCTTAGTTGCTATTAATTCTGCTTGAATGTATCATGCAAATATCAACACCTGTGATACTTCCTAATCATTGAGCTGAAGTCCATAGTGTATTCTTAGTCTTTTCTGCTCTACACATTTTTTATTTTTCTGCTTATTTAGATATTTTATATTTTGTCTTAGCAGAATATTACTCATTTTACATAAATTTGCATCGTGTTTAATAAATACTAAGGGTTGTTTTAAGGGAAAGCTTTGTGATTAAACCTTTCATTGCTGTTGAAATATTTCTAACTCACACAAATTAAAGAAGGAGGGATCGATTTGGATACTTAGGTATGAGGGGTTTTAGTCTGTGGGTAGCAACATCTGAACCTTATGACAATGAGATCCTAGGCAGGAGGACACTGTTTATCCCATGATGCACAGTAGACAGAGTTAGAGGAAGGTACTCAGTAATAGGTCCTCAGGTACTCACTTCCTCAAGCTGGTACCACATCCTGAAGCTTCTTCACTTCCCAAAATAACACCATGATCTTGGGACCAAGCACTAAACACAGGAGCATATGGGAGGCATTTTTCATTTAGGAAATAACATTCTACCCCTCTCCTCTATGTCTCATGATGATCTTATAATGCAAAAAAAAAAAAAAAAAAAAAAAAAAAAGTCATTTGGTTCAATGTTAAGAGTCCCCAAAGTCTTAACCTTTATATCATTGTTCAAATGTCAAATACAAATAACGTCTTGGTTTCAAGGCAAACAATTATCTGTGAACCCTTTGAAATAAAAAGTTACATGTGACAGAGCAAATATTTCTATTCCAAAAATGAAGAATGAGATATAGACAGCAATGAAGGACCAAAACAAGGCAAAAGTCTTGCAGAATAAACATTCAATGCTATAATTAATGTCTACCTTACAGGGCACACAGGGTAACAGTCTAAGCACCAGTGCTCATAGGCAACTGAACCCAAATGTTCCTGTTACAACCCACATGGCACCTTTTCCCAGCACATATCTCATGCCTGTGTGATCTCTGTCTTCCTGGGATCTCCTTTCCATCTTTGTGTTCATTCCACATCCTTATACATCCTTTCCTGGGCTGCTAACAGGCAATGCAATTTTCCTACCCATTAGATAACCTCTAACATTTTCATTTTTGTTCTTGTAAAACCAGCATCACATGGTGCCTACATTTACTTCAATAGTTACTTACTGTGGTAGTTTGAATAGATGGACCCCAATATATTCAGTGTTTTATTTTAGTTCATAGTTTGCATCTGCAGCCACTTGGCTGGAGACAGTGTCACTGGGCGGATCTTAAGGTGTGGTGTGGGTTTAGGATTTCAATCTAAAGATATGCAAAGTGTGCCTAGGTGGAGTTCCTGAGGTATGCTGTGCTTTTGGCTTGTGGCTTTCTCCCTCTCTTGCTGGTGCTGTAAAAGACAGGCCAGCTTCTTCTGTCATTAAGGAACATCTCCTGGATCTGTAAGCATCAATAAATAAATCGCTTCCTCCATAACTGTGCCTGGTCTGGAAGTTCATCTCAGAGAACCTGAAGCTGTCTGGTACACTTACTATGCTTGGATGAGAGCTACAGTGGCCTGTAAGTTCTGGAATGGCTGAATATGAGGAAACATTTCTATACATGACCCTTGTAAAGGAAGAGTTCCTTATAGCACTCTTCTTCAGCAGTCCTTGAAATGAAGATACTGAGTTCAGTGGTTCTGGTTAATTCCTGAGGTGACTTCATGACATCATTCCTGTTGTCAGATGCAAAGTGCTGGCCTCCTGTTTAAGAATCCTAATTTATCCAACAACTGTACTCTCCTTGCTCACCACCTTCAAGAGCAGAGATGGTACTCACATTTATTCAGAAAGAACACCAGCCTATGAATGGTGTTGCCTCCAGGTAGGATGCATCTTCCCACCTCAATTTATTCATTCTAGTATATCCCTCAAAGATAATTCAAGAGGTCTGTCTCTTAGGTGCCTCCAGATCCATTCAAACTGACAACGAAGATTAACCAACATATGGACATTTTTTAAGTTAATTAATTTTACTTAGTGACCCTTAGAACAACTTTTATTGTACTCTCTAGCATAATTTTGGACTAATGAACATGAATGAGTTGAACAATGCAATGTGTTAACATATTTTCAGGCTTCTTTCTGTGAGGGTAACCCTACAATATGTCTATCAAATGGGATTTCCCAGATGCAAAAAAAAATACTAATCAACATAAACTTTGAGTTTCTGTAAACAGTCAAGAAACATTAGTGCTCATTTTATCTTATTTTGCCATGTTCTTGAGCTTTAAATGTATATCTATAGGGCATAGAAAGGCTGAGAAATAAAAAAAAAAAAAGTGAAACACTTAAAAATACCAAAAAGGAGAAAAAGAAAAACAACCAACAGTCCCAGTGTCCAAAATATAACTAATTTATTGCTGAAAATTCCCCTAAGACTTGAAAAAATACTTATATTATTTATGTGAGTAGGGGGACAGAGACAGAGAATGGGCACTCCAGACTGTCTTGCCACTGCAGATGAACTCCAGACAAGTGTCACTTTCTGTACCTGGCTTTACGAGGGTGCTTGGCAATTAAACCTAGATTGGTAGGTTTAACAACAATCCACTGAGCCATCTTCACTACCCCACCAACACTTTTTTTAATGAAATGTATTTTCAGAAACTGATGCTGAATCATGATTGTCATTAAAGGAAGTTAAGACCTTAAACTTCAGGTTACAAAATTGACAACAGAAGCATATCACAGGCAGAAAACTAACAGATATAAAATTGTTAATAAAAACAAATCTAACAAATAGAATGAATACTCTAGATATAGAATCTACTGTAAGTAAAAAATAGTAATTATTGTCAGATGACTCAGTGGTTAAGGTGCTTGCCTACAAATCCTAGCAACTCATGTTCAAATCCCCAATACCCATGTAAGGTCAGATGCACAAAGTGCCCATTCTCCTCTCTCCCTCTTTCTCTCTCTCTCTTCCCACTTTTCTCTCTGTGTCTCTCTCCTTGCAAAGGCAAATAAATATATATTTTTAAAAAAGAGAAAGAAGTACTGTGGTATGGGGAAATATACCATTGAAACACATATGTCTAAGTGGTTAAGGCATTTCCCTGCAAAGCCAAAGGATCCAGGTTTGACTCACCAGGACCCACATAAGCCAGATGCACAAGGCAGCACATGCAATGGGAGTTTGTTTGAAGTGGCTAAATGCCCTGGAGAGCCCATTCTCTGTCTCTCTCTCAATCTCTCTATCTATCTGCCTCTTTCTCCCTGTCTCAAATAAAAATATTTTTAAAGTAGTATATTTTGAGGGGATACAGGTAAAATTAAAATTTAGAGTAGTCAAACATCAATAATAAGTAAATCCAGTTGTTCATTATGAACATTAGTAGGTAGCTTTAGAATAACATTCCTTTTGTATTTTTAAAGACAATACAAAGGTTTTCTGGCCAGTGGCACAAGGGAACCAGAGAAATGTGAGTAGATTATGCTTTGGGTATGTGTTGATTCAGCTATAGAAAGGTACAGTGAGGCATTTTTGAATTATAAGCATATATATATTTCTTATAAAATTTATCAAAAATATATTTTAGGGCACAACTTTATATCTGAGAATCATGTTTCATAGGATATGCATGCTAGCATTCTGTCCTGTTCTTCATCTTACAGTCTTAGTTGACAGGAAATGCAATTGTTTTCTGTAAACACCTTCTGGGTTAATCTAAGTGTCTGACCTTTCCATAATGTAGCAATTCTCCTCTTAGTCATTTCTCATTGCTTGTCTTCTCTTGTGAAAGGTTCTTTGCATTTCTACATGCATTTGTTACTTTTCATGAGAGGAAAATTGAAACAATAATGACCTTTTTTTCAAAATATGCAAGTGTAGCATTGAAAGCAAAAGAGAGATGTTGTCCATAAAATTTACCTCTATCACTTTCTGTTGATGATCAATCTTTGCAGTATTTTACCCTCTCCTAGACCCTAGAATTTTAGGAAACAATAATGTACATATAGATATTTTGTTATATTTCTATTTACTTTCATTTCATTTTCATCAAACAATACAAGTTTTCTAAACTATTGAAATAAAATTTATCTATCATTTTGAAAATTGTATTCTTATGTATACTTAGGCCAACAACTCCCAACTGGGTGCAAAGAGGAAAGAAAACAACATAGAAGAAAAAAAAAATACTTCTAGGGTGTGGTAGTTTGAATATATGTCCCCCAATATATTCAGTGTTTTACTAGTTATAGTTTGCATCTGCAATCACCTTGCTAGAGGCAATGTCACTGGGGGCCAGTCTCAAGGTGTTAATGGTGGGTTTGAGATTCCATTGTAAAGATATGCAAATGTGCCTAGCAGGAGTTCCTGAAGTGTGCTGTGTGACCTTTTGGCTATAGTTTTGCTCTGTGTGCTGTGGTGGCTGGTTGGCTTTCTCTCTCTCTGTTTGGCCCTATTGAAAGCAGGCTGCTTTTCATGCCTTTATGGAACTTTCCCTGGATCTGTAAGCTTCAATAAGTAATATCCCCTCCTCCATAACTGTGCCTGGTCTGGAAGTTCATCTCAGCGAACCTGAAGCTGTCTGCTACATAGGGAATATATAATTTTCTAATTGAAAAGGAGAGCAATAACTCTTCATATTTAAGAAAATTAACAACTAAAAATACAGCAAGTAAAAGTCTGATGGAAATGTACTGGAATCCATGTCTCAGTAAAGATCTCTATCAAAATGTACTTGATCTTGGAGGTAACCTCAATGAAATCTTCTGGAAAAGAGATCTTGATCCAATTTTCTGATAACAGCTTAGGTGGAACATCTTTCCATGTGCTTGTTTGTTACCTTTAATCTTTTCCAGTGAGTTGGAGCTTCACATCTTTAGTGTGTTTTGAAAATAGGTTCCCTCTTATCTTATGAAATTTTGCTCAGGCTTTTTACATTTTGAACAACAGTGCTTTACCAGATACATCTGTTATAAAATCTTCATGCCTTGTTGTCTTCTCTTGACCAGAGTTCCTCAAATAGCTGAACATATCCTTTCTTTTGTATTACAATTTTTACTTTATTTTTATTAGCATTCAAAGAATATGGTATCATTATATTTTTCAAACATTTCCCTTTTGCCTCTTCTGACTTCCCCTCATCATAGCCTCCTTTCCCCTTACATACTTTGTATTTCTTCTTGTTCCCTCCCCCTTTCTCATCTAGTTCTATACCTAATACTTACTCTCAGATCCACTTACTTACATACATATGTACATTAACAGTTAGGATCCACATATGAAAAGGGAAATGTGATTATTATTGAATTCCTTGCCCTGGGTTAACTCGCAGTATAATTTCCCAATTCTGTCAATATTCCTGCAAATTTCTTCCTTTCATGTTATTTTATAATTGAATAATGTTCCACAGGTCAAATTATCCCTTTGATTTGGTACCTAAACAGTCATTAAGAAATCAACTGTTTTCAACATTTTCTGTGTCATGCTCAGCTGTTTACATGTTATCTGGAGATTTGTATTCTGCTAGTCATGCTTGTAGAGGAAGCACACTTAAGTGCTATGCCACCTCTACAGCCCTGAGATGACTCTTTGTATATGAGATGTTTTTCTAACATAATTTGTCAAAAGACCATCTTTTCATCCTTCAGTTACTTTTCCTTCTTCAATCTATGTCTTGAGTCTCTACTATATTCTCTTTTTTAAAATATTTTATTATTAATTTATTTATTTGAGAGAAGAGATACAGAAATAGGCAGAGAGAAATAGAGAGAGAGAAAGAGAATTGCCTGCTCTCCAGCCATGTTCAACTCCAGATGCAAAATTCTTGTATATTTTACGTGGTCCTGGAGAATCAAGCCTAACCGGGTCCTTAGACTTTAGGTTTAAGCAATAAGCCATCTCTCCAGCCCTCTACTATATAATTTATTTCAAATAGTTGAAGTCTGACTTGAAATATGGAAAATGTTGCCTGCTCTGTTATGTTCAACTGAGAAAATTCATTATATTTTACGTGGCATAATATGTAAATTGTTTAAGCAATAACAAAATTATATAATATTATATCATAAATATCCCCAAAATATTAGTAAATATTTTATAATTTTATAAATATTTTATAAATATTGTATAAAAATAAATTCCATATATATATGTATATATATGTGGAATATATATATATATATATATATATATATATATATATATACACACACACACACACACACACACACACAATATTTAATCCAAGATGCCAAGATGAGGACTCCTGAGAATAAAGAAGCTATCTCTTTCCTATGGATTTAGGGATTAAGGCACTTTTTGTTTGGCAGCCTTACAGACTTCTTAATTAGGATCTAAAAACTAGGGCTATGGACAAAATCCTGCTGACATTCTGTTTTTATAAGGCCACAGAGATAAAAGAAAGTATTTTAAATTTTCAAAAATGTCAAGAAAATTCAAAAGATAAATAATACTTAATAATTTAAATGCAATGCTTCTGTGGTCATTTTTATATACCATACATCCTATAAAAATGCATACTGAAGTCCCTTCTCTGCACATGACATATTATATCATGAACATAGACCATTATGTAATTAATATCACTGCATTTATGAACAATTACTAAGTTTTTTGTAGGTAGGTAATTGAATGAATCCACATATAACTGAATTTTGTTCAAAGTGATATGTGTACAGAAAATTTTACATAATAGTACTTATTGCACAGTTGAGCTTCAGCATGTGACCTTAGTGAGATTTTTGTTACTGTGACATATCTGAGAAAAGAAAACCAAAGGAGAAAACTTTATGTGGGCTCACAGTTTTAGACAGTTCAATTCAAAGTCAGCTGGCTCAATTGCTTTAGAACTGAGACAAGGCAAAAAAAACCAACATGGTCAGAGGGGATAATTGAGCAGAGATGTTCATTCATGGCTGTTGAAGTGAAGAAAAAGGATTAGATTCATCCTTGAAAGACATGTCTCTACAGGCATCCTTCTCCAACCAGGGCTTGTCTTCAAATGACCATTCAGCCATGAATTTAGTAATACATTAACACACCAATGTAATCAGCGCCCTCATGATCCAATCCCCTGACAACAGCATCACCAGCTAACTACCAGGTTGTTAAAATATGAACATCTCAGGGAGACAGTTCATATCCAATCCATAACACAACCCTGGGGAATGTTTTTCTGCTAAGCTGCCACCCATCCTATGCTACTTTGCTAAGGACTAAGAAGGGTAAGCCAAAAGCTCTTTCTAGTTATAGGTATCCCAATTCCAAAATTATCTAAGCATGGATTTTTATCAAAGAAATCTTCCATTCGATCTAAAATCCATAACAGAGTTGCAATAAATTAAGTTACTCACTTGATCTCACCTTCAGCATGAGAAATTGTTGGCCAATGCCTTACAGAACATCTTCTTTGCCAGGTTAATTTAGTCTTGGACTCCAACTCACTGTGACTCAATCTCCAGGAATTCTACTTGTGAGAGTTTTTGTTCATCAACAAAAGAAGAATGTGATAAAACATTACACATCTTCCTACCATAGTTCTGAGTTCTTAGTGGATGAGCTAAGAACACTTGGGCACTGTAATATTTTATGGCCTCCAGTTGCCCCCTCAAAATTAACTACCCAACAGGCAAGGTAGAAATGGATAAGGTAGTTTTCAAAAGAATATATATATATATATATATATATATATATATATATATATAGAAGATATAGATTAAACAGGTTTTGTTATCCTAAAAATGTTATATGTGAAACCAAAACATAAATAAGACAATAAATTATCAATATTCTAAAAATTATTAAAGCATTTCTAAAAGCAAGTCTATATAAATCTCTCTAAAATGCTTTACTGTTTCTTTAGGTTGTGGCATAAAATAATTATTAGACAAATTTAAGCTTGCTTCAATTCAGAGCAAAGATATTTCTTTAATGTAATTTTTATTGGATATGGGAATTTATGCTATGAATTTTTGTCATCAGCAGATTTTTATTTTATTTTATTTATATCATTCTAATTTTACATTTGTAATGGTGACTTCATTATCCTCTTCCCTGTCCTCCCTCTTCTAAAGGGACCCTCATCAATGGGGAATGTGGGTCATGCATTGTGGGTTTAGTCAATAGTTATGGGGGATAGGCCAAGTCTCTGTGCATAATGCCCCAACTTTTGCTTCTGTGGTAGTTTGAATATATGCCCCCCAATATATTCAATATTTTATTAGTTTATAGTTTGCATCTGCAGTCAACTTGCTAGAGGCAATGTCACTGGGGGCCTGGTCTTAAGGTGTGATGATGGTTTGAGATTCCATTGTAAAGATATGCAAAGTGTGCCTAGCAGGAGTTACTAAAGTTGGCTGTGGGCCTCTTTGGCTGTGGCTTTGCTCATTGCTTGGTCCTGTGAAGGCAGGCCAGCTTTTTCTGCCATTATGGAACTTCCCCTGGATCTGTAAGCTTCAATAAATAATATCCCTTCCTCCATACCTGTGCCTGGTCTGAAGTTCATCTCAGCGAACCTGAAGCTGTCTGCTACAGGCTCTAACATTCTTTCTGCCCCCTCTTCCACAATTTTCCCTGAGCCACATGGGGTCATTTTAGTACTACTTCAGTGATGAGGTTTTGGGTGCCTTTGTGTTTCTAGATATCTGGCTTAGTAGGAATTGGATGTTCTCTGTGTTTGTCTCCTTCAGCCTTTTTCTGGTGTCCTGATCCCCAAGAACAGTGTACTCTTGCCCTTCCCCCGCATTACTCTATGGTTTCAGCTGGGGCCCTGGTGAGGTGTGATTGATTGGCTGATCCTCCCTTCAGGTTCATTTTCCATCTGAAAAAGATAAGCAAATTCTCAATGGAGAGAGAAGTTAGTACTAAATAGATGGGATGGTCATAGATATCTTGGAAGGAATTTTATATGTGTAGGCCCTCTTCTAGCCCACATTTGATGGTATCTTGATTTTAGACTGTGCTCATTTTTTTTTGTACATGGTTTTGACTTATTTCCCAGTTCCAGCAATGAGTTCCATTCCACTGAGTGGATCTATTAGCCAAATCAAGAACAGTTGGTTGCCCACCATGGCTGTTTGCCACTACTGCACTTATTTGAGCATTATGTCAGGTTGTTTCCTGCTGAGTATCTTAGACTGCAAGTTGTTTGGACCAATGTCAGACATTTTCCCCCAGTTGCTCGTGTAGCACCCTCTGGCACTAGACTAGCTAACTGTCTGGGGACTTACCCTCTTCCAGATTCTGGCCAGGTCTCTCCATGTTTGGTCTCACACATGTATGCTGTCTTCAGCAGTAAGGTCTTACCATTAACCTTTGGTAGTTCATCAAGAACTCTGACAGAAATCTGTCTCTTTTGGGAAACCTTGTAGGTCTCTTGGATCAACAGCTCATTGTGAAAGTTAACCCCATGCTGGTACTGGGAGTTATAAGTCAGCACCAAGGAAGGTGTGGGGAGAAAAAGATAGATAATATAAAATAGAAAGTGAGTATAGAGAGGAGATGGGGAGAAAGGGAGACAGAGGGAGAGAGAAGAGAAAGGAAAGCAGAAAAAAATTAAGGTTGGTCTTCATGATGTTCTCCCCAGTTTCCTGTGGTTCAGGTGTTCCCTCTGCAGACCAGCTGAAGGATCAGGATTTAAAATAAGAAAATGGATGTCAATGCTAGTGATTTGGTAGTCCTATGTTAACTGTCTATCTCCTTCTCTTCCAATTTTCTTTATTCCTTATTTAACTCATTACTTCTCCTTTCCTATCCAGCCTTCTTTTACCTACTTATTCAATGTTATTATTATTCATTTCAGGATAGAGGAAACACTTAAGAAAATGTATTTGATTGTGATTAAATGTGCAAAGATATTACAATGATGGAGGATAACATGTCAACCAGTTTTAGTAAAGCTTTCTCAGCAAAATACAGAAACACTTGATAGTAAAGAGAATAAAGCCTAGGGACCTCATGACTGGAAATGGACTCTTGGCATTTTGCATGGCTCCTCTCCTCTTAACTTTGGCTGCCTAGGAACCTATAACTTCTGCTATCATATAAGATAAAGTCTAATCACCATTATTCTTGTTTACCTTTCCCCTAATGACCACTACTGACAAATGCAAAGGAAAAAAAAAAAAAAAATCTAATCGTCTACATCCTCTGTTATTCAACAACAAAATTTTATAGCCATAATAATCTTGTCAGTATTAGTTTATGTTTTTTTTTTATTTTAAACCACCAAAATGACATCATTACTTTACATCCTTCACAAGTAAAATAGTGAGTATTCTCCTTAAAATAAAGTGAAAACATTTAAAGTGTTTTTATCATTTTCTGGAAAAAAAAAAAGATGATGGTAAAGTCCATTGTTGGGAAGCCTGTAAATGTGGAACCACCTGTACTTGGCCATGTTCCTGTGTTTAAGCAAAAGACCCATTTACACATGAGTGCAATATTCTTATTGTTGGTAGACATATCTGAATTCCAAAATATCTTTGTAGAACATGCACCTTATTTTTAGCCATGAGTGGATTAATTAAAATAGGCAATGGGAAGCCAGGCATCGTGGCATATGCCTTTAATCTCAGCACTCAGGAGGCAGACATAGGAGGATCACAATGAGTTTGAACCAGCCTGAGACTACATAATAAGTTCCAGGTCAGCCTGAGATAGAGTGAGACCTTGCTTTGACAAAGCAAGAAAAACATAATAATCAAAAAATAAAATAGGAAGTAGGGTCTGGGGAGAGAGCTCGGTGGTTAAAGGTACTTACTTACAAAGCCTGCCAGGCTGGGTTTGATTCCCCAATTCCCACATAAATCTAAACATAAAAAGTGGTGTGTGCATCAGGCATTCATTTGCAACAGCAAGAGATCCTGTCATGCATGTTCATGCACATGTGCATGCACACACACACACACACACACACACACACACACACACAAAGATTTTTAAATATAAAATAGGTAATGGGCAAAAAAACGATAAATGAAACTAATATCAAACTGTAATTAAGGCTTGTTTTTAACATAGGCTGTATTTTTTGAGGCAAGTTAGTTAAGATAAAGGCAAATCTCTGTATACTATCCATTCTGAAATAGGATAACCCTAAAATATGCCCCCTCTAGATTCCAGAACCAGTGAAACTATCTTATACCATAAGAATGAATACCACTCTATGTGATAAGAAGTGGAATTAAGTTGAGTCCTCAGATCATGAGCCAATCTTAGATTTTTTTAAGTATTAGTTCAAAATTCTATCATGTGTATCCTTAAGAAACAGAGAGAACTGTATAGATGTCAGAGGGACAGCTCTGTCCACAGTCCAGGGAAATTACACAGTCACCATAGCCCAGAAGAAGCAAGG
This sequence comes from Orientallactaga sibirica, assembly GCA_036365145.1. Lineage (NCBI taxonomy): Eukaryota > Metazoa > Chordata > Mammalia > Rodentia > Dipodidae > Orientallactaga > Orientallactaga sibirica. Next base: position 9,600,312 of record JAEOAD010000509.1, read on the forward strand.
ATCAGGGGGCTGGAGAGATGGCTTAGCAGTTAAAGGGCTTGCCTGCAAAGCTCAAGGACCCAGGTTCAACTCTCCAGGACCTATGTAAGCCAGATGCACAAGGGGTACCCACATATCTGGAGTGCATTTGCAGTGTCTGGAGGCCCTGACACACTCATATCTATCTAAATAAATAAATAAATATTTAAAAAAATAAGCAAGGATCAGATGGTCACCTGGAATATCAGAGACAGTGTTGCTACAGCCACCTTGTCTTATCAGTCATTTAATACTGATTTCAGACTTTTGCCTTCATAACTGTGAAAGATCAAACTTTTGTTGTTTCCACCAGCAATTTTTTGAACATTTATTACAGTAAAGGCAAAGAACAAATTACATTGTCCAGTCTGGAAAACTATTTTTGAAAGCATGCTCTCACTGAAAGGAAAATGAGAGATGTGATTGGGCAAATTGCACAGTTGTCAAAATGGTCAGGTCACTTCAGATGATGCTGTGGTTAAAACCAATTTGTATACAGCCCCATGCTATGATTGCAATGCCATGTTTTACTGCCCAGCTGCTCATTGCTGGCATGTGTGTGGAGAGGTTTAGTCAGCAGGCTAGAGATACTTTTAAGCTGTGGAAAGTGCCCTTTCTTCTAAGTGGCTCCATTATCCTTAAATTCAGAAATGGCAGGTACATGAAAGGAATGCATATTAGGTGCAGGGATGTATAGAAAGCATTCAGTAGGTGTCAGAGGAAATGTAAGGTAGTGTGAGTATAACTTGGGATCAATAGGAAAGATAATCATATGAGTGAATGTTATAATAGAATTGATGTTACAAAGAAGCCTTATCAGTTTCTAAGTGGTAATCAGTGACACTATGTCAGGGGTTGACATGTGTTTGCGGACTCAAAAAATATTTTACAAAAAATAATGACACCCAACATCAGGTTTTCAAAGATGTATAGGTATAGATAATATCCAGGTATCTCCATCACTTCCTGGGTCATAGGAATGCCTCATCTACACTTAAATCTTTGTCTACAAACACTGAGTCACATTTATTTAATGATGCTATCTCACTAGTAACTACAAATTGTAAAACATAATCACTTTACACATAAGTAAATAAATGAACTTTTGGTGGGTGATTGGGAATGCTGATAAATTTGCAGATGAAAATTATTGAAAAGTTAGTATCTTAAAAAGAAACAATGTTTCTGAAAGGCTTTTTGATAACATTTGATATGGTACACATATTAAGAACTCTTAAAAACATATCTGTGTCTATTAGTCCTGCCCTAACTCTTATTATACTGTAGTATTAACACTGGTTTAAAAATATACACTGCAGGGCTGGAGAGATGGCTTAGTGGTTAAGGCGCCTGCCTGCTAAGTCTGAGAACCCGGTTCCAATCTCCAGGTCCCACATTTAGCCAGATGCAGTGATGCAAGGGCGCAATGTTGCACTTGCCCACAAGGGGGAGCACACATCTGGATTTTGTTCACAGCAGCTGAGAGACTGCTGGCACACCCATTCTCCATCTGCCTCCCTATCCTTCTCTATCTGTCTCTCTCTGCATCTCTCTCTCTCAAAAAAAAAAAATGTATATACTGCAGAAGAGGAAATATAAATGATCAAGTAGGTTTAAACAATATTCTGAAGTAAAAACAGAGGCTTTTGTTTAATTATAGTATTTAGCTGATACTTTGAAATAGCCTGAATGTGATGAAATATAATGAAGATTTTATATTCTTGATCTTTATTTTAATATTTACTTGAAATTAAAGAAAATGACATAGCTTATTGCCTCATTTTTATTTATGTAACAATCTATTTCCATAAAGCAATATTCAAGGAGGAACAAATAATTATGATTTGTTAGAAAATAAGACACAAAGGGAATTTTATATTTCCCTTCCATGAACTTTGCAATTAATGATTGTTTTCTTAACTAAAATATGACACTCATAAGAGCTTCTGTTAAAATTGTCATATCTACTTATTAAGAAGCAGCTAAAATATCCCCTTTTGTGTGAAATTGTGAAAGTAACCAAACACAAGTTTTTTTTTTTTTTTTTTTTTTTTTACAATTCAGGCACAATTTGAAATGTATAATATACTTTGAGTGCTCGAACAGGATATTATCTCATTTTTTTCTGAAATATCCTTCTGTTAATCATTTGCTTTGAGGTGAGGTGAGGTATTCCTGTTTAAGTTTCATCTATGATATTGTTACCTTTTATATATTAATGTAGTTTTCCAAATTAAAAATAATGTCTATTATCTCTATGAATCACACATTTTTGTGAACTCAAATCCAAGTTCATACTTTACTCAGGGCTGACACTATAGAGCTACATAATCTATGGGCACTCTTTATGTTTGATGGCTTGCTTTGGGAACATGGACTGGTAAGAGCACTGAGAAATTTACTAATTCTTAATTTCAACTCAGGCAGTAAGACTTACTGAATATTCTCATATGACTGATCAAAATATACTTATCACGTTCCCATTAAAATTAGGCAATTTAGTACACTGGTCAACTTATCTTTGTGCATTTCTCCTATTGAGTATGAAAAATATGGTGCTATTTATATCACTTCATATAAATTTCAAGCTTAGCCAGGCATATGTACTTTGTAGACAATAGTTGTTGATGGTGGACTTTTAAAGTAAAATGTGAGATAATAATGCTACCACTTTGACCTAGAAGGCTAAGCTATTCTAGGTGTTAATTGTAGTATAACTGATGTTGGATCCATGCACATCAGTTTGTAGCTAGGATGGCTTTCTATGATATTTAACATCTTATATCCACAATTATGGGCAGCAAATTCTGGATGTTGAATTGGAAAGAACAATTGAAGGTCCAATCTACAAGTAATAAACAACTAAAGCGTGAAGATAATTAGTTTTCATAATGTTTTCCCTTTCTAGTCTTTATATTTGAATAATATTACATATTATACAGGGTTAGCATAATAATAGCTAACAAATTAATATATGTACTTATCACATTTTATATAATGACTATATATGAAAGTTTAACTTAATTATGTGGAAATACATGGCATTATTTCCACAAATTTGTTTTATAAAATATTTATTTTGCTACAGATTTTAGTCTTTTAGCAATTCTTCCTAAAACTAGAATTTTGTGTCCTAAATCATTAAATTGTTAAATTAGTTAAAATTTAAAAATTTCTTATATTTCCCTATGTTGCTTACTGGAAATAATTTTATGGATATTATTGATTCATAAATATAGTAATGATATAATGATATAAGTTATACAGTCATAATTATTTGCAATACAGGACAGTTTTCCATTATTTAACATAAAATGTCTTTCATAATTAAAATAATGTTTGAAGTACATATGTAAAAAAAACAAAATAAAGATGTTGAATATTACAATTTTAATTTGATATCATTTATATTTGAAATATTTCAAACTCACATCATAAATAATCCAGTGAAGGTCAGATTAGAATATAAGGTCATGTCACTTAGAGGTGTTCTGAAATTGTGTAGTATTTGTTGATTATCTTCTTATTGCTAAAATGATGACATTGTAGATCTAATCAGGTTAAATTAATATCACAATTAAAAAGATGGTATATTAAATAAACTTGTACAGAATTCAAAGGTCTTTATGACTGCACAACTTTAAAGTCACTCAATAATCTGTAATAGAAATTTGTCTCCACCAGTTTGTTGTATCAAGAAAGATATACATTCAAACAAATGATTCCTTGAGAGAAGTATCAATAATCCTTATTTGAAATGTATTTTGTTTGTAAAGTGAAATAAAACTTGTTTATAGGCTTTATCCATAAATTATGTTGCTCATTACAATTTGTCCACATTAAACGCTCAACCCTAGTGTTCAATTTCATATCTTCTGCAAACAGCAGTTTTAATTCACTACTTGGATTTCGTAATGATATTTTTCTATTCTACAAGTTGGCCTAGCAAGTATAGGGGTGCAGAAATTGATTCTATACAAGCAGGTATTAGTATAGCAGGTATTAGTATTATTGAACTTATGATTAGTTTAGAACACATGTTTATAATTTATTCCTTTTATATTTTATAGATTGCTAAAATAAGCTTTCAGTGGAAATTAATCTTAATAAAATACATATAACTTTGGGATTTTATTCATTACTTAACAAACTATATCAATGTTTTTACTTTATAATATTAGTAGTTTTATAACCAAATTTTTGATGTTTTATATGATAAAGTTTTGTAGTAAGAAGTTTACTTACAAATAGTAAGTATTTTCTTCTTTTATTTTATTTATTTGAGTGTGTGTGGTGGGGGCATACCAGGATCTCTAGCCACTGCAAACAAACTCCAGATATATGTACCACCTTGTGCATCTGACTTTACCTGGACTCTGGGTAATAAAACTTGGATCCTTTGGCTTTGCTAGTTCCTTAACCACTAAAAGCCATCTCTACAGCTCTGTTTTCTTTAAAATTTAAATTTGTGGTCTGTGAATTTAAATTCAGCAACCAAATTTCTAACATCTACAGTATAGAAATCATGCTAAGTCATCAGTAGCTTGTGTAGTTTCAAGAAATTTCATATAATACAAGTGTCTATAATTTCTCCATGTTCCTCTATAAATTTAATCAATCACAACCTGTTGTACCATCTGTCCTTTCCTGATACCCATACAATAAAATAATAAACCTATGTTTTCTGAAGAGCTTCATAGTCCTTTTGGAATTGCAGGGTTGCTTGGATTTGCTGTCATCTGCAAAACCATGTTTTCTAACCAAGAATGGGAGGGGAATTCATCAGAGGTGATAAACACACATACTCAGGGAACATTGAGTAAGAGGAAGAGATCCATGTGAGGACATGGTGAGGCCATGTCCTCCCTACTGGAACCAACTAGAACATTCATGACCCCACAGTGATTATTGATAGCCCCACTGAGGAAAGCCCTCAGTGGAGTGGGGATGAAGGAATGGGGACATAAGAGGATAACCCGATGGGAATACAAACAGCTTGCAGTATTTCATACTTTAATATTCCCAGTAAAAATATTTTTAAATGCTTAACATTCTTAGCTAAAAAGGTAACTAATTCATCCTTAATTGAATACCAGACCTCCAGTAGGAGGGCACAGAGGAGCAAAGTAGGGAATCTGCTCATTCTCTTACTCTCAGGTAGGGCACCAGTCCTCCAAACCCCTCAAGCAGCCATTCCAGCTGCTGCATCAGTTGCCACACTGTTGATCAAGTTTGGTCCTGCACTATCTGCAGGCTGCTTGGACCCAGGCCAGCTGGTTTGCATTCCTTCCTTCCTCTCTTCTTCCCTCCCATGGCTTTCCTCCCTCTTTCTGACACCAGGACCACTGTCCCAGCCAGGATCACCTTCCCACCTGGAACCACATCACAGCTGCCACATTGCTGTGCCTTGCCTAAGTCCCACAATGGAAGTCTCTAATCAAAACATGGAAGGGACAACAGGATCAGAACCCCAAAATGAAGACACAAGCTATGCAACCCTGGCAAACAATTATCAGAACTTGCAGAAAATCAGCAAAGGTCCAATAATTTTATGAATGCTGTCCTCACTAGATTAGACCTCATAGTAAAAAACAAGAAAGTCTTCCAAAGATAGTTAGATAGTTAAGTGATCTGAAAGAGAGCAAAAAAAAAAAAAAAAAAAAAAAAAAAAAAAGGAGGACATCAATAATCAGCTGGATAAACTCAATGAAGACATAAGTAAATGCAAGGATGAATTCCAAGAAGTATTAAGAAAATCAGAAAATGACATGAAAAGGGAACTTGACAGATTGATGGATACTATACATAAAAAGGCAATAGAAAATACAAATGAGATTGAACAAGTCCAAACATCTATAGAAGCTCTAAAGAACAGTCAGTCATGTGGAGGACAGAACCTCACAACTGGAAGACAAGACAGAAGAAACAGTTCATGAGTCCAACAATTTGAAAAAGTTCAAAAATTTTTGTGAACAGAATATGTGGGAACTGTGGGATACCCTTAAATGTTCCAACATTTGGATCATGGGAATACTAAAAGGGGAAGAAATTCAGACCAAAGGCATGGAGAAATTATTCTACAAAATTATTGAGGAAAAATTTCCAACCTTCTCAAAAGAGAGTCACATCAAGATACAAGAAGCTAACAGAACTCTAAACAGACTGGACCAAAGAAGAAATTCTCCAAGACATATATCATTAAGATTCTAAACATTGATAACAAAGTGAAAAAGTAAAAGCAGATAGAGAGAAACAGCACATTATATATAAAGGTAACTGCATCAGAATAACTTCAGAGAGATCATAACAGACACAAGTGAAATTGGGAGAACCATCAGGACTTATGTCCAAAATCTCTACTCCACAAAACTGAATAATATGGAGGAAATAGATGAATTCCTAGACACATACCACCTACAAAGCTAAACTCAGAGCACACTAATCGCTTAAACAAAGCTATCACACCCATTGAGATTGAAAAGGTAAAAATAAAAAATAAATAAATAAATAAATAAATAAAAACTCCTACAATTATAAATTCAGATTTTCAAAGGATTATTTATCAAATATTTCTCTTAAAGATCTATACCTCAGAGTAACTATTATGGGATTAGTTTTAAATGCATTTAGAGATTTTAGTAATTCTGGATTTTGTATTCCATACAATGAAAACAAATTCCACTATTTTATCTGTTAACACAAAATAATAATTAACAAATGACATTAGTTTGTCAAAAAATCAGACACCTCCCAAGGTTAAAGATGTTTTTTTCACCTGGAATATTACTCCTAGCATGTCAAGTGAAGTTCTTGCCAGATGTATCACCTGTCATCCCTTTCATTATTATTGCCAGGAAGCCATTCTGAGATCTGATCCAACCTGTCTTTCCAAAGCACACACCATGGTGTCCTCTACAGTGTTTGCCCTAACATCAACTCTCTCTCAGAAACACACTTCTCTGCCTAAAATATTACCTTCATAATATAACTAAAAACCAAACAAAAGATGATGAGCTTCACTTACATGTAGTTTTATGTGATTTTGCACTAAATATAATAGCCTGATACTAAGTCTTAGGTATTTTCAGTCACCTATTTATCTACTCCACTCACTTTCCTAAGAACAAAATATTTCAGTGGACAAAAGTAGGAATAACAACAATTCTAAACAGGTATTTCTGATGGCAAACCGCACCAACTAGAAGACACAAGACATTTTTCAATGAAAGATCTTTGCAAATACAGAATTATTATCCCTTATTAAAAGAGACATCAAACATATTGAGAGCAACACAACAATTTCACAACATTAAGCATAGTCCAATAATTTATATGACCTGAAATGTTCACAAATTATAGGATTGTGTATGGCTCCCCTGTTAGCTCAAATTTGCTTAGCTTCTGCCACTGAAGAGGTATAAATGACTGTTACAAGATATCAGTCATTGTTTCCATTCATGATATAAACTTTATCTCATTATTTAATCAGAAATGACAGTATGATTATTTGTTTTATGTTATTATTATTATTAGCACCATATTTCATATGGATTCATAATGTGTTGGTAACTTCTTTTCCCTCGTCCCTGTCCCTATTCTATTGGGGACGCTCCTAAGTGGAGTTGCAGCTATTCCCCATGGGGTTGTGGTTTAGGCATTGTGGGAGCAGAAATCAGTTATTTTTTTGGGGGTGTAGGGCATGCCTCTGGGCATGATGTATCAACCTGTGGCTCTTACAATCTTTCCACCTTCCCTTCCGCAAAATTCCTGAGCCATGGTGGGTGAGTTTTAAGTCAACTTCAGTGATGAGCTCTTAAGAGCCTCTGGATCTCGGCTTTGGCAGGTGTTGAGTATCCTCAGGGTCTGTCTCCTTCACCCTGGCACTGATTATCAGGTTCAGCATGGAAGCAGCACTCTTGTCCATCTCCCCATTTCCTCTGTGGTTTCAGCGGTGGCTTGGCTGAAGTGTGAGGGGTGGCTTATCTCCTTGGGTCTCACTACATTCTGATAAAGAAGAACAGATTCTCCAACAGAGTGAAGACAGCATAGTTTAAATGGGATAAGCATTATTAATTTAGGGAGAATTTGATGTATGTAACCCTTCCTTTAGCCACAGAGTCTAGTGAGAGCTTGACACTGGAGAGCATAATCTTTCTCTCCTTAGTATCCTATTCCCAATTCCAGATATGGTTTCCTTTACACTGAATGGATCTCTTAGCCAATTAGAAAGCTATTGCATACCCATCAAGGCTGTGTGCCACTATTGCACTGGTGTGTACATCCTGTCAGGGTGTTTGCTTCTGAGTAGCTTAAAGGTGTAGTTGCTCAGACCATTGTTGGCCACTTTTCCCCAGTATCTCATGTAGTGCTATACGGCACTAGACATGCTAATTGTCTGGGGACTGGCTTTCTTCTGAATTCCAGCAAGGTCTCTCCATGCTCTGTCAGCAGCATATAGTGTCTTCAGCAATAGGGACTTAGCTTTTGCCTCAGGCAGGTAATCAAGTGCTTTGACAGAAAGCTGTCTTGATTTGGGGACCTCGTAGTTCTCTCTGATCAACAGTGCAATGTAGATAGCACTCAATTTCTGATACTGGGAGTTACAGGTCAGAGACATATTTTTTTTTTGTTTTGTTTTGTTTTGTTTTTCAAGGTTGGGTCTTGCTCTAGCCCAGTCTGACCTGGAATTCACTATGTAGTCTCAGGGTGGCTTCAAATTCACAGTGATCCTCCTACCCTGCCCCCCCAAGTGCTGGGATTAAAGGCATGTGCTACCATGTCTGGCAATTTTTTTTTTCTTTTAAGTTTAAGCTTCATCGCACCCTCTCCAGGGCCCTATATTTCAGCTGCTCCCCTTTACTCTTTTTGAGGGTTATATCTTTTAGGCTATCTCCAAGGATAAAAGTTTTTATGGTACCAGCTCATTTTGGATTTAGTTTTGTGTTTGTATTCCCTCCTTCCTTTCCCCTCCCCCCAAACCCTTCCATCCCTTTTATCTGGGCCTTAAGTTGTGTCAGCAACTTGAGCACAGACAGGTAAGTGACACCATAAAAAGAGTTGGGGAGGATTCCCTGATCTCTGATTATGCAAAACAGTTTGAGAAAAATTGGTTTCAGTTCTTCAGTGAAGGTTTGATAGAATTTGGCTGAGAAGCCATCTGGTCCTCGACTTTTCATTTTGGGGAGATTTTTTATTATGTTTTCAATCTCCATGGATGTGACAGGTTTGTTTAGAGATTAATCTGCTCTGAGTTTAGCTTTGGTAGGTGCTATGTGGCTAAGAATTCAGCTATTTGTTGCAGATTATCTAGTTTTGTGGAGGAGAGGTTTTGGAAGTATGCCTTGATGATTCTTGCTATTTCATTGATGTCTCTTGTGATCTCTCCTTTTTCATTTCTGACTTTGTTAATTTGAGACTTCTCTTTTTTTGCTTGATCAAATTGGCCAGGAGTTTATCAATCTTATTTATTTTTTTCAAAGAAGCAGCCTCTCATTTCATCGATTTTTAAAATTGTTTTCTTAGTTTCCAATTTATTAATTTCTGCCCAGATCTTGATTATATCTTTCTGTGTGGAGCTCTTAGGGTTAGATTCTTCTTGTTTTTCCAATGCCTTTTAGGTGGACAGTTAGGTTATTAATTTAGGATCTCTCTGACTATTGTGAAGGCATTTAGCACTATGAATTTTTACCACAGGACTGCCTTCCTTCTGTCCCATATGTTTTGGTAACTTGAAGTCTAAAAGAACTATGGCTTCCAACCTAAGCTACTCTACTTCCATCCCAACTCACCAGAATACACATTCTTCTCAGCAGCCCACAGAACCTTCTTCAAAATAGACCATATATTAAGCCATAAACCATGCCTCCATAAATTCAGAAAAAAAAATTGAGGTACTTCCTGCACCATATACCACATCAGACCACAATGCTTTAAAGCTAGAGATTAACAAAAGATACATCAAGAAAAATGCCAGCTACTGGGGACTAAAATTTTCCTAGCCTCTCAGAAGAGAGGCCCATTCAGATACAAGAAACCCACAGAACATCAATCAGACACCAAAGAAGAAACTCTCCAAGGCACATCATAGTTAAAACTCTTAATAAAACAAAGAAAGAGTGCTAAAAGCAGCAAGAGAGAAACAACTTCCTACAAAGGCAATTCCATCACAATTATCTCAGATTTCTCAATGAAAAAAATGCAAAGCCAGAAGGGCCTGAAATGGAACACTGAGAAGACTAAACAACACAGTTTAAAATAATGAATAGCTTTTGGAGTAAGTCAAAAAATAAATTGTAAAATTCCTACAATTCTGATTTTCGTGATGCTTCCTGGAATTCATTATTGCATTTGATCAGATGTTCATTAAGCTTAATCAGTTGGTTATTGAAATCTTCCATTTGTTGACTCACCTTCAATTTGTTTATATCTCCTTTGAGGCTTCTAAACTTTTCTTCAATTCAATTAAGCCTATTGTCAAAAGCTGAATGCTCTAAGAGATGATTCTGCTCAATATCATTGATACAATTGTGGGCTTTTCTTTTGATCAAGGTCACATTAGTTGTTGTCCTTTCATTTTGGGATTGCATTTCTGCTGATTTCTGTATGATTTAATTGGAGGCTTCCATTGTGGGGCTAGGCATCATTGGTAGAGATTTCTCAGTTTTCTGACTTTTTTTTTTTTTTTGAGTTGTGGTCTACTGATTTTGTGGAAACATTTTATTCTATTGAGGAGGAAGCAAGTATTTGTCCTTGTAGGATCTTCAAGGGAGTTCTGTTTTAAATGTGAACCACATTGCTGTAAAATGGAGTTATAACTACAGAAGTGCAGATTGTGGAGATTGCTGGTATATCAAAGGTACCTGGGGAACTGGAAGGTGAGGAACTGGGAGCTCTGGCCTTCTCATTCAGCATGCATGTACTCTTCAGCACATAGGGATCATGGGTTGGGGAACCAGGACCCAGAAAGCTACAGAGCAAAGGGCAAGAGGCCATCTCTTACAGAGGCTGGTGCACCCTCTAACGCTGAAGACTAGGTATTTCAATGTGCAAGGGTCAATCAGGAAACCAAAGTAAACAACCTGCTTCTGCAGCACACACACCAGGATCAGGCCTCCTCAAGGCACCAAGGAACTAACCAAGGAGCCTAGTTCTGTAACAAGCTTTCCAGGTCTCGGCAGCCCCAATTCATCTATAGGAGAACCTACCAGGAACTGGGGAACTGGAAGGAGGGGGGGAAACAGGGAAATCTGGCCTACTTACTCCCCACATGCACCCTCGGGAGCCTATTTTTTAAACTAGGTGATGTGATGAATCCTGTTGCTAGGTAGTGTTTAGATGTGGTCTTTAACCATCATTCATACCATTGAAGTGAAGATAAGATATTTAGAATTCTTGATATTTCTTGATATTTCTTGGAAGGATTTGGAATATGAGAGAAAGATGATGAAGGGGGAAAGAAGAAAGGGCAGTGAGCAGCAGGAGGAAGTGAGACTGAGAGAGATAGGGGGAAATCTTAATGCTCATCAAAACTACTAAATTTGCAATGCAAAATTTAAATTTCATTTTCTATAATGAAAATCCTTAAGATGCTTCTTAGTAATGTTTTGGGAACACTTAGTATTGTTGTGGGAACACTTTTCTTGAGGCTTGACTTTGACTTGTTCATTAAAAATATGAAAGAGCAGAAAAGGGACAAATATTTTCTTATAAAACATTTTTCTTTCCCACCTAGACACCAGATTTTTTTCTCCATAGACAATTATAATGAGTGATAGCTGACTTATTCCAAATATTATATGTTTATTTCTGCAGACTCCCTGTGGCTTTTATTCTTGTTTCTAATCCTTTTCTCTGCTTCTGTGTAAAGTGTTCACACCAATAAGTAGAGAAATCAAACAGCATAATGAAAGGAAGCAAACAAACAAATCTCTATGTAGGTAGCAGACAGAATGAGTTTTCCCAGGTTGTTTTAGTTCAAAGCCTTGTAGGCCTGTTGCTGTCAGATCACTGCTGGCAGAAATCACCAGATCAAGAGTAGATTTTGGGATTAAAAAAGGGCAGAGGTTATTTTAACTTACAGACTTAAGGGGATGCTCCACAATGGCAGGAAAATCTACGGAATGAGAAGAGGGTTGACATCATCCCCTGGCCAACATAAGGTGACTAATAACAACACAAGAGTGTGCCAAACACTAGCATGTGGAAACTAGCTATAACACCCACAAGCCCACCCCCAACAATATGCTGTCTCCAGGAGGCTTTAATTTCCAATTGCTACCAGCCGGGGAGACTAGCATTCAAAATACCCAAGTTTATGGGGGACCCCTGAATCAAACCACCACATTCTGCCCTGGCCTCCATAACCTGATATCCATACATGATATAAAATACAATGCATTCAGTATGACTTTAAGAGTCCCCATAGAATTTATCAATCCTAATGATGTTCAAACATTCCCACATTCAGAGATCTTTCTATCTGAGCCATAAATAACAACAACAACAACAAAAAAATCTCCCCCAAACTCATAATGGCACAGAATAAACATTCACACTGCAAAAGATGGCATTGGGCATAGCACAGAAATATTCATCCAATATAAGATTTCAATAGAGCAAACATCAAACTGTGTGGCTCCAAGTCCAATAGCTCTAGTCCATGACAAATCTCCAAGTCCAATAATTCTAACCAGCAACAAGACTCTGGAGTTCCAATTCCGCCCTCTAGCTAGGCTACTCCTAGTCCTTGAAAACTTTATCCAGGACAGGCAGCTTTCCTTAGCAGCCATCTCATGGTCCCAGCATCTCCACTGGGTCTCCAGTGCAATCCACAGTTAATCCTCATGGCTCCATGGGTCTCCGAGCAGGCATACAGAAAACCTGCTTCACACTGCCCATGGTCATTTCCAAAACACAAGACTTTGTTGCAAGTTCAATTGCCCTGTCATTCCTGCAATTTTTTAAATTATTTTTTAAAATTTATTTTAATTTTACATTCATATTGGTGTCCCCGGTAGCCTCCTTCCCCCTCCGAAGGGACCCTCCTCATTGGGGAATGTGTGTCATGCATTATGGGGGCAGGAAATAGTTATGGGGGAGACACAAAGTCTCTGTGCATAATGACACAACTTGTGGCTCTAACACTCTTTCCGCCCCCTCTTCCATGAATTTCTCTGAGCCACATTGGGTTCATTTTAGTTCTACTTCAGTGATGAGGTCTTGGGAGCCTCTGTGTCTCTGGATATCTGGCTTAGTAGGAGTTGAATGTTCTCTATGTTTATTACCTTCAGCCTTGTTCTGGTGTCAGGTTCACCAAGAAAGCTCTTGCCCATTTCCCCCATTATTCTAGGGTTTCAGCTGGGTCCCTGGTGAGGTATGATAAGCTGATATTCCCTTCAGGTTCAGCGTCCATCTGCAAAAGAGAAGCAAATTCTACAACGGACAGAGAAGTCAGAATAAGATAGATGGAATGGTCATTGCTATTTTAGAGAGAATTTTATATGCGTAGGCCGTCTTCTAGCCCACGATTGGTGGGAACTTGATTTTGAAGAATGGACTTATTTTTTGTACATGGTTTTGACTTATTTCTCAGTTCCCACTATGAGTTCCATTCTACTGAGTGATCTGTTAGCCAAATCAAGAGCAGGTGGTTACCCACCATGGCTGTGTGCCACTCTTGCACTTGTTTGAGCATTATGTCAGGTTGTTTACTGCTGAGTATCTTAGACTGTGTGTTGTTTGTACAGATGTCTGTCATTTTCCCCCAGTTGCTCATGTAGCACCCTGTGGCACTAGACAAGCTGTCTGGGGACTGACCCTCTTCCAGATTCCAACCAGGTCACTCCATATGTTGTCCCAACAGCATATGGTGTCTGTGGCAGTAGGGTCTTACCATTAACCTTTGGTGGGCCATCAAGCACTCTGACAGAAATCTGTCTTCTTTTGGGAAACATTGTAGGTCTCTCTGATCAACAGCTCATTGTGGAAGTTAATTGCATGATGGTAATGGGAGTTACAAGACAGCACCAAGGAAGATGAAGGAAGAAAAAGATAGGTAATATAAAAGAGAAAGAGAGCATAGAGAGGAGAGGGATATATATATATATATATATATATATATATATATATATAGAGAGAGAGAGAGAGAGAGAGAGAGAGAGAGAGAGGAAAAGATTAAGGTTAGTCTTCATGATGTTCTCTCCAGGGCCCTGTGGTTTAGGTGTTCCCTCTATGGCCCTGCTGAAGGATCAGTGTTTTAGCCTGTTGTTCAGAATATAGGATTTTATAATACCATTTCCATTTGGGTCCGTATTTGTGTTCTCCAACCTTATCCTCCTTCCCACCCTTATGCTCCCTCCTACTCTTACCCTCTGCTCCCATCCCACCCTCCCTATTGTCTGGTCCTCAAGGTACTTATTAGGTATGACAGCATCTTGGGTAGATTCAGGTTAGAAGCCACAAATCAGTGAGACCATGTGAGGATTATCTTTCTGTGATTGGGTGAGCTCACTGAGAATGATCTGTTCCATGTTTGACCATTTTTCTTCAAATTTCATTGCTTCATTTTTCCTTACTCCTGTGTAGAATTCCATAGTGTAGATATACCACGTCTTTGTTATCCATTCATCTAATGATGGACATCAGGGTTGATTCCAACTCTTAGCTATTATGAATTGAGCAGCTATAAACATAGTTGAGCAAATATCTCTGATCTGGGGCTTGGGGCTTTTAGAGTAAATGCACAGTAAGGGAATAACTGGATCTGTTGGCAGGTCTATAGTCATCCTTTTCAGGAGTCTCCATATATCTTTACATAATGGTTGTACCATTTTACATTCCCACCAACAGTGAAAGAGTGTTCCTATTTCTCCACAGCCTCACCAGCATTTGTTTTCATTTTTTTTTTTTTTTTAATGTTAGCTGGCCTTACTGGGGTAAGGTAGAATCTCATAGATGTTTTAATTTGCATTTCCCTGATGATTAGGGATGTTGAACATTTTCTTAAGTGTGTGTTTGCCATTTGTATTTCTTCCTCTGAGAACTCCCTGTGCAGTTCTCTGCCCCATTTTGTGAGTGGGTTGTTTGATGATTTATTGTTTAGGCTTTGGAGTTCTTTGTAAATTCTAGAAATTAGGCCTCTGTCAGTTGTGTAGCAGCAAAAATTTTCTCCCATTCTGTGGGTGATCTATTGGCTTTAGTTATAGTATATTTGTCAGTGAAAAAGCTTTTCAACTTCATGAGATCCCAATGGTTGAATGATTGTTTAATTTTCTGAGCTACTGGGGTTTTGTTCAGGAAGTCTTTTGCTATTTCTATATCATGGAAGGTTCCTCCTAGCTTTTCTTCCCATAGTAGCAGAGTTTCTAGTTCTATATTGAGGTCTTTGATCCATTTGGACCTGATTTTTGTGCATGGCGAGATGTGTGGATTTAGTTTCATTTTCCTACATACTGTTGTCCAGTTTGCCCAGCACCATTTGTTGAAGATGCTGACTTTTTTCTAGTCTACATTGATCAGGCCTTTGCCAAATATCAAGTAGCTGTACCTGCATTTCTTATACTCCACAATACCAGATTGGGTGCCAATTTGTTAATCCAGAAGGGAATAAGAAGACTTTGAAGAACAGGATACTCCTTGATCATTCAGGTCCCTTCAAAGGACTGCATTCTTTCTGTAGTTCCAATGCAGATCAGCTGGCCCAATATCAATGGTTGTAATCTCTCAATTGCAGCTGAATGGGCAGCAGTTTCACAAAAAGATTTCATTTTTTTCTGTGCCATATCCCTCTTCTCACACCAGTCCGTTTCTATGCAGTGCAACCCTGTACAAGTTCTCAGGACATGGCCATAACATCAAACCTCTCACACAGACTCCTTCTAGCTCATGCCAGGCAAAGCTCTTTCTCACCTTCACAAGCCAAACCTCACAGTCCATAGTACTTATTGTACTCAGATCTTTCAACTCTGACCAGAATAGTCCATCAAGCTGTATGTATGGCACTGCAAGGCGTCTCTCAGGCCAACGTTTCAAATCCTTCCACTTTTCCTCTTGACAATCAACTCCAAAAGGCCAAAGCCTCATAGTCACATGTCTAGCAACAACACCACTCTTTGCAACAGTACTATTGCAGTCATGTTCACATTTCTGGCAGAAATCACCCATCCAAGAGCAACTTTGGGGGAAAAAGATTTATTTTGGCTTACAGAATCAAGGGAATGCACCATGATGGCAGGGGAAAGTGACAGCATAAATAGAGAGTGGACATCACCTCTTGGCCAACAAAAGGTGGACAACAGCAACAGGAGAGTGTGCCCAACACTGGCATGGGGAAAGTGGCTATAACACCCATAAGTCCACCCCCAACAATACACTATCTCCAGGAGGCTTTTATTTCAAATTTCCATCAGCTGGGACACTAGCATTCAGAATACCTAAGTTTATGTGGGACACTTGAATCAAACCACAAGGTCCATTTTCAGACACTTCTTGACAATAAAAGGGCATTTGTTATCAGTACACCTACACTTTTGGCTTTCTAAATACCAGTATTGCTAGAAAATTGCTGTTATTTATTGTTATTTCCTCTAAAAGTAAGCTTCTCTCATTTCCAAACACCCACTGAATCAGGTTTATCTTTTTCATATTGCTTCTAAGGGAATCTAAGGGTAACACAAAGAAAATATCAAATATCTGAGTTCTATATTGTTCAGCAAACATTGCTTCTGCATCTGAGGATATCAGAAATTCATTTCACAGCTATAAATTTAAATCAAAGAACAACACAACAAAATATATGTCCAGTATATATGTAACTAACAGGAAATGGTTTTACTAGAAGCAGTACTTGGTGTTATTTTACAATGAAGACCAGTGTAAGAATGAATGCACTGAACTTAAGTTCAAGAGTTGATATGCTAGGAGTAAAAAGGCAGGCTATTTGTTGTTGTTGCTGTTTTTGTTTTTCAAGGTAGGGTCTTACAGCTGAAACTTCAGAGGAATGGGGAGACAAGCATGAATGCTGCTACCATGCTTATCCTGATAATCAGTGCCAGAGTAAAGGAGACAGACTCTGGTGATACTCAACACCTACCACAACAGAGATGCAGAGGCTCCTAAGAGCTCATCACTGAAGTAGAATTAAAACTCACCCACCATGGATCAGGGAATTTTGCTGATAAGGGGGCCTAAAGATTATAAGAACCACAGGTTGAGACATCATGCCCAGAAGCATTCACTCCCCACACAATACCTGACTGCTGCTCTCACAACATATAAACCACAACACCATAGGGAATACCTGCAACCCCACCAAAGAAATGAGGGAAACGAGGGCACTAACTCATGGTGTAGCTATACACAATATGTTAATAATAATAATAATAATAATAATAATAATAATAATATTACCTGCGAAGGTTTAAAAAGACAGGTATACAAGTATAACTGAACAAATCAAATGCACTAAACATTAATGTTTTTTTTTCTTTTTGTCTTTTAAACAGTATGAAAGAATCAGGTGTAGGCCATAAGCAATGGAGAGGTCTCCCATCAGCTTCCTGTAAGCAGTGTCCAATGGTCTCCACCAATCCTGTCTGTGGTTCAGATGGTCATTCCTATTCTTCTCAGGTAAAGAAAAGAAAGAATACATGCTTATTAGTGGCTACAACTGCTATGTGTTCTGTGTATCCTCCAGGTAATTTATTCACCTTGAAAAATTACCTGAATAATCCCGCTGGTTAAGAATACATACATACAGTGGCTGGAGAGATGACTTAGCACTTACGGTACATGCTGGTGAAGCCTAAGGACCCCGGCTCAATTCTCCAGGTCCCACACAAGCCAGATGCACATGGTGGGGCATACGTCTGGAGTTTGTTTGCAGTGGCTAGAGGCCCTGGCACACCCATTCTCACTCTTTCTCTCTGTCTCCCTCTATCTGTCTCAAATAAATAAATAAATAAATAAATAAATAAATAAATAAATAAATAAATGGAATACATATATACATATACATATACTTATGTATATACATGCATACATACATACATACACACAGACATTCTATCTATGTCAGAATTTTATTTGTACATGGATTGTGTCATGTACATATATCTATGTGTTCAGATGCACATGTGGGCGCAGGTACATTTGCAGTTTTGTGTGTGTGTGTGTACCCAGAGGTTGATACTGAGTGTCTTCCTAGATCCATCTCCACTTTATTTACTGCAGCAAGTTCTTTTATGAGAGCACAGACTTCACCAGTTCAGTTATTCTAACTAGCCAGCCTGCCCTGGGGATCGACTATTCTATCTCCCACATACTGGAATTTCAGAGGGCAATTATAACTCCCTCAACATTATGTGGATTCTGAACTCCAGTGCTCATGCTTGAGTGGCAATGATTTTATTCACTGAACTCTCACCTCATCCTCCACATAGGATTTTTAAAATATGAAAAATTCAATTTGTCAACACTTTGAGCCATTAAATATTAAAATCAGTATTGCCCTTATTCCTTCTATAGAGGAAGCCGGAAAGAGCAGTAATGATGATTATTTTTACACTAGTATTGTTTGTCAATGTGTTACTGTAAAATATTTTTACGATCTTATTCAATCTTTTAATGATCCATTTTAACATATGGGAACACTGAGGTTCAGATTGGGATAGCACTGTGACAAATTTTACATATTTAGTTAATATTAAAGTCAAAACTTGGTGTCATTTCAAACAACACATCTGCACATTTTTCTTCACTATTCTGCCATCCTAGTTGCTATGCCTGGTTCTTATTTAAGACTCATTAAGAACTTAGCTTAACTGAGAAATTGATGAGTATCTTTGTTTTATGTCACAGAAAAGAGTCTTGGTTTACAACAGCTTACCTAAAGCCTCAGAGCATGATGCATTAATGAATTAATTATTTTTCCAGAACTTTTTTTTTCAAAATGTTATATAGCATATTATGTAAAAAGGAAATTATTAAAAATTTAACATCCCCCTAAAGTTTCTTTTTGCAGAAAATCTTAATGTGAAATCTATAAAATAACTTTGCCTCATTCCATACCTTATTTTGCCTACTATGAAATTAATTGCAATATATATCTTTCTGAATATTTTGGCTTTGTAGAGGTTTACTTAAAAACTATATTTTGTCTAAGTAAATGTTTTCCTGTAGTTTCCACATGGTTTTTGCAATTAAAAATCTTAGTGAAATTACTAAAATGATAAAAATTGTAGGAAGATAAAGTTTGGTGTAGGTAATGCTCATAAACATATAAGTAGTATACAATGTGTCCTAAGTAACCTTAAGAAGCTGCCATGCATCTATGTTTATTTATATTTATATTTATTTATATTATTTATTTAAGTTTATGGGTCAGCATATTCTGGGACCTTTCAACCTGATTTTGAGCTCAGTGAATTCATTGTGGTAAAGGGCTTCAGTTTTATAAGTTTGGAAAATTAATATTAGTACTAGGGTAAGTCAATCTGTCTAATATTATCATTTCCCAAACAATAAATGATTTATAAATCACTATCATGCTTATTAAGTTCACATAAAATGATGATCAGAATAGCCAAACTGATGGCTAGAGATACCTGGAAAGCAAATTAATCCTAATATTGATGGTTAAAGAGAGTTGAAGTCTTGGAATATTTTTCTGGCACCCTAATTAGATCAATATATGCATTTATAACATTAGAATTATCATACACATGCCATTAATGCTGATATGCTTGTTTCCAGTGCATGCTTTTCCTTGGAGAGAGTTACTGGTAGTCCAAGCCTGTATGTATGGGTTTTCTTTAAGATGTACCTGTGGGTAGACGTTCCTTCCTTTGAGAACTTTGTTTATAGGATATCAAATTGCCACCAAATGATTTCTGCAGGCTTAAGACTATAATGGACCCGTTGGTTGGTAACGTTGTGGTTACTAAGCAGTTAAAGCACAGTGTTTACATCCCCGCCTATCACCACTAAAGGAGTGAATGTGTGTTTTGATCCCATGGGGTATCCCATTGCTCTCCTCATACATGGGGTACACTTGAAGCCTTTGCAAAAAAATCACAGCATCTCTGAAGTAACATTGACAATGAAACTAGTCTTCAATATAATTCACATTGAAATGATAGCTTTAATTTCATGTAATAGAATACCCCTTTTTATAAATCTTTTACTTATATAAGAAAATAGAAAAAGGATATGATTCTAATGAACATTGTGTTTAGCAATCCTAAATTGCCCTCAGTATTTCTTAGGATTTGAATTTAAGTGATGACTCCCCACTTTAGATAGTCCATGTTCATCTTAAATGTTTGCACAAAGGACAATGAGACTGAGTTGTATGAAACAATGTAAACCAAATAGAAATCATGTCTTGTTAGAACTTAACTCCAAGTCTTTATACTTATTAATGCTTCTACAACGTTTAATGCAACTGAAGTTGAGAATATTTTATTATGTCAAACAATATTGCTCTAGGCTGTTTAGTACTAGACCAAAATCTAAGATCATAGAGGGAATAACTTGTTGGATAGATCATGTTGTTTTACCAACACCCAAAAATAGGTCTGTGAAGGGATCCTAGGTCTTTCTTCTGTCTGTTGATTGACTGAGCTTTGTTAGTAGAAGTGAGCTTTGTGGTGTCACATCTTAAACAGCATTTGGGTAGGATCCTAGCATAGCTCTTGTTGAGCTTTCTGTTGTTGGCCCCCATGATTGTTTTTTTAAAAAAATCTTATTATTAGCTCAATTTATGGAAAAGAATTCATCAGTGCTATTCCCATCACAAATCGTAAGTGTTGGTGAGCAATTACAAAGTGTAACAGAGGAATAATCCAGAGCACAGAAAGAAAGCCTTAAAAGGCATATAAAGGGTTAGAGAGATGGCTCAGCGGGAAAGGCGCTTGCCTGCATAACCTAACACCTTGGTTTTATTCCCCAGCACCTACATAAAATCAGATACACAAAGTGGCACATGCATCTGGAATTCATTTGCACTGGCTAGAGGCCCTGGTATACCTATTCTCTCTCACTTATTCACTTACTCTCTCGTCTCTCCTGTGTATAAATAAATACAATATTTTTATAAAAGACTGTCACAGCCTTTGTGATAAGTTTCCACAAATATTCTTATAACATTGTCTCCTTATTTCCTAATTAAGTAAAACAATTGGCATTTCAATCTTTCTTTTCTAAAACAGTTTATGATATGTATCTTTTAAATCCAGTGATGCCAGAAAAAAAAATCAAAATACAACTCAGTTCAACCTTATTTGAGAGGTAATCATTCTTGAAATTGACACAATAGAGGAAAGTCATTGTTTCTTTACTTCAGGCAATGGTGATTTTGATTGTATTGTCAAGCTTCAGTAACAAACTAAGAATTGTTCCCCAATATACCATCTATGTCAGACTATGGCTATATCTGTCACTTTATGTAAATCATGAATTACATTCACTGTGGGGAAATCAATCAATAATATGAATGTTTTATAGCTGAGCAGGTCGTCCATAATATAAATTTCCTAAAGACAACTTTTTTAAAAAAATCATAAGTAGTTATGCAATGCCATTGAACTAAGCAGGGGTGAATTCCCTAAAAAAAAATTTTGCTTAAAATTGTGTGTATGTGTTCTGCTCTGTGTGTGTGTGTGTGTGTGTGTGTGTGTGTGTGTGTGTGTGTGTGAGAGAGAGAGAGAGAGAGAGAATTGAGAGGAGGCTACTAGAAAGCTTATCTATCCTATCCTGCAGTTCCCAACTCTAGCAGCTGAGATACTGCTTAAATTACTGGGGGATGGGACCCTGTGTATACAAATTTAAAAGCTCTCTAGTGAATTTTATGGGTAGCTATAGTTGAATTCCTTAATAACATTGCCTTTGAATTCTTAAGTAGATGTGCACATATGTGTGTATATACTAGAAAAATAGCACTGGCATCAAAGAAGCAATTATTTTATGTTGCAGGATGGCAATGTGCTACTTTAAATTTCAACATTCTGCTTATGTGTTTAATTCTCTCTGCCATGTTTTTACAGCAGAAACCTGTTGTTACTTTATTATGTTACTTTACTATGTTATGTTACTTTATTATGACTAATTCTCTTTTCTGTTTGTGGACTTTGAAAGATGGATCATTTCTTGTGCTTAATCATTTTAAGTGTTGTGTGCCATGTCTAATAATATATATATATATATATATATATATATATATATATATATATATATGTATTTATTTATTTATATAATATAGTGTTTGGCTCTATCTTCCTTCCTGTGAGTACTTTGGGCAGAGATGGTTGGAGAGACAAAAGTCAGAAACAGATGTACACCATTTTTTTTTTTTTTTCTTTTCTTTTTGGGGGGGAGGGGAGGTTTAGCCTTCTGACATTGTCTATGCTTTTTTTCTTTTTGTATTAGTTATGTATATAGTATATATACAGCCATGATGGTACCATCATTAGCCTTCTCCCTGTCCTCCCCCCATGGGTATTGTGGGTCTTGCCTTATGGGGGTAGCCATCAGTTATGCGGGAGAGGCAATGACTCTGTTTCATAATAGTCTCAGCATGACTTTTACCTTAGCTTGATGAAGATTACAACCATAGTATATTTCCATGATTATTTATTGGGATAACATTTCATTTCAGCACTAGCCATTAAATTTTACCAAGAAATCTCAGATAGATATCAGAAGACAGCCAGTCCCTGATATGTCATGCCATGAGACCAACATCTCTTAGAACCAGGAAAATATGACTTCCTAAATTTTCTATTTATAATTAAGCAAGAAGCTAAAGGACACATTCAAAACAGCCTGAATGGTAGATTATTATTCACACTTTCTAAAATTCTATCTTGAGTTTTTAAACAGGATATCAAACACATTTGTTAACTTATATATTAATGTTTTAGTGTAGCTCATTTGAAATGAGTCCAATATATTTTATGATTTTTTTTTTTTTTGCAGAAATCTCACCCTGAATTTCACAATGACCTTTAATAATTTTTGGTAATAAATTCCCATTTTAAATTCTAATCATCCTTTTAAAGATATTTTTATTTATGTATTTATTTATTTATTTAGGAGAGAGAGAGAGAATGGGTACATCAGGGCCTCTAGCCACTGCAAAAGAACTCCAGACGCATGCACCATCTTGTGCAGCTGGCTTACCTGGGAACTGGAGAATAAAACCTGGATCCTTAGGCAGGCACCTTAACTGCTAAGTCATCTCTGCTAAGTCATCTCTGTAGCTCCTAATCGTCTTTTGTTAATTTTTAGTATTTTCTACTTCTGCAAATTTGTTTCATCTAGAAAGGCATATTTTTTGTCTTCCTCTCCTTTCACTTTGTGTCTTTACTTTGTAATCTCACCTTATTACTCTAACTAGGTCTATTGCAGGGTTTTATGGACCTGCTAACCTGGGTCTCAACATAAAGGAAGCTTTATTATTTTCAACACTAGGTGCCAAGTAGCTTATCAGTTATGTATGTGAACAAATGAAACCACTACCAGAGCTTAGCATGATATGAACCAGTTTTGTCTTTTTTGTTTCTGCCACCAGTGAGTAGAATAACACTATCACCTGTCTTCTGTTACAAATAAATACTACCACATAAAGTCACTTTTGGAATTTTCATGGTGTTGTATTTCTATCATTATGTATAGTTTGCCATTTGCTGAAATGCCTTATATTTTATAATACATCATAAAGTTCTTAAGAATACAATTGTTCTTAATATGTTAAATTTATATGACATCACATTAGTATAGTATTAAGCACATACTTGTTATTGCAGTAGAATTTTTAGTAGGTAGCATTACAATTATTTACTAAAAAGTTGAGCAATAACATTAGTTAATAGCCTAGCTATTTTTCTACTAACAATATTTTTCGCGGGTGTGTGTGTAGTGTGTGTATGTGTGTGTGCAGATGTGTGTGCCCCATGTGAACACATATGAAAGGAAGGAGTAGGGCATTAGATGTCCTTCTCTTTTACTCTTCTATCTTACTTCTTGAAGACAGTATCTTGCTAAACTTGGAACTCACCATTTTTCAGTTAAACTAGCGGAACAGTGAATCTGTGGGGATCTTCCTCTCTGTATTGCAGTCAGCAGGGAGGCTATGTGGGGCCATACATAGCTTGTTATATGGGTGCTGTTGTTTGAACACTTATCCTTGTGCTCTCACAGCAGGTACCCATTGCATCATCTCCTCAGCCCTACTAATGTAATATTTTTTCATTTATTTTTTTTATTATTTATTTATTTATTTATTTATTTATTTATTTGCTGATCTAGAATTCACTATGTAATCTCAGGCTGGCCTTGTATTCATGATAATATTCCTAACTCTGCCTTCCTATTGCTGGAATTAAAGGCGTGTGCCACTAATTTAATATTTAAAATAAAACGATGTGGCATATTCTTTAGTGATCCACAATTTGTATATTAAAGGAAGGAAGTCCATAACCTAAAGTAAACCACAAAGCTGAAACTAGAACTCTGCCCAGACTTCCTACAGTTAATCACTGTGCTACACTTGGTCCAAAAAAAAAAAAAAAAATAGCCAACATGATTGAGAGTGAGGCATTTTCTATGTGTGGATTTTATATGAATACTCTCCCTTTCACCATCCAGTATTCATCTTTTTTGTCAGAAAAAAAAGGACCACAATAATGTGAAGCAATATGACAGACTTGAAGATGTTGCCTATTGTCCAGCACATAAAAACTAATAAAACATCTATATAAATAGGTTTTCCAGTATATAAAGATAAATTCTGCATATGACATTCTTACTTTGTTAGTGTTATTCTAGCTGGTGTATTCTTAAAATTTTCTGGGTATTTT
Organism: Orientallactaga sibirica; assembly: GCA_036365145.1. Classification (NCBI taxonomy): domain Eukaryota; kingdom Metazoa; phylum Chordata; class Mammalia; order Rodentia; family Dipodidae; genus Orientallactaga; species Orientallactaga sibirica. Next base: position 9,625,184 of record JAEOAD010000509.1, read on the forward strand.
ACAAACCAATGTACTGTTAGTCCTTTGTAAAAACCCATTTCTTTTGTCAAAGACACAAACTCATGAAAAATAATGTTAAAATATACAAAACTCCTAATGCTGTAAATTTAATGGTTAATACAAAATATATATATATATATATAATTTGAATTAATTTATTATAAATAAGAATTGCTATGGCTTGAGAGATAATTCAGTTGGTCATGTGCTTACTGTGCAAGCATAAGGACCTGAGTTCTACCTCCTCAACACACATTAAAAATGTAGAAGAAAGCTGGGTGTGGTGGTGCAAGCCTTTAATCCCAGCATTCAGGAGGCAGAGGTAGGATCACAGTAAGTTCAAGGCCAGCATGAGACTACATAGTGAATTCCAGGTCAGTCCTGAGTCAGGGCTGAGTGAGTCCCTACCTTGAAAAGCCAAAAAAAAAAAAAAAAAAAAAAAAGAAAGAAGAGAAGGAGAGAAATAGGAACCAGAAGAAGAACATGAAGGTCAGATTGTAATCCCATCATTGACGAGAAAGGTTTGCTGGCCATCCAATCCAACCTACTTGCCAAGCTCTAGATCAGTTAGAGACTGTCTCAGTAAAGAAGGGTGGTATTATTGAAGAACACCAGAGACTTTACACACACGCACACACACATACACACACACACACTCACACACACACACACTCACATATGCACTCATAATGAAAAGAAAATAAAAGGCTTTTGTGAATTTATCTCTAAAAGAGACATCTTTATCATTCAGTCCAAGGGTACTGAAGGAAGAGAACAGTAGTGTAATATCTGTCATACTGAAGATTTTTTTATGTGCTTGTTTCTATGTTTAGCTCCATGGTTAGATGTGCCTTGTAATTATGAAAATTCTGTGCATGGGGTATATTTCACATGAATGAATGGATTTAATACTGAATCCACTCTTTGTTTCCTCCTCTTGTTATTGCATGAGGAACATCGGAATGCAGGTCAGAAAATTTAGAGTAGAGTGGCTTAGCTGGGTAAGTGTTAGCCACAGCTGAATATGAAGAATTCTATTCATGAGAGTACAAAGTACATTTATTATGTTTAAAGTGTAGATTATTGAAGCAAAATCACTAGTTCAGGAAAGGCCAACTGACAAAACTGTTTTTAAAATTTATTTTATTTATTTGAGAGAGCGAAAGACAGAAAGAGACAGATAAAGCGAGAGAGAGAGGATGGGCGTGCCAGGGCCTTGAACCTCTGAAAATGAACCCCAGATACATGTGCCACCTTGTGCATCTGGCTTACATGGTCCTGGGAATCTAACCTTGGTCTTTTGTCTACTTTGTCCTGAAGATGCCCTGTTTCTCATTCCTAAACTTGGGAAATAAAGCAGGCTGCCATGCATTCCCAGCAGTTACAAGTGTGTTGGGGATGAAACTCAGAACTCCAGGCTTATGGGACATAGGCTTTATTGAGGGAGCTGTCTCTGTAGCCCTTGAGCCATACGTTTGTAATTAGTTATTTGGGTTCATATTTTACCCTGATGGTAAAGGTCTTTTCTGCATACACCAGGTTACTGCTATTGTACTACACTTTCTGCTCATTTATACTAATTAAACAAAGAACTCTATATAACTCTCTATCACTAGTATCAAAAACACTCATCAGCTATGCTTTTCCCATAAGTCATACCTTAAGCATTCTCAGTACTCAGGGTCTTAATTAGAAAGGCCTTAATCATGCTTTCCTCTACATTATCTGAATTTTTGATAATTATGGATTAATGAGTATGCCCTTTATGTGATATTTCTGCTCACTTATAACTCGATAAATATTTCAACTTTTTGATAATTAAATAAATAAGGCATAATTTTGTTAGAAATGTAATCAGTGGTCATAACTAAAACTTACTTAAAACAGGCTATGTGGTGTTCTAGTATTCTCTAAGTAAAACGTTTCCTAAAAATTCTTTTGGTGACTAGAGAGATGGCTTAGCATTCAAAGCACTTGCTGGCAAAGGCAAAGGACACAGGTTCAATTTACCAATACCCCATGAAGCCAGATTCCAAGGCTGTACATGTATTTGGAGTTTGTTTGCAGTGGCTAGACGCCTTGATGCACCCTTTTCTCTCATTCTTTCTCTCTTTTTCACTTGCCATCTGCTTCTGTCTCTTAAATAAATTAATGGAATATTTTTCAAAACAGATTCTTTTTTTTTAAAGATCAATTTGTAAAACACTTGTGTTTTGATTATAGAAATAAAACCATATGGTTATGTATACAATGTATGCTTGCTGTTATACATTCAGTTTTGTTGGTCTTCATAAAAATGCATAAAGAAAAGTTGTCCAATGTAATATTCTAATAAAAAACTTGTTTCTTTTTTAAAGTAACTTTTTCTCATGATCCTTTTTTCACAGTATATAATTTTTTTAAATTGTTTATTTTTATTTATTTATTTGAGAGAGACAGACAAACAGAAAGAGAAAGAGGCAGAGAGAGAGAGAGATTGGTGCACCAGGGCCTTCAGCTACTGAAAACGAACTCCAGATGCCTGCACCACTTTATGCATCTGGCTTACATGGGTACTGGGGAATCAAGCCTCGAACCGGGGTCCTTAGGCTTCACAGGCAAGCACTTAACCGCTAAGCCATCTCTCCGGCCCCACAGTATATAAATTTTAATAACAAAATTTATTATTAAGTGACAATGATACATAAAATGTTTGCTAACAAATAAAGTTTTTATTAAAATTTAAGTGAAATTTTGTAAATATTATGATTTCTTATAAATTATTTTCTTAGTGTTTATGCACTAAATAATATTAAGTAGTAATAATATTAAGTAGAAAGTTTTATGTATATATCATATGTTGGTACCATCATTTCCCTCCTGCCTACCCCCACTCCAGTGAGGGCCCTTCTCAGTGGGTTTCTGGTATTTCCCCTAGGTTTGTGGGTTATGAGATGTGACAACATCAGTAGGTCAAGGCAGCTCGGGATGCCCCTGGATATTGCTTTCCACTCCATGGCTCTTACATCTTTCTGCCCCTTCTACAAAATTCCTTGAGCCATGGTTGGTTGGGTTTTAAGTATCTCTTTCATGTTGTGCTCTCAGCATGTTTTGGATTTCTGCTTTGGTGCATTTTGAGTATCCTCGGTGTCAGTCTCCCTGTCCTTGATGCTGGTTACCTGGCTCGCTATTGAAACAGCACTCTGGCTAATCTGGCCAGTTCCTCTGTGGTTTCAGCTGGGACCTGGCTGGTGTGTGACGGGTGTTTCATCTCCTCATTTTAGCTGCCTTCTGAAAAATAAAAACAGATTTTCCAAAGGAGACTGAGGTCAGCATAGGTCAATAGGATAAGTATTATTAATTAAGAGAGATTTGGGTGGGTGTAGCCTTTCTTTTGGCTAAAGACTAATGGGAGTTTCTTGTTGGAGTGCATGATTTTGGTCTCTAAAGGATTCTGACTCTGTTCTAAGTTCCAGCTAAGGATTTCTTTCCACTGAATGGATTACTTAGCCAGTTAGAGAGCCATTGGTTATCCACCTAGGCTGGGTGCCATCTTGGCAGGCTGGTTGCTTTTGTATAACAGTGTCCCCTGTTAGCACACAGTTGTTAGTCATTTCCCTCTGCAGCTCATTTAATGCCATCCACCACTAAATTGGCACACCATCTGAGGACTGGCTTCCTTCCAGAGTCCAGCCAGATCTTTCAATGTTGTCTGTTACTGTATGTGGGTATCTTCAGCCAAATTTTTAGGGTTAGGCTTTATCACACACTCTCCACAGTCCTTCTGACCTGACAATTCCTCCATACTCCTATTGAGGGTTGTTATCATTTAGTCTGCTATCCAGGAGAAAGGTTTCTGTGGAACAAATTCATTTTGTATTTAGTTTCATGTGAATTTACCCCTCCCTCCCATTCCCCTTCCCCAACCAACTTCCATTCCTGTTATCTGACCTGAGTTGCCTGTCAGGTATGCTTGCAACTCAGGATGTTAGAGGTTAGGAACCACAGATGAGGGAAAACATGCAGTGTTTGTCTTTCTACGCTTGTGTGAGTTTGATTAATATAATCTGTTTCAAGTCCATCCATTTTCCCACAGATTCCATTGTATTGTTTTCCCTTACTACTAAATAGAGTTCCATTGTGTATATGTACCACAACTTTTGTAGTGTCGTATTTGTCCAGGTATGAACCAGACTTCCATTTTCTTTGTGCTTAAAAACTATGCCTCCTGAGTATGAGTACTGGGATTAAAGGTGTGCACCACCATGCCCAGTTTCTTTTTAATATTTTTTTATTTATTCATTTGAGAGTGAGACAGACAGAGACAGAGTGATCAGGCATGCCAGGACCTCTAGCCACTGCAAATGAATTACAGATGCATGCACTCCCTTGTGCATCTGGGTGCTGGAGGATTAAACTTTTGGCTTTGCAGCCAAGCACCTTAACCTGCAAGCCATCTCTCCAGCCTTGCCATTAGCTTTTGTTGACAGATGCAGTGAGGGCACTTGGCTTTGTGGTGAACTATGAAGTATAAGACTGAGACATTCTGAATGAGAAGATGCAGGCCTTCCTTTTTCTGTCGCAGGAGGCTGGGCTCTGTTGTGCAGCCTTAGGACCTGAGCTCCAGGTGGTCTTTCTTCCCTTTAGGAAGGCAGGGTCATGGTACTCCCTGTGAGTCTGATGGAGAGCTTGTCATAGTGATGCAGGCTGTTGATCCCTCAGCTAGCTAGGCTTGAAGGCTTGTACAGAAGGAGCTTGGGTTACACCAGTGGGTTCTGTCCTCTCCCAGGTGGTAGGATAGTGAGAAAGATATTAGAATGTTGTCCCCATCTCATTCTGTATCCTCTGTGGCTGCTTCATTTCTTTAGGCAGGAGGTACCTCGCCTGCTTTGTGGTCAGCTTCTGGGTGCTCCAACCAGGCTCTGTAAGCTTTCACTGACACAGTTGTCAGCATTTAGTCTCCTGCTGCGGAAGCCCTATGAACTGTCCTGGCCAGTACTGGAAAGGGGAATGCTGTTTATATCGTATACACTCTGTTGTGGTCTGCTGTTTCCCTGACGGTGACACTTACCTCAATAGTTTGGTACTGTGTGTGGAAAAAAAAAAATTTTTTTTGAAAGAACATTTTAAAAGCATTTTGATCCTCAAAAAGCCTATATATTTATTTACATATGAACTGGTTATTTTGTATAAAGTGTATTCTTAAAATAAAAATCTATAAAATAAACTATGCTTAAAAAGTATATGAATATGAAATTGGACTTCTTTTAAAGGTCAACACTTTCTACATGGTAAAATCTACCGTTTCTCTATCCATAAACCACTAAAATTATTATTAAACATGTCATAAAACATGCCACAAGTTAAAATTTTCATATTATACAGTCCAAAATGCACTACAATAAGGTGAGAGAATTTACAATAAATCATATCAAATTTGAAGTTTCAGAGTTCCATAAAATTAATCGTACTGTCATTAAAAAGACTCATATCCATTTAGCTAGCTATTTACAGTTTAGATTAGATGTTGGGTATTTTAAATTATATTTAAAATTTCTAGTGATTTTGTACAACAAAATCACTTTTTAATAATCAAAACATTTGATTATTTTTGAAAGGTTTGTTCCTCCAAATGGGCCAATATTCAACAGAAAATAAGTCCAAAGCCATTAATATTTTTTGTATTCATTTGTTTCCAGGGTACCTAAAAATTTTGCTGGTCCAATAAAGAGTTATCAAAAAAGTAAAAGCAAAATGCTGTAGAGATGTGAGTAATTGTGTTAGTCATTGGATGCATTCAGCACTTTGTGATATTAGCTGAGGCTGAATTAAATTAGTCACTGCTGTATTTGTTGATGTGAGACAGAAAGTCTACACGATTTAATTTTAAAATAATTTGCTCTGAGTAAATTATAGGAGTAGCCTCTAAAAAATCATATTATACAAACATTAGCAAGATCTATTTCTTTTAGAGTAGTAAGATAGTCACAACATCTGGGAATATGGAGTGGGTTTAGAATTTTTAATAGCATTGCATGCATTGCTATAAAGTATGATATTAACAAAGGAGTTAAAGGTATCTGGGCTTATGTTTCTATAAAGTCTGATATTTATGAAGAAAATCAAGACAAATTAAACCAAAACTAAACTAATGAATAAAGTTCTCATATCCCATAATGTTCTTATTTTATTTATTTTGTTTTATTTTACTTACATTTTTCATTTAGCATTTATGGAAGGTCTAGTTTGTGAGTTACTAGGCTTGGTAAAAAAAAATGATGACTGATTGAGACTAGCTATTACTATTCAAGTTATTATGTAGAAAAGTTAGATAAGGACATTTGGGAAAATAGCATACAGTGCCACATTTAATGAATAGTACCTGTAACAATTGACTTCTGAAATCTCCTTGAACTTGAACCTTTAAGAATTCAACTTCAGAAATCTCCTTTCTATTTTATTTTTAACATATATTATCAAATCATACTTTTACTGTGGTCACTGTGAATAGTTTCCAAAACTACAACCAACAATGCACTGAAGAGGTGCATAGTCTAGTCTTCTTATTCAGTGCAATAAAACAAGAAAAATAATCTCAGTTTTTAGAGACAGGCATCTACTCATATTGGGACCTTATGTTTGTTCAAATTACAGAACAAAGTGAGGATCTGGTGAAAAAGCATTTGTATATGAAGGTAAAATGCATGAATATATGCCTGTGTTACATATGAAATTGAGGTATATGTATATCATTATAAGTTTGTACAGATAATATACATAAATATATATCTTTTGTATATAGTATATGTTTTGAGCCTATTTTAATATTGTTGTGTGTGATTTGTGTGTATGAGTGGAGGTTCAGCATGTAAGTGTGGGCACATGCATTGCCATGGAGTGTGTAGAGGTCAGAGGACAACAGGGATTGATCCTTGCCTTAAACCTCATTTAAAACAGGGTTTCTCATTTCATTGTTCACTATTGCTTCCATCAGGCTAGCTGACCCACAAACAGCCCAGAGACTTGCTTCCCTCATTCCCCTAGGAACACTGGGATTATAGGTGCTCACTACAGCTTTCATTTTGTTTATGGACTCTGGAGATCTGAACTCAGGAACGCAAGCTTTCCTGGCAAATGCGTCATCTATTTTGTCAAATCCCTAGCCCTAAGATATGTATTTTTCAATCATTTCTTTCTATTTTATAATAGGTTATTTAGTGAAATGCACATATGAATGCATAATGACTTTATAATCTCTGGGTCCAAAATTTAAGAGTTTAGTAAGATAGCTAAAACATATACACTCAAATATCTAAAAAATAACATTTAAAAGGGAGTTCAAGATGTACTGCCAAATTGCACGGCATCCATCTGAATTAATTCCTATAAAATGTCTAAAAAAAGTATAATTTGAGAACTATTAGATTTCTCAATGGTTGCATTCCTGCTTCATTCAGGAAATAATAAATTATACATGTGTATAAAATTTCCCTTTAGCAATACATGTATATTAATGGAAGCATTTGCAAGTAATATGCTTAAATTATCTATTTTACTGTATAACTTAAAATATATGACATATATTCATATTTCTATCTTATGCAGTGCAAACTAGAATATCAGGCATGTGTCTTGGAAAAACAGATCTCTGTCAAATGTGAAGGACACTGTCCCTGTTCTTCAGAGAAGTCCAAAAGTGCAAGCAGAAATGTAAAGAGAGGTAAGTGGCAAACTTTTATTAATAGCTTTATATTCATTCTACCATCTCAATATACTTTTTGATAAATGTCATCATGAAATACACAATAAAGTTTGTTTTTATATCAATACTGAACAATAATTATATGATTAATGAGATATTTATTGCTACTTTGGTCTTTAATCTTAAATAGTATAGAAATATTTTTATATATCTTATAGGTGTCATATTAAATGGAAATTTAAGGAAGATTTCTTTCATATTTGTCACTATATATAAAATTTTTGAAGAAATACCCACTAAAAATCATTGGATTTAAAATATATGAGTAAAATCCATCATTTTTTTTTTGGCTTCCTATACATATGGGCGATGTGATACTACATCTTCACACCTTATTTCACCCAAATAATGCAGAGCATAATAGACTCAAGTGACATAAAATCCCATACTCCAGAATAATTTTTTATTACATGTGTGTATGGTGTACGAGTGTATGTATATGCATCTTTGTATGTGCATGGGCACACACACATGTGAGTGAGCATGAACATGTGCATGTGTAGGCCAGAGGGCAACTCAGCTCTTGTCCTCAGTAATGTTGTCTACTTGTGTTTGATGACAGGTCACTCATTGGTCTGGAACTCACCAACTAGCCTAGATTAGCTAATCAGAGTGCCCTAGGGATCTACCTCTCTCTCTTCCCTCCTCCATCCCATGCTAGGATTACAGGTGTGTGCCTCCAGGCCCAATGTTTAACATAGAGAATAGGAATAGAACTCAGGTCCTCATGTTTTCAAAGTAAGCAATTTTATCACTAACCTATGCCCACAGCTGCTCTTGGACTACTTTGTGAACAACTTCTCATTCATTCTTTGACTCAGTTTCCTTCATGAGGATGTAGCATCAGAGCATCAGTATGTGACCTGGTATGGCCATATTTCTGTCCTCAGGAAAAGATTCAATGGGAAGTGTGTGGCCTGGGAGGTTTTTGGAATACTATGGAAACAACTATTTTCTTCAGGGTGCTAAACTAGTAAGTTTCTATAGGACTATTCTTTGTTTATGTACTATCACTTACAATGGAATACTCTTCATGAATAAACATCAAGAGTCCTATTATTTGAGATAACTTAGATGAACCTGGAGGATATCATATTAAGTGTGATATCTTTTTTTTCATAGTTTGTTTTTATTTATTTATTTTTATATTCATTTATTTATTTATTTTGTTTTTTCAAGGTAAGGCCTCACTCTAGCTCAGGCTGATCTGGAATTCACTATGTAGTCTCAGGGTGCCCTTGAACTCATGGTGATCCTCCTACCTCTGCCTCCCAAGTGCTGTGATTAAAGGCGTGCACCACCACGCCCAGCAATAGTTTGTTTTTTATGTGTGTGTGTGAGAAAGAGAGAATTGGCAAGCAAGGGCCTCCAGCTACTGCAATCAAACTCCAAAACTTTACATCACCTTTTGTACATGTGCAATCTTGACCAGGCATCACCTTGTGTATCTGGCTTATCTGTAATCTGAGGAGTCGAACATAGGTCTTAGGCTTTTCAGGCAAGCGCGTTAACTGCTAAGCCATTTCTCCAGCCTAGTAGTTCTTTTTTTTTTTTATTTTATTTTTTTTAATTTCTATTATTCTGATTTTACATTCATAGTATTGGTTCCATTATCCTCCTCCCTCTTCCAAAGGGACCCTCATCAATGGGGAATGTGGGTCATGCATTGTGGGGGTCATCAAGAGTTCTGGGGGGTATGCCCCAGTCTCTGTGTATAATGCCCCAACTTGTGACTCTAACAGTCTTTCCGCCCCCTCTTCCGTGAGTTACCCTGAGCCACATTGAGGTCGTTTTAGTTCTGCTTCAGTGATGAGGTTTTGGGAGCCTCTGTGTCACTGGATGTCTGGCTTAGTTGGAGTTGGATATTCTCTGTGTTTATCTCCTTCAGCCTTTTTCTGGTGTCGTGATCACCATGAACGCTGTATTCTTGCCCTTCCCTGCATTGTCCTATGGTTTCAGCTGGGGCCCTGGTGAGGTGTGGTTAACTGATCCTCCCATTGTCCATCTGAAAAAAGATAAGCAAATTCTCCAACTGAGAGAGAAGTTAGTATTAGATAGAAGGGATGACCATATATGTTTTGGAGGGAATTTTATTTGTGTCAGCTCTCTTCTAGCCCACATTTGGTGGTATCTTGAACTTGGAGACTGAGCTCATTTTTTGTACATGGTTTTGACTTCTTTCCCAGTTCCAGCAATGTGTTCCATTCCACTGAGTGGATCTATTAGCCAAATCAAGAGCAGTTGGTTACCCACCATGGCTGTTTGCCACTACTGCACTTGTATGAGCATTACGTCAGATTGTTTCCTGCTGGGTATCTTAGTCTGCAAGATGTTTGGACCAATGTCGGACATTTTCCCCCAGTTGCTAGTGTAGCACCCTCTGGTACTAAACTCGCCTACTGTCTGGGGTCTGACCCTCTTCCAGATTCTGGCCAGGTCTCTCTGTGTTTGGTCTTACACACGTATGCTGTCTTCGACAGTAGGGTCTTACCATTAACCTTTAGTGGGTCACCAAGAACTCTGACAGAAGTCTGTCTTTTTTGGGAAACCTTGTAGGTGTCTCGGATCAACAGCTCACTGTGGAAGTTAGCCCCGTGCTGGCACTGGGAGTTATAAGTCTGTACCTAGGAAGGTGAGGGAAGGAAAAGATAGATAATAAAAAAGAGAAAGTGAGTATAGAGAGGAGAGGGAGAGAGAGAGGGAGAGAGAGAGAAGAGAAAGAGAAGCAGGACAAGATTAGGGTTAGCCTTCATGATGCTCTCTCCAGATTCCTGTGGTTCAGGTGTTCCCTCTGCCGGCCTGCTGAAGGATTGATGTTTTAGCCTATTGTTCAGAGTAAAGGGTTTGATAGTATCTTTTCCTTTTGGGTCCCAATTTGTATCCCCCCCCCTTGTCCTCCCTTCCACCCTCTCATTCGCTCCCACCCTTACCCTCCCTCCATCCCTCCCTCCCTCTTGTCTGGTCCTCAGAGTGTTTATTAGGTTTGGCCACATGTCACATGGATTCAGGTTAGGAGTGACAGATAAACGAGACCATGTGACGATTATCTTTTTGTGCTTGGGTGAGCTCACTGAGGATGATCTGTTCCATGTTTGACCATTTTTTTTTCAAATTTCCTTATTTCATCTTTCCTTTCTGCTACGTAAAATTCCATAGTATAGATATACCACATCTTTGTTATCCATTCATCTAGTGATGGACATCTGGGTTGATTCCAGCTTTGTGCTATTATGGATTGAGCATCTATAAACCTGCTTGAGCAAATGTCTCTGACCTGAGGCTTGGAGCCTTTAGGGTAAATGCCCAATAAAGGAATAACTGGATCCCTTGGTAGGTCTATGGTCATCATTTTCAGGAGTCTCCATATAGCTGTCCATAATGGTTGAACCATTTTACATTCCCACCAGCAGTGAAAACTTGTTCCTATTTCTCCACAGCCTCGCCAGCATTTGTTTTCTTTTTTTTTTTTTTTTTTTTTTTTAATGTTAGCTATCCTTACTGGGGTAAGGTGGAATCTCATAGTTGTTTTAATTTGCATTTCCCTGGTGATTAGGGATGTTGAACCTTTTCTTAAATGTGGGTTTGCTATTTGTATTTCTTCCTCTGAGAACTCCCTGTGTAGTTCTCTTCCTCACTTTGTGAGTGGGTTGTTTGGTGATTTATTGTTTAGGTTTTGGAGTTCTTTGTAGATTCTAGAAAGTAGGCCTCTGTCAGTTGTATAGCTGGTGAAAATATTCTCCCATTCTGTGGCTAATCTACTGGCTTTGGTTATTGTATATTGTCTGTGAAAAAGCTTTTCAGCTTCATGGGATCCCAATGGTTGAGTGATTGTTTAATTTCCTGAGCTGCTGGGGTTTTGTTCAGGAAATCTTTTCCCATTCCTATGTTGCGGAAGGTTCCTCCTATTTTTTCTTCCAGTAGTTGCAGGGTTTCTGGTTTTATATTAAGGTCTTTGATCCATTTGGAGAGAGACACAGAAAGAGACAGAGAGAGAGGGAGAGGGAGATAGAAAATGTGCATGCCAACAGTCTCTCAGCTGCTGTGAACAAAATCCAGATGCATTCACCCCTCCCCCTTTGTGGTCAAGTGTGGCATTGCACCCTTGTGTCACTTTGCAGCTGGCTAAATGTGGGACCTGGAGATTGGAACCAGGTTCTTAGGCTTAGCAGGCAGGCGCCTTAACCATTAAGCCATCTCTCCAGCCCGTGAAAGAAATATTTTTAAATGATATAAAAATAGAAAAATATGGACTTAATGTGAATATTCTTTAACATAAAATATTCACATTCAATATGGTATGTTAGATTTTTATGACTTGAACAAATTACTGAGAGATAGTTTTTAAGGAGGACTGGTTTATTAGGGTCCATGGCATTTGGGCCTGGATTAGCAGAGCACATCATGGCCAGAATACCAGAATAGCAGAATACCAGAATACAGAACAAATTACTTTGAGATAATTTTTAAGGAGGACTGATTTATTAGGGTTCATGGCATTTGAGCCTGGATTAGCAGAGCGCATCATGGCCAGAATACCAGGAGGAGGACAAACTCATGGTATCCAGGAAGAAGAAAGTGAGAGGGACAGGGATCTCAAATTCCAAATCAAGGGCTCATTGCTAAACTTCCTTCCATTATGCCTCTGCTCCTGACCATTCCACCGCCTCCCATGTCACCACCAACTGTGGGAGCAAGTCTTTAATCCTGGAACTTGTAACGGGCCTTCAGACCCCATGCTGCAGAAATTGGGATAGTTGATGATCATCAACTTTAATATATTAATTGTTAGCCTAAAGCTAAATGTAGTTTTACTTTAATTGATGTTCTTTATTATTTGTGCCTCTTTACAATATTTCCAAGTAAGTACTGAAATGAAGAAACAATGGAGTACATGTAATGATGATCTGTTCAAGCACAAAGTAAATCCTACTATATTTAATATCCACATCTTACACTTTTCACAGAGGACAGTAAGTATAGTTGAGATAGAGGCTCTTATAAAATCACAACTCTTCAAGAATATTTCTGTTCAATAATAATCCAGATTTACATGAGACTCTATATTTGATATGATGACACTTCAACTTATGCTCTCACACAGTGTGAGAGGAACTCAATATGAATTCAGTATGGAAGGTAACACTTCTGAGAAGTCCTCTTGTGAATAAACAATAATTATCTTATGTTGGGTATATTTTCTGCACAGTATATTACTATGTCAAGAAGGAAACTTTTCTTAAAATCCTACCATCAGGGGATCAAGATCATTTGTGTTCAACTGTGTGTAGAAATAAAAGTAAGAAAAATTTAAACTAATCCTACTCTGACAGATTGTCAAGGCAGAGTAAGTACAGGATTTTTCTAGCTACTGTGGAAAAGCAGAACAGAAAAATTTGAATGTCATCTTTGCAGAGTGCCAAAGGCCAAGAGACTTGGGAAATGTAAAACTGAGTTCAGTAGCATTTCTAATCTTCCAAGTGTCATTTATAGTTGAAGCATGTCTTATGTAGACTGTGCAGTGCAAGAAATTTGATTTAATATTATCACTGTTGCAGAAGAAGCGAGGAAACATCTTTCAGTGAAATGTTTTTTAAATCTTTCTGACTTTCTACCCTTAGGTCATATTGATATCAGTGTGCTTTCACTTTGCTAATTGAAGAACAAATCTTTTACATCTGTCTGAACTACATTAAATCTAATAAAAATAGATTTTCTTGTTACATAGAGAAAATAGAGTTCTTCTCTATACTCCTAAAGTGTTCCCTAAAGAATACATATAAATTGGTCAAAGTGCATAAATTCAAATATCCAAAATAGATAAAAACAGATATTGATAATTGTATATTCCTGAATTCTCAATTAAAGTAGATAAGCAAACCTTCAGTAAGTAATTACTACATACTGTTAATGGATTTCCTACTCCTTTTATCCTTCACTTCATATTAAAAAATTTATAATCTACAGCACCACCAGAAGATATACTTGTCACTCATTAGGAAACGTATATCATTTGGATGCCATAATCAACTCTACTCAATGAATATTGGCATTGCAGTTGATTTTAAGGTGAACTGACATTTTCATATGGCCAGATAAAATACGAGACTTAGTGTTGTTAACAGGGATTATAAATGGGGCATTGTCCACAAAATGTTATGTGTATATATAAAATGCACTCCTAAATCTTATAAACTACTTACAGCATCAATGAGAAAGAACATGGGAAAATATCACATTCAAGACTTATGTGATGTGGTTGGTACCAACAAACTTAAAGGTGTTACTCTATAGGTATTTTAAATGATACAAATGAGAGTGATTCATAATCACAGTAATCATTAGACATATATTATAAAAAGGATCCAAATGAATACATATTTAATTGATTAGGTCAAGATTATAATATAAATGTAAATTTAGATTTTTTCCCAGGAATAAAATGTTTGTCTTAAAATTACAGGTTGTTTCATATATATGGTCTCATAGAATTTTATAGTTTTAAATAGTATCATATCTAATATTTTTGGCATTACCCAATATGCATCTCAACACATCCTCAAACGCTGCAATAATTTAACCTACTGAGTTTGAAAAGAAGTAGGCAGACCAAAGAAAGATCATGCATAAACTATTTTAACAGGTTAACCTGGATGAAAGTCCTCAGAATATTAAAAGAAAATACAACCCAAAGATGTAGGACACACAGGAATGGCACATAATGTGTTTTTGTTAAAATGCATAATAATTTCAATCAAGTCGTAGCAAGGATAACAAATGTAGAAAAAAGAGAAGCTAAATTTAAGTAATATTGTAAAAATAGATTCACAAAAGTTAGGCCTACCTTGGCCAAGGAAAGAATTGACAGACAATTGTTTTTATTAAGCTGGAGTATTAGTAAATAGCACAAAGAATAATCCTAAGATCTTGTTCATTGTGTCAGTATTATTTTACCTCAACTTTTGTATCATTCAAGGATACTTTATTCATCAGCTAAGAGACTTTATAATTCCTCTTACACTTTAAACTTTATGAAGTACAGAAGTAAATGTATATTAGATTCTTAATTCTATGAACCTGTATATTTATTCACACTGAATTTTGATTGCATTTGCATTGCTTTAACTGTCATGCAGAATTAGTTTGTGTTTTATGTGTTATTATCCTAGAGGGTAGCATAGTTTATTGGTGAAGAGCCCAGATTTTAGGGTTTAGTTCCCAATGTTGTCTGTGGTCATTGACATTATATTCAATTTTATGATCCTCAAGTGTCTTAACTCTCTCTCCAGCCCCCTAAATAAATTATGTTTACCTCTTTTTTCCTTCTTTCTTTCTTTCTTTCTTTCTTTCTTTCTTTCTTTCTTTCTTCCTTCCTTCCTTCCTTTCTTTCTTTTTATTTCTTCCTCAAATAAAAAAAAATAAAATAAAGAAGACAAATGACAATCAATGTGCTAGCAAGGAAGTGGGCAGTGTAAAACTTCATTCATTTTTGTTCAAAGTGTAAATTGGTGTGAGTATGATTGAAGTCAGTCTGCAAGTTTCTCAAAAAAGCTAAAAAGAGAGCTATTGTATGGTCCAGATAGACCCATCCTGGGTCTATCTGAATCCAAGTCAGAGCCCTATAAAGGTGCACATCCAAGTCTGGGGCCACACTATACACAATAGGTAAGAAATGGAATCAGTCTAGATATCCATCAATTGATTATAGAAAATTATAGATTATAGATTAGTAGATACAGAAAATGTACTGCATATAAGCTATGGAATTTCACTCAACCACAAGGAAAATTGAAGTATTACATTTATAGGAAATGGAAGCTAAATTTTTATGTTAAATAAAATCAGTGAGTCACAAAAACAGTCATACTTCATGTGTTCTTACATATGGATCATAAAATCTAGGTCATGAAATCATGAAGAAGACCATGAAACTAAAAATTTCAGACTCTTTCATAATATTGGCTTTTAAAAATATTTTATTGGGCTGGAGAGATGGCTTTACTGTTAAGGTGCCTGCCTCCTAAGCCTAACAACGCAGGTTCCAATCTCCAGCGGTTTCAATCTCTAGGCCCCACGTTTAGCCAGATGCAAAGTGACGCAAGGGTGCAATGCCGCACTTGCCCACAAGGGGGTGCACACATTTGGATTTCTTTCACAGCAGCTGAGAGACTGCTGGCGTGCCGATCTCTATCTGTCTCCCTCTCCCTCTCTGTCTGTCTCTCTCTAAAAATAAAAAATTAAAAAAATATTTTATTTATTCATTTATTTATTTATTGGACAGAGAGAGAAAGAGGGAGAGAGAGAGAGAGAGAGGGAGAGAATGGGAGCACTAGGACCTCCAGCCACTGCAAACCAACTCCAGGTGCATGTGCCACCCTGTGCATCTGGTTTACGTGGGTCCTGGAAAATCAAACTGGGATCCTTTGGTTTTGCAGGCAAATGCCTTAACCACTAAGTCATCTCTCCATCCCAGTTTTGGCTTTTATAGTATGTGCATGTTATTGAAGTTTCATTAATTTCAGATTCCTGAAATTCTTATCTCTCCAGCCAGATTTTAAATATATTTATCCTAACCTGAATATTATATTGTAATGAAAAACAACTTTCTCTAAGGCACACAAGATATTTCAAGAAGGCATAATAGATGCTAAAAACAGTTATTAATGCCAGCACTGTAGTCACCAATCAAACATGATTTTGTGAAATTCATTATTTAGATTTTCCCAAAATCTTAACAATTTGACACGTGTGCTAGAACATTTGTGTATTTTATGTAAAGTAAGATTGGAAATGAGTTTATCTTCGGAGATTCATATACTCATACCCATTTAAAAATTAATATATTTGCGAGCAGAGAGGATGCAAGACAAAGAGAGACAGAGGAAATATGAGCATGTTAGGTCCTAATGTCACTGCAAACAAACTCCAGACATAAATGCTATGGAGGAATTGAATTCAGACTGTTAGGCTTTTTAAGCAAGTGTCCATTAAGTGCTTAGCCATCTCACCATCACTTACTAACAAAATTTTATTAAAACATCTTCTTTAAGAATTGGGCCTTGATGTTACCCACATATTTTTATGCAAAATGACTCCTTGGGAATACAGTGACTTGCTTTCATTCCTCTTTGAGATCTGCACCAGACACAAGGAGGGAATGGGCAGTGGTGAATCACCATGCTCCAGATCACTGTGTTCATAAAATTTTGATAAAGAGTCAAATGTTACTCACCTAGAGAAGTATAAAAATGTAACTGTTGTTTTTTTAAAGTTATTTTTGTTGTTATTTAATTTTTCTATTATTATTATTAACAACATATTTTGTATGAATACATCATTTGTTGTTACCCTCTTTAGCCTTGTTCCTGCACCCATTCTGATGGGGACCCTCCTCAGTGGGGTTGCAGGTATTCCCCATGGGGTTGTGGTTTATTCATTGTGGGAGCAGTAGTCAGTTTTTTTTTTTTTTTTTTTTCTTTGATGGGGAAGAGGGAATGCATCTGGGCATGATGTCTCAACCTGTGGCTCTTACAATCTTTCTACCCTCTCTTCTGCAAAATTCCTTGAGCTGTGGTGGGTGTATTTTAAGTCTACCACAGTGATGAGCACTTAGGAGCCTCTGGATCTCTGCTTTGGTAGGTGTTGAGTATCCTCAGGGTCTGTCTCCTTCACCCTGGCTCTGGTTATCAGGTTCAGCATGGAAGCAGCACTCTTTCTCGTCTCCCCAATTCCTCTGAGGTTTCAGCTGTGGTTTGTCTGAAGTATAAGGCATAGTTTATGTTCTCTAGTCTTGCTACCTTCTGAAAAAGAACAGATTCTCACATAGAGAGTGAAATAAGCATAGTTTAAATGGGATAAACATTAAGAATTTGATGTCTGTAATCCCTCTTTTAATGAAAGACTAGTGTGAGCTTGACATTGGAGAGCATAATAACCTTTGTCTCCATAGGATTCTGATCTGGTTCCCAATTCCAGACATAGGTTCCTTTACACTGAGTGGATCTCTTAGCCAATTAGAAAGCCACTGTTTACCCACCAAGGTATTGTGTCACTATTGCACTGGTATGTGCATTCTGTCAGGATGTTTGCTTCTGAGTAGTTTAGACCTCTGGTTTCTCAGACCATACATTAACAGAAGTATCTCATATAAGACAAAATGAGATAGAGTTGTAAGGTCTTCAATTATCTCTTTTAAAATTTTTTTTATTGATTTATTTGAGAGAGAAGGAGAAGAAGAAGAGGGAGAGAGAGAAAGAGAATGTGCATGCCAGGGCCTTCAGCCTCTGTAAATGAACTCCAGATGCATGCACCACTTTGTGCATTTGACTTATGTGAGTCCTGGGGAATCAAACTTGGGTCCTTTGGCTTTGCAGGCAAGCACCTTAATTGCTAAGTCATCTCTTCAGCCGTCAGTTATCTTTTGATATGCTAGAAAACCTGATAGATTTTATCTACAAAACAAAAAGAGATGTGTATGAATTCTTTTGTGATCTAAAATGGATATTTCTATTATTTTTTAAAAGCCAGTTATTATTTAATAATTATTGTTTTTAATTATGTTCATTTGCTTAATCATTGGTTTATGATCACAAATTTATTTAATTAAGAACATTTGAGAGTTTACATATGCCTTCTTTCAACTGACAGTAAATTAAACTTTAACATTTAATTTTGATGGTCTTTTAAAAATAGTACCTGTATAATAGAATGTATTAACATACACTTGTAACAATAAAACTTCTCCATAGGAACTGTATTCATAAATATTAAGTATGTATTTATTGTCATGTTACTAGGAAAATCACCAAACCAGAAGCAGCTTATGAGAGGAAAAGGTTGATTTAGGGTTACAAATTCCAGAGGATGTTTCATCACAACAGAAGAATCTGGCTCACTTCATCACACATGCACTGCACAGAGACGACATCCATCACCAGTGAACATGAGATAATTGGGAACACACGATATGGCTGGACTCAAGACTTACTCCCAAAGACAGACCACCTCCCGCAGGGCACTGCTTGTTAGAGACAAAATAGGAAGCCAAATAAAAATATGGAGGCCATGGGGTCATTTACATTCAAACCACAACTTTCTTCCTCTTGCCCCATGGACTCATTAACATCTTACAATGCAAATTACACTCAGTCCAACTTCAAAAGTCTCATACTCTCTACATACCTTAAAACTGTCCAAAAGCCCAAAGTCTTATCTGAGTTTCAAGCCTGGCTCTTAACTCTGAGCCCTGTAAAATCAAAACACAAGTTACATACATCCAACACATAATGACACAAAGTAAACATTCTCATTTTGAAAAGAAGTCATAAAAAGGAAAGAGTGGAAACATGCAAGATCAATAACCAGTAGGCAACTATTAAATGTCTGAAGTTTCTAGTCCAATATCTATAACCATTGATGAAGTCTCTGGGGTCTCAATTCTGCCCCTCCAGGTCAGCTGCTAGCAGCTCAAATAAAACTGGATCCTGAGCCAGAAGCTCTCCTTGCCAGCTGTTCCACTGTTCTGGCATCTCTAAAGTTCTTGTTTCCTCTTTGCAACCCATGCTTCTTACTCAACCCTGCTTCACATCGCCACATCCCAGCTATTCCTGGAACCTTGTGCACTTCATGAACCTTTTCCCTAGCCATTCTCATGCTTCAAAAACTATTGCCAGGTGGAAAGCATAGCCAAATTTATAACTCCAGCAGGAATACTACTTGACCTTTGAGTAGCAGTGTTATCCTTTAGAATTCTTCCTTCAAGCCTCAATCCCCTTTCAACAGAAGTTGCATTGAGCATTGTGTTTTACCCTCAGTCCAACTTTGCCATTGTTCCAATGCAGAACATTTGACCTACCTTTAGTGGTGCTATTCTCCTTAACAATTCCAACTTATGCTTAAAACAGATTTTGCGCCTGTAATTTCAAACTTGTTTACATTTCTTTGCATGGCAAACTTTGTATCATCCATAACTGTTTTATACTGTCTGCCAAGCATACCAGTCCATTACATTTAAGTTCAACTTTTATCAAATTCTCAGAACATAGGCAGAATGCGCCAGCCTATCTGCCAGTAACCCAGTTCCAACAAAGTACCTTCTTTCTCCACTGAAATTTCATAAGTGAAACCTTCACATTCCACAATTCTCTCAGCCTTTACATTTTTCAAACTCTGACTAGAATAGTCCATCAAGCTTTTCTTACAACACTGCAACTCTTCTCCAGTTCAAAGTACCAAATCCTTCAATAATCCTCCAGGAAACACCTTCCAGAAAAACAAAACCCACATTCTTTTTGTAACTACCTTCTCATTGTGGGGAGAAAACTCTGACCAAAAATATCTTATGGGAGGAAAGGGTTTATTTCAGAAGACAGATTTGAAGAGTAGCTTCATCAAGGTGGAAGAAACTGGCTTATGTCATCATACAAACACAGCAGAGAGATGAGTCATCCCTGCACGCATGAGCTGACTGAACACACCTTATTGCTGGACTCAAAATCTGCCCTAGTGACCCACCTCCTCCAATACATCTTTGCCTCCTAGAGCCTAAGTCGGGTGCTTAATCAAAAATGCCCGAGACTATGGGGTCATTTACCTTCAAACTATCACTGTAAGTTATTTAATGTTCTCTAATTTTATTAAAAATAAGTAAAAGTAATATCAAATTTTGTATGAAAATTGTAACTTTGTTAATTATTTATTTTTTGATTAAAATTAGTCAGCATTCCCAAATAGAAAATAACTGGAAAAAATAGCCATTTAAAGATATATTTATATAACAACTAATTTTTAACTTGCCATTTAAAAGATTACCAATTTTACTAAATTTTTGTTATGACATAAAATTGCAGTAATAATTTTATCTTCTCTATAAATTCTAGGTGCAACTTTCAAGTTATGCATCACTGCAGTTGTATTAACGTGCTTCCTCCCTGGCATATTTCTTAACATAATTAATTGTATAATGCAATGTAATATATCTTTTTTTATTACTTGAGAGTGACAGACAGAGAGTGAAAGAGGCAGATAGATAGAGAAAGAATGGGGGAACCAGGGGCTCCAGCCACTGCAAACAAACTCCATATCCATGTGACACCTTGTGCATCTGGCTTACTTGGTTCCTGGGGAATCGAGCCTTGAACTGGGCCTTAGGCTTCACAGGCAAGGGCTTAACAGCTAAGCTATCTCTCCCTAACATTGTTTTTTTATAATAACTAACTAACTAACTAACTAACTAACTAACTAACTAACTAGGGCTGGAGAGATGGCTTAGCAGTTAAGGCACTTACAGGCAAAGCCAAAGAAAGGACCCAGGTTTGATTCCCCAATAACCACATAAAGCCAGATGCATAAGGTGGCACATACATCTGGAGTTATATAAATAAATTTTTTAACCAATAATAAATTTTATTTATTTGCAAGGAGAGACAGGGAGGGAGGGATAATGGGCACACCAGGGCTTCTTGTCACTGCAACTTAACTCCAGATGCACTTGACCCTTTGTGCATCTAGCTTTTCATGCATACGGGGGATTGAACCTAGGCTGCAGGCTTTGCATTCAAGTGCCCATGACTGCTGAGCCATCTCCCCAGCCCTCCTTGGCTCATTTTTCTTCAGCTGTCCACTCAGTATGCAGCACCACCATTCTCCGGTTTTAACTGCAGTAGCAATTGTGACAGCATTTAAAACAGATATAAAACAGTTCCAACAACACTTTAACACAAGCCTAATCTCAATCAAAGTATGGAGTGATCCACAGGTGAAAATCAGTATTAACTATCTCAAAAGATTCAGTTAGAGCTTACTATTTTGAATTTGAGTACACTGAAAGTTATTAATAGTGTAAATTCAGTCACTTATTTCCTGAGGACATGGTATGATGTGTCCGTTTCTGAAAAGTGCAACAACACAAAGCAACAGTGTGTGGAGAAAAGCTATTTCAAAGCATCTCTACACTCTAGCCTATGCCATGTTCATTGTATCCTATGTATGCTTGATGGTGGTGAATCAATTTGGAAATACCTCAACATTCCATTCATTCCATTCATTCAGGTAGAAGATAAATTACAATTCATAAAAAAGGTACAAAATAACATATAATTTTAAAAATATACATTACCACTGCCCAACTTCATTTACTAAATGACACTTATTTACAACAACAAACAATAAAGTGTAAGATATTAAGATGTTTTTATTCGATTTCTAATACAGAATTAATTCATTTCCCAAATGCTTTTAGTGAGATCCATTGTATTGCATTTAGAAGATCTTTTGTTAATCTTTAAAACAAAGAGAATGATGAAATATATTTGGACTTTAGCATCATATAGATTTTGTTTCCTATTCCTTTGAATTTTTTTGTTTTGTTTTTTTCCTTTAGACATCTATTTTAATATGTCCTGCTTTTCTCATTTAACCCATAAAAATCACAAATTATATTTAAATTACTTACATTTTTGCATGGAATTTGTGTTTCTTGACTCTGGTCACACCTCCTCTTCTCTCCACCCCATATATTC
Source organism: Orientallactaga sibirica (assembly GCA_036365145.1). Classification (NCBI taxonomy): domain Eukaryota; kingdom Metazoa; phylum Chordata; class Mammalia; order Rodentia; family Dipodidae; genus Orientallactaga; species Orientallactaga sibirica. The sequence goes on from JAEOAD010000509.1 coordinate 9,647,441, forward strand.
TGAAAAGTATTTTGAGTAATAGTTGAACTTATAATTTATATAGCTCAAAAACTTTTATCAAAACACATGATGAAATTTCAGGATTTTGATGATGTTAAGCAATAATAAAATAAAGCAAAATCAACACAATGAGGTATTAAACTATAATTAATATTTTGACTTGATATTTCAGTAATGAGTAGAAACAGAAATGGTTAATTTTAGGAAAGAAATAAATCTATATTTTATTGAGCAAAAAGAATGAAGCCAGATAAAATCAGTTGCAAATTTAAGAATATTATTTTTTTCATAAATGCTTCTTTTTTTGTGGAGAGAGACACAGAGAGAGAGACAGAGAAAGGGAGAGGAAGACAGAGATGGGCACGCCAGCAGCCTTTCAGCTGCTGTGAATGAAATCCAGATGTGTGCACCCCCTTGTGGTAAAGTGCGGCATTGCGCCCTTGCATCACATTTGCATCTGGCTAAACCTGGGACCTGGAGATTGGAACTGCTGGAGATTGGAACCAGCGTTCTTAGGCTTAGGAGGCAGGCGCCTTAACCGCTAAGCCCATCTCTCCAGGCCCATAAATGCTTTTTAAAACAATTTTGTTGAACAAATGCCCGTTAGGCACTATTTTCTGTCTCTTTATATTTTATAACAATACTCTTTAATGAATACTATTAACAAGTTTTGTGAATAACTCACTTTAAAGAATAAAAAGATGTAGTAGTGAATTATTTATCAAATTTTCTGAAATATTAAAACAATATAAAATAAGAAGTAAAAATGCTGGATGAGACCATGGTGTGCCCATACTCTCCCTTCTTCTTTCTCTCTTTCTTTTGTGCCTTTCTCCCTGTCAGATAAGTCAGAATATTTTTAAAAGATTTCATTAAAATGCATTATTTTAACATTATATAACTATATATTTGTGTTTGCATGTACACAGCTAGATATACAGATATGCATATACATACATATATATATGATTTTTAGAACTGAAATCTGTGCCTTAAGTCTGTTAAGCAAGCACACTACCACTCAGCTATTCTTTTTGCTATCAATAAGTGTCTTTAAAAGCATATTTTGAAAGCCTTTTTGGATTGGAGACTATTATTATAACATAGCATTTTAATTAATTTTTAATAAACTTATTTTAAAGTTCTATAAATATATGCATAATTAACCAACAAGCACTATATCTAGTAAATAGCAGGGTTATCCAATAAATTCAGAATTTACAAGGCAGATTATTTGTGGGTTTTTAAACACTCAATCACCAAACTCACTTTTTTTTTTTTTTTGTCTTTCCACTATGTCATAAATTCACAAGTTATGATGGTTTTAATGCCAGCAATTTGCTAGATATTCCTGTTTTTCTTGATAACCCTTGTTGAGGCAATTACATCTTATTTTATTACAACCTTAATTACTTATGCTAGCTGTCTTTTTAAAGAATATATATATATATATATATATATATATATATATATATGTTTTTTCTTTTTTTAATTATTATTTTTATTGACACCTTCTATACTTACACAAACTCACTCTTTGTGATGACTTGTCTGAAATAACTTACAGTATTTACATTATGTTAGTTTCAAAGCAGATATGTAATGACAGATTGGAATAAAATATTGGATATAAGCATGGAGTTATATATATTTTTAATGGAAGCAAAGTTAATCACATTGGATTGAAAAAATAAAAATTATAACCTTCTGTGAACTATAATCTTGGACAACTTTGAGAAGTATGTATTTCCTGGACCTCAATTTTCATAAAATATCACACAATTACATTCAGATATGTCAAAAGAATGCATGTACCATTTAGTTTTCCCTCCACAGATTTTTTTTTGTTGTTGTTTATACTCTCATTGGTAGTATTTATTCCTGTTTCCAGGGTGACACAGGAAGACAGTTTTCAGAGCACTGGACAGATCTCCTTATGTATATTACTAATGAATCACTCATGCCTGTTTTCCAAAATACATTGCTGCCAACTTAGTACTTTTTTGGCAAAATGAATACACTTTTACTATTTTTACAGAATTGCTAATATCAAATTAAGATAAAATTACATGTAAAGACAATAATACCACCAAAACAAAGTCATATAAGAATTTGAATTTTACATGTATCCTGTCACCTCCAATAATGAAAGAATGATTATTTATGATCAAAAATGATTTAAGATGAGAATTTTCACTTTATAATATATAGTCTAAAATGTTATGGGCAACCATTTTACCTGCAATTCAATACACTTCAGTTTCTCATAGTTTTGATCTGCTCATGGCTATTCTCACCAAAGCTTGAGTATTTCATAGCACATATTTTACTGAAGTGTGTATTACAGTCCATAAGAGTGCATTGTGTGGATTTAGATTTTTATGAAGGGTACATCTCAATTTATTATTATTATTATTATTATTATTATTATTATTACTGATAATTAAAGCTTTCCTAAGAATTTGACAGTCTTATCACGCCACAGAAATAATTCCATTTTAGAAACAGAATTCAACAAAACAGAAGTAAATGACAGTAGGAGCTGGAGAGATGGCTTAGTAGTTGAGGCACTTGACTACAAAGCCAAAGGCACCAGGTTTTATTCCCTAGCACCCACATAAGCCAGATTCACAAGGTGGCTCATGCGTCTGGAGTTAATTTGCAGTAGGTGGAGGCCCTGTTATGTCCATTCTCTCTCTCTCTCCCCCTCCATCTTTCTTTCTATATATATATAATAAATATCAATATGTTTTTTAAAAATACTAAGGAAACCTAAATAAATTTATGGACTAAGCTGGTTGTAGTGGCACATGTTTTTAATCCTAGCACTTGGGAGGCTGAGGCAGGCAAATCACTGTGAATTCCAGGCCAGCCTGAGACTAAATTGTGTATTTAAAATCAGCCTGGGCTAACACAAGACCCTACCTCAAAAATAAAATAGTAAATGACAGTAAAATGTTTAATGATTCCATTTGGAAAAGCCATAGAAAATCCCTCAGAAATACAGCAAATAAGTTTAAAACATCTACTGAATAGTAAATTTCCACAAATATGAATATATTATTGACAATTAAAAATAATTTCTGAGAACTGGCAATTTAGTTAATTATGTATAGTATTTTTCTATTATGAACCTAGAACCACATAAATCTGCCATGGTGAACAATGCCTAGAATGGGGGCAGGCATGTCAGAAGTTCAAGGTCATTGCCATCACGGACTAATCATTACTTCTTCTACTAAGCATTTGGCTTTTTTTTTTTTTTTTGGTTTTTCGAGGTAGGGTTTCACTCTGGTCCAGGCTGACCTGGAATTAACTATGTAGTCTCAGGGTGGCCTCGAACTCATGGCGATCCTCCTACCTCTGCCTCCCAAGTACTGGGATTAAAGGCGTGCGCCACCACGCCCGGCTGCATTTGGCTTTTTTTCCTGATGTTGTGTTTATATCTCATCTACTAGATAAAGTTATGTTTTTCAAGATTGTAATTTTTGGGTTGGCTCAGCATAAAGGCATTTTGCCTTCAAAGCTTAATGGCCAGGTTCAATTCCCCATTACCCATGTAAAACTAGATACATAAAGTGGCACATGTGCTTAAAGTTCATTTGCAGCAGCTAGAGAGCTGTCACACCCATTCTCTCTCTCTTTCTCTCTCTTTTGTCTCTCTCTCTCTCTCTCTCTTTCTGCTTGCAAATAAATAAAAATAAAATAAAATAAAAAGATTTAAATTATTATGCTTTCAACATGAAATGCAAGTATGCAGGGAGTTAGTTGGTCTTAATTATTAAACTCACAAGTGTTTTGATCAATCATATGAATGCTTACATTAGTGATGGTCACACCAATTTGATGCTTGACCTTAACATTAGTGAAAAGAAATAGTGAACTTTTCAGTTTTCTCTTGTGTAATAAAAATAAAATAAAATCTACTGGTTGTTTGTGAATATTAAGTTGAATTAAATGTCTGAGATGTTCTTGGCATAAGCCCTGAATTATAATATCTATTTGAAAAGCAAGAAAAAAATTGTCAAGACATTGAGGTATCCCTACTTGGCATGTAACAAGTAAGCCTGCCATAAATTTAAAAATGACATAAGCACACTGGAGACTTAGAGCAGGTATATGGTATTTTATTATTTACAACAGGATGTTCATGTTTGTATGTCTTCTATTCTACCACAAGTCCCACAGGTGTGATTTTAAGCAATGCAAACGAATGCTGAGTGTAATTGTGTCAATTGAGTAACCTCATTATTAGGAAATCCTCACTCCTGTTAAAAGAAACTGAGTAGCAACGTTGTCCAAATCCTATCTCAGGAAAAAGATATTAACTTTGATTTCCTAGAGATCATCATATGTGTCCTCTGTTATGAAATAATACTCTGAGTCATCTCCAAAACAATATCTTTAATATGATAGTATGGAACAAAAGAAATAGGAGACAGTTTGGGAATTATCTCTCAACAATGTGATTAGATTAGACAATCGATTCTTTCTTCCTTGTGAATACCAGTTGTGTTGAAATCTTTGATGCTACTTTGCATTACTTTCTATTACTTCCTTATAATCTGTCTCCTTTGCTTCTCATCAGTTTATACTCTTCCACTCTAGTTTTGACATAAGATATAAGATAAATGTCTCTATAAGATAAATGTTAGAATCAGCTTGTCAGAATTCCCAAAATAACTTCCTTGAATTTTGATTAGAATTCAACTGAATTTATAGATTAAATTGGTTAAAAGCAGCACCCATATTATATATATTACCTTCTCATTGGTGAAAGAAAATATCAACCAAAAGCCACCAGTGGGAGGAAAGGGCCTATTTCTGGCTAACATCTTTGAGGGGGAGTTTCCATCATGACAGTGAAAGCATGGCAGGAGCAGTCAGCCAGTTCCCTGACTTCACAGTTGCAGAGAAGAAGTAGAAAGCGCAAAACCACCAAGTGGAGCTGGATATCTCAAGGCCAGCCTCCAGTAACACACTCCTGTCATCAAAGGTTTAAAGGTTCCATAAATTTCCCAAACAGCACCAAAAAATGGGGTCAAGCATTCAGACCCTTGAAATTTTTGTGGCACATTCCATACCTAATTCACTACACCCATTGTATCAAATGTGTTCAGACATATGATATCATTATTAAAATCTTTCAAATTTATTTTGATGTGGTTTTGTACTTTGAATCATACAGACTTTCTAGACATACATATACATTTTCTAATACTTTATTTATTTATTTAATTTGCGAGAGGCAGAGAAAGCATGAGTGCACCAGGACCTCTAGCCACTGCAAATGAACTCCAGATGCATGTGCCACCTTGTGCATCTGGCATAAGTGGGTCCTGGGGATTCAAACCTGGGTCCTTTGACTTTTCAAGTAAGGGCCTTAACCACTAAACCACCTCTCCAGCCCACATATACATTTTAAGTGATTAAGTTTTATAGCTTTGTAGGTGCTAATATAAGTGTATTATATTTTTAAATTCAATTTCACTTATTCTGTTAGGTACAGAAGACAATGATATATGTTATGTATTAACCATGTTAATACAAAATGTATTAATGTATTAATACATTAACCATCTACTGCTTCCTGTACAATATTAAAAAGCTAATATTATAAATTGCCCTGGTTGAGTTATAAATTCTGAATTAAAATTAATTTTGGAAATAAATCTTGCTTTATCATAATATCATAGATGGATAAATTATAGTTACTAATGTTTTCTTAATAACTTTGCATTTTAATTCAAAAGGCATAATCTCTAATTTCTTGAAATGTCTTTGTTTCTATCAATCCTTTTAGTAAGGATTTTCTTAGAAAGTTCATCTGGGGCTGGAGAAATGGCTTAGCAGTTAAGGCATTTGCCTGTGAAGCCCAAGGACCCTGGTTCAATTCTCCAGGTCCCAGTAAGCCACTTGTACATGGTGGTGCATGTGTCTGGAGTTTGTTTGCATTGGCTAGAGGCCCTGACATGCCCATTCTCAGTCTCTCTCTCTCTTTCCCTACCCTTTTCTTTGTCTCTAATAAATAAATAAATAATAAAATCTTTACAAAAAAAGAAAGTTTATCTGATTGTGTTTACTTCTCTTCCAATTTCTGGAAGATTTTATGTAGAACTGATAATCATTTAACTAAAAATTTAATCAAATTCACCAGTGTTGACAATAATAGTTACAGGATATGTACATTTTAAATTTTATAACTAATAACTATTTTTATAGTTATAGGGCTATTTAGTTTATATATTTCTCCTTGAAGAATTGGCAGTAGTTTGAATCCATTAAAGAATAAAGCTTCTTTTTTAAGGTTTATAAGGATGAAATAGTTAATAATATTTTTTGGAACCCATTAAATTATAGGGAAGCAGCAGTAAAGGCCTTCCATTCAACCCAGATACTCCCGGGTATGTTTTCTAATTCATGCTTATGGCAATTAAAGGTTTATCAGTTTTATTGACATTTATTGATATTTTGATCTTTTGGTGTCATTACTTTTCCATATTAATTTAGTGTTTATAATTCCATTTTATTTGTGCTGTAATTTTATTTTTAGTTGATTTCCATTGTGGAACTGGGGAGGACATGGAAGATTTATAGCTGGGATCCACAATCTATTCATTCTCTGCTTCCTGATTATGGCAGGAGTATAACCAGATGGCCTGCCCTTCCTTTGCCATGTCTTTTCCATCATGATGGTATGCACCCTCTGAAACTGTAGGCCATCATAATCCCTGCCTTGTAGTGCTTTATGTCAGGTATCTTATCGCTGAGATGACAAAGTAACTAATATAGTTAAGGTCTATTTGTTTACATGGAATCTCATCTCCCATAATGTTTTTTGGGTGGAATTGTAAAATATCAACTTTTCTAATGTGTATTTTCAATAAAATAAATTTCCATATAAATATTTCTTTTATTTAATAATATACAGTATAAGTTGCAATTTAATTCACATTAAATTTATATTCCCCTGAGGTTTATTTGTCTATTTAAAATTGCATTATTTTCTCAAGAACTATAAATTTTACAGTTATATTTCACTTATCTATTTATTTTTCAATTCCACTGTACTAAGAATGAATTTTGTATGATTGATATTCTATGACAATGCTAAGGCATGTCCTAGAGTTCAGAAAGTATCTTTCTGACATTCCAGCCAGAGTGTACAATGCTACATTTGCACTTTAGAAGAGTATGAGTTTTAGAATATTTTATATACTACTTATAAAAATGAATAGAGTATTGAGAAGATTGAAAGATTTATGAGGATAACCTATATAACATAATAAATTTAGAACTGCTTTTTTTGTTTGTTTGTTTTTTAAGGTAGGGTTTCACTCTAGCTCAGGTTGACCTAGAATTCACTATGTAGTCATGTAGTCTCAGGGTAACCTTGAAATCATGATGATCTGCCTACCTCTGCCTTCTGCTTTTTTCTTCTTCTATCATTGAGAAAGAAAACTTGATATCTCCAACAGTAACAGCAGACTTGTATATTTGTTTATTCAGTTCTAACAGTTTTTACATCATATTTTGCTAATATCAAAAAAGTGACACAGACAGAAAGATGAAGTAGAAGTAAATAAAGACTTGCTGGCCTTTCTTTTTTGTAAATAAACATTACATATCATCATAGACATATTTATATAAAGATCTCATTACACAGGCTGGCCTTTCTTTTTTGTAAATAAACATTACATGTCATCATAGACATTTTCATATAAAGATCTCATTACACAGTTTTCAGAAAACAAACACCACAGATGTGCAAAAGAGTTTTTGGACTTTAGGGTTGGTTGGCAGATTTGAAACACAAACAGGGTAAGTAAAGATTTGAGTTTTACTGGACTACTGGGATGGCCTTATACTTATTGCTTTAAGACTTTTAGTATATAATTTGGGATGTGCTTGGCTCTGTTTTCTTTAGCTCAAATGGCTTTTTAAAAAGTGAATGTCATTGCCCATTTAACTGTTCCCACTGACTGCCAGGTAGGCACCACACCACACCTTCCCCCAAACACACATACCCTCCATTTCCCAAAGACTCAGTTGAACCAATCAAGAGGTCAAGGTTGACTCCATTAGCAGAGTAGCAGGTTTGTAATTTTTCTGATTACTTAGTGAAATATCCATGCACAATCATTCTCTTTAATTTATATTTTTATTTAATTAATTTTCTAAACACACAACAATTAAATTTTTACTCAAAATATTTTGGTTTATTTATCCAAAATGTCCATTTTATTAAAGAACAAATGAATCAAGTTAAAGTCACATTGGTACATCATATCATAAGAAAGAAGGGTGATATTTTGTATAGTATTAGTAAGAGACATTTTTATTTGCTTTTTGTAGGCTTTATCTCAAATAGCATGGGGAGTTGACACGGAGAATAAAGTAATTGTTTTGTATTTGCTTTGTAGGAGCGAAGGAATAAACTATATTGGTAGAGTTGGGCATTTTTAGCAACATATTATTTTTTGCTGATATATAGATAGATGAAAAGGATAAGCTAAATTGCTGGTTCCCAGAGGAACTTGATGTTTCAGGGATTCATTTTATGATCTATACTTGAAAATTATGAGTATTCTCCTGAGAGAATCTGAATGTCAGCCTTAAGAAAATTTAACTTTATAACCCCAGGTAATTCAAGATGATATTCAATATAAGATTAAATTCAGAGTTTTGATTTCTTGAATGTGCAACTTCGGTGGTGAGGAACAGTGGCAACAAAAATTTTCAGAGTTGGGTGTAAGAGTAGTTATTCATTTTACTTTCTTAAAATTATAGCTGAAATGCAAAAAAAGCTGATTAATTTCTCAATAATTGTTTTAAAATCATGTTATTCATCTATTCATATAAAAATAATTATAGATATATATGTGTGTGATAAGATATAAACATGATAATTTTCCTGATATATGTAAATGTTTTGTTGTCAATGGATATTTTTGATTTAGGGGTTGAGGAGATTGCTCGATGTTTAAAGACAATTGCTTCGAAACTTTGCCAAACTGCATATAATTCCTAAACTACTCACAAAATGTAGATGCAAAAAGTGGTAAAATCATCTGGCATTTCTTTGCAGTGGCAAGAATACCAGGAATGCTCATACACACACACACACACACACACACACACACACACACACACATGCACATATACATAGAATGTGTAAATAAATAAAAATTTTAAAACATATTTGATGTAACATAAACCCTTTTTCATTTTACATTTTCTTTCATAAGTTACGATGTGATATTTAAGATCTCTGAAATTATAACACTTCTAAAATGTAATTTATATGTCTAACATTAATATTTTATAGCCATTCCTAAAATATAATTATTTTACTTTTGTTTAGATTGGCCTATAGCACTAATTTCTTTAATCATTGAGGCAATTACCTTTGATTAGCGTTGTAAGTTTATTTAATGTAGTCATTAATCACTTAACTGTTAGCCAAATGACTTTCCATCATTATAACATTTCTTTTGCAAAGCACTGTACTTATGAACTGTTCATCCCACAATGTGGTCTTTTATTTAGTAATAAATGTAACTGTTTCAGTGAAGCACTTTAAACAATGCCAATCAGATTTCATTAGTTCTATTCTGGAAGAAATCATTCTGCTATAACCCATATATTAAAATCTGATTCCCTTTTCTTCACCAATATTAAACTTTTCCCTGCTTTGTATCTCAGTCATGTATTTTGAGATTAAGAGGTAAAGAAGGAACATCCTTGGTGGGGACATATATTAGAAATTACTGTTTTTATTATTGCTTAGTTATTATTATTTAGATCTTTATCTAGAACATAGGCCAAAGGAATTTGAATTTTTGTGATTTTTTTTTTGAGTAGAAGCTCATATAATTATCCTCAAATCGTATATTCACCTTTAACTTGTGTCAGGTATCTACTTTAATATTTCTTATCTTGTGGCTTTTCCTGGGAAGACAAAAACAATCTGCAGCTGAGGCAGACAAAAGAATCAAGACTACCAGAGTCTGGCTTGGAAAACCAATGAGTTTTTGACCTTACATTCAGGAACATGGGTGAGGACTACTTATAGGAGCATGGGCAACTAAGACAGCTATATCATCAAAAGTCCACCTTAGCATGCAAGATAGCTCACAAAAGCTATACCCTTGGAGATCTCTTCATAGTTTGTAGGCAGCTCCACCCATGTGTCTCCTCTCTCCAGGGAAAAAAAAAAGACAACTTATATAACCTCACAGAGGGGCCAATTGGGTCTTTTAATTTATTTTCTTATAATATTTTAATAATTAATGATGTTATAATATTTTCTGAATCCATTAGCCCCTTTTTTCCACTGCAGGAGGGAATATTTCAGTATGGAGGCAGAAGATTGTTAACATTTTCAGAAGGAAATTCTAAAAAAGTGATGATCCCCTCATTCATTATTTTGATTGTTTTTATTTATTTATTTATTTATTTATTTATTTATTTGAGAGATGGAAAGAGGCTGATAGAGAGAATGGATGCACCAGGGCTTCCAGTCACTGCAGAAGAACTCCAGACACATGTGCCACCTTGTGCATCTGGCTTATGTGGGTCCTGGGGAATCAAAACAAGGTCCTTTGGCTTCTCAGGCAAGCGCCTTAACTGCTAAGCCATCTCTCCAGACCTTGTTTATTCTTTTTTTGAGATAAGACACCAGACTTATTTTAAAATACAAGGTTCAAATAATATTCTTGCTATTGCTTCCCAAGAAGCCGGGAGCATAACTAAGTACCACCACCATATGCATCATATTATGTCTTTTCACATATTCACAGTCAAACTTACAACTATATTATTCATTATTATGCTTAATCTAAAGCTAGGATTTGTATGTAATGATCATATGCATTCATATAGCAGTATTTGTTTAATAAGGTGTGAAATGAACCATATAGCGAGATAATACCTGGGCATGTGTAGTAAAATAAATCTATTCAGAGAGACTAGTATACAGTCACAGAAATTCTGAAACAAATTTTAATCAGAATCCTAAAAGTCATTATCATATTTGACCTAGTATTATTACTTTGGTACCTATACTTACATTGATAATCATAAATGTCACAGAATGATCATGCAACCTAGTAATCCTTTGTGATGGAAAGCATAACACAGAAATCCAGAAAAAAACTAAAGTACAGTAACAGAATTTCCTGCAGGCTGGCCCAACATCAGTCCATAGGCTTCATACATGTCAGACTAGCTGTGAATTTGGCCCAACACCTTTGCAGAAGGCAGAGTTCTTTTTCAATGTCAAAACACCTACAGAATACCTATGAAAACCACCTTTAAAGTGGAAAGGTTTATTTTGGCTCATAATTCCAAGGGTTTAAATCTATGGTTGCTTAGCTCTTATGAGTCTGTGATAAAACAGAACATCAAAGCAGAGTGAATGTGGTGGGGCAAAGCTACTCACTTCATAATAGCCAGGAAGCACAGAAGGAAAGGGAAAGTGTGAGAGAGAAACATGCCACTAATAACATGCTCCCTGCAATGTGGCTGACTCTCCCAAAGTTTCCGTCATCTCCCCTGAGGCCCTTAAACTATAAATCAATCATCAAATTATTAGTCTTTTGAAGGAATTTGCACACTATTTTTCCAATTACCACCCAAAGAAACTCCCTCCACACCATACACCACTGCAGTAAAAACCAGTGCCTCAACCCATGGACAAAGGAGGCTACATATTGCTGACTCTTCCAGATGAGTTGAGTTCATATTAATATTAGCATCTTACAGACTTTATAATATATATTCTAAAAGTTTAAGTGATCAGATCAATTTTCAATATTAAATATGACTTTATCCATATTAAGTACAAAAAAGAGACATTTTGCATATATAAACTTGAAGTGATTTTGTATTCTAAGATCATAAACTTAAAGATATACATATCCCAATTCATTTATAACCAATGTGGTTATTTTCTCTTTATGTTGTGCCACTGGAAAATTTTATCTTTTTTATGTTACTGTCCATTTATTTATTTATTTATTTATTTATTTATTTATTATTATTTTAGTTTTCGAGGTAGGGTCTCACTCTGGCCCAGGCTGACCTGGAATTAACTATGTAGTCTCAGGGTGGCCTTGAACTCACGGTGATCCTCCTACCTCTGCCCCCTGAGTGCTGGGATTAAAGGCGTGCGCCACCACACCTGGCTTTTCCATTTATTTTAATATATACAAGTTTTTTTTTTTTTAATCTTCCTATATAAGGCTCTTAACTTAGTTCCTTTCAAACATTCCAGGACTCCAGACATATAGAATGTTTGAGTAAGAAACCTACCTCCCACCTGCTCCCTTCTAAATTTAATCATTGCTCTCATTTCTAGGCTATTTCTGTGTGCCAGGAAACCTGATCCAATTCTAGCCTACATGCTACCTTGAACTGCTAAATTTATACACAAATTTAGGGTTTAGGTTGCTGTGTTATGAAACACAGCTGGTGGATAGAACCTATGTGAAAATATAATACGATTAAGCAAAATATTGATTGAGCAAGTGCCATCAATCAAGACTATTAAAAAAACAAAAACATGGTGCCAATGTCCAGAAGGATTAAAAGGAAGGAAATAATATCTGTGAATTACTGAATTGGAGCAAGTCAGTGTACTGATGCAAAAGCTAAAACCCAAGGGGAAGTGTGCCACAAGGGAATAGCCTACGGCAGATAAAGTGTGGAAAAGGTTACAGCAGCTACCGAAACACTCTCCCCTCCAAAGATTTTCATGAAGTTTACATCGCATCGCAATGATCTCTGAGGAAAAGAGACTAACCATGAACCTGTCAGAAATGTCAAAGGAGGATCATGAGGTCAGGGGTCAGGTCTGCAGGCAAGGACTACCTGTGAGAGCAGAGCAGCCTGCGATAAGAAAACACAGTCAAAAGGCACAAGTTTCCACAACACCAAAGGAAATTTATGTAACTTCGTTTCATCTTTAAAAGGCTTACAGCACAAGGCAATCTTGACAGTGTTTAAACATGTGCTGAAATGTATTCTTTTGTCATTTTCAGAAGTGCTGACCTAGAATTTTAAAGGAGTCAATAAAATGGGATTAGATTTTTGTGAATTACATCTCACAGAAAGCATTTTCAGTTTTTCCAGGAGAGGATTTTCAGAAGTACAGAAAGGACTTGATTGCCTGGCTGAGTAGCTGCTGCGTTGACTTAAACTTCTATAGAGAACCTGTCTTTGTTGTGTGAGAGTTACCATCGAGACCCTCTTCTAGCCAGTATTTCATTTTCTTATCCACCTTTCCACAATGATACTCTACAGGAATAATTTATTCCAACCTAATTCATTGCTCCACACATTTCTCCTCTAGAAAGGTCTTATCTATAGATGACTTTCTTGTGGATAAAGAATTGGAAGTTTGGGAAGAATCCAGCTATTCTCACCCACATTCAGGAGTAATATTGATTCCAATTATTTGCTTAGGGAGAAAGAAAATTTAAGTGGCAATTAAGGCTCTTAATCTTAAAACCTGTATGTGTAATGGTGTCCTAAATAATATATGCTTGATTATTTTTAATTTTATTTATTTACAAGCCGACAGAGACTGAGAGAAGAGAGACCAACACAAAGAAGAAAGGGCATGCCAGGGCCTCCAGTGACTGCAAACACGTTCCAACTACATGCACCACTGTGCATCTAGCTTTACATGGATACTGGGAAATTAAACCCTGGTTGTTATGCTTTGCAGAAAAGTACCTTAACTGCTTAGCAATCAGCTCAACTCCCAAAATAATGTTTTTATCCCAGATTTTATGCTGTCCCCAGAGATGAGTTGAGAATTACCAAACTGAGACAAAAAAGCTCAGAAGATTATAAAGGAATCAATATAAAAATTGGCTTTATTCTTTTGCTATATATGTAGGAAGTGTGCTGTCTGTGTATATGTATAAGCATGTGTGCAAGCAGATTCACATGTGTGCTCTATGTATACTCATGTGGAAGCCAGAAGAAGGTGTTGGTGCCCTCCTCTATTGCTCTTCCACCTTATGTCCCTGAGATAGAGTCTCTCATGGATTCTGATAAGCCTTGTTTTGTGGTTAGACTGGTTAACTGGCATCCCCAATGATCATCCTTCCTCTCTCTTAGCATTAGGGTCATAGGCAGACATGGCCATGTTTTTTTTTTTTAATATTTTATTTATTGATTGATTGATTTGATTGATTTGAGAGAGGGAGAGAGAGAGAGAGAGAGAGGAAAAGATGCAGAGAGAATGGATGCACCAGGGCCTCCAGCTATTGCAAACAAACTCCAGAAGCATACACCACCTTGTATCTGGCTTATGAGGGGCCTGGGGAATTGAACCTGGGTCGTTTGGCTTTATAAGGAAGCACCTTAAACACTAAGCTATCTCTCCAGTCCCATTTTTTTTTTTTAAATCACGGGAGGTAGAGACTGAATTAACGTTCTCATACATATGTAGTAAATTCCAGGCATGTCTCTAGGCCCAGCTCTATAGTCTTTATGTACATATGTCTGTAAAGAAGTAACAAGATTGATAGTGTAAAATTTTTTATGTTAGTTATATCATCTGTCTTCTTGATGCATAATTTTAAAATGATCCTCCTTTATTTAGGCTCCCCCCTTACATGTTGTACATGCATTCCCTGACCCATGTAGCCATATAGTAAATGGTGTCACAAAGTTATTGGACTGTTTTTCACACTTCTTCCTATGTGAGTGCATACAGTGCATACATAATGATCTGAAATGAGATGAAGATTGCTACAGGGCTTCATTACTTCATAAAGAGTGTTTGAACACAGGAACTGTGACACGATGCCTCTACTGGTGATCTGATGACTACAAAGCTAGAAAGTGACAAACAGGCAGGCAGATTACCCTTTGCGCAAACCCAAGATATTCACATCCCTGCTGGGATGCAGTAATGCATGTGTGTGTCATGGTACTCCAACCAGCTAGCAATTTAAAGCCGATAAATTGCTTATATCTCAAAGTTTCCACTGAATATTTTCAGACGAAGGTTGACCAAAGGTAACTGAAAGCATACTGAGCGTGTGAGATGGGGGGGGGGTATCTCCTTCTATCACCCCTGACCTCTGTCTTTTATAATTGTATGCCTGTGTGTGCATGTATGTGTGCGTGTATACGTTTATACACCCATGCAGCACTCCCTTAGCTTGCCTGTGGTGGCACTCACTTGCCTGCAGTGGATAAAGCAATGTAAAGGGTGTACCTTTCTATCACTCTTCAGCCCATTCATATCTGAGCTCAGGCTTTTTGCTGATCCCAGAGCTTGAGGTTTTCTCTAAAGCCCCAGCAATTCTTAGGTCTCTGCCCCCCTATAGGATTGGGGTTACAGACATGTTTGGCGCTGTCCAGCCTTTTATGTACATACTGGGAATTGAATGTGGTCATTTATACTTGAATAGGAAATATCCTTAACCACTGAGTCATCACTCCAGTCCATTTTTATATTTTTAAATCATGTTCCCCATTGCCCCTTCATGATAGTTTGGAAAAATAAAGACAATTTGTTGTTGAAAATTGTTAAATGTAAGAACATTTTCTTCGCTGATTTTACTGGACAAGACTTCTGCCCTAAGGAAGAAGTGACTGGCACTTTGATACTTACCAAAGAAATGTTTTCATTTTATTTTTTATGATTTTTATTATTATTATTAATCAAGATGTTTCATATGGATACATCATGCAATGGTATCCTCTTTTCCCTCGACACTGCCCCTATTCCATTGTGAACACTTTTCATTGGGTTAATAGGTATTCCCCATTTATGCGTTGTGGGATCAGCAGACAGTTATTTTTTGGGGGGAGTAGAATGCCTCTTGGCATGATGTCTCAATCTGTGGTTCTTACAAAAAATATAATATTTTAATACACAGAGCACTACCTTTGCCAAGTGGGATTTACTACTGGTATATCCTTCAAAACATCCTTGGAGAGCTCTAGGGGCCCATTACCCATAGGATATCTTTACACATTTTACATGCCTGCTTTTTAAAAATCCAGCCATCTTTCATTGACTGCTACCAACGTGAAATCTTTGCAGTTTTATTAGATTTCTTATTGGTGCATGTAGCAGCCAGCTTTTAGTTTGCTGAGATGAACTTCCAGACCAGGCACAGTTATGGAGGAAGGGATATTATTTATTGAAGCTTACAGATCCAGGGGAAGTTCCACAATGGCAGAAGAAGCTGGCCTGCCTTCACAGGAACAAACACAGAGAGCAAAAGCCACAAGCCAAAAGCCACACAGCACAGCACACCTTAAGAACTCCTGCTAGACACACTTTGCATATCTCTAGATTGAAATCCTAAACCTACCACCACACCTTAAGATCTGCCCAGTGACACTGCCTCCAGCAAGGTGGCTGCAGATGCAAACTATAAACTAATAAAACACTGAATATATTGGGGGCCATCTATTCAAACTACCACAATGCATAATATCTAAAAAAGTTCTATTCCGTACTAGTAATCCCTCGAGTGCTAATTATGGTTTAAAAGTTCCCATCACAATATTTCTACACAAAGAAACATTTTAGTGTAACTATTTCCCAAAGGGAAATGTGGTCATTTTTCTGATGTATTACCAACAGTTTATTCCAGATGATTCTAAGAGTCATGAATTTTCAAGGAAAACTCATTTTATCGGCACATAAGTGTGATTAATGAGATTAAAATATTATGGCATTAAAATATGATTTATCATCTACAATCTTTATTGTTTGCCAAACATTCCTATTTTTGTAATTGATGACTAAAGAATGGTAAATTTATTTGTGTAATTTTAGATTCAAATTGACTTAATATCACAAAGTTGCCCTCACAAAATAGTATGGCTATGACACAAATTTCTATTCAAAATAACAGCACTTTTTATTTTCCATAGTCACATAACAATAATCTCTCTCTCTCTCTATATATATATATATATAGTTTATACATATACATGTATAATATATAAATATAAAATTAAATAATAGCAATGAAAAGAAACCAATAGTGGGTGCAAAGGGCATAATGTGTTAATATGTTTATTTTCTTTAATATAAACTATAAAAAATTTTAATGCAGTTTATTGTCTTGTAGTTTTGTTTTTGGTTTTATAATTTTCTAAATTATTATCCATTCAATTGAAATAAGCAATTATTTTAAATATGTTACTTCTTGAAATATACTTTCTATTGAATACTAGACCCATATGGATAATTTCAAATCATTTCTGTGTTATATCCCCTAAACTGTCATTAAATGCTACAGAATAATGGCAAATACAGTTTTAGTAGAAGCACAGATTTTTATCACTTCAAAGAATTCCCAAATTATTCTATTATAAATACAAATACCTAAAATAAAGACTAATGAATACAATATAAAAGAGATGAAGATAAATTGCAGTGGAGCAGAAATCAAAAAAAGGATTTGACACAGGCCAAAAATTTCATATCAAGGTCAAATCATAAGAAATTGTGACTGTAAGGAATCTAATCTAATTCTTAGCACAAAAATTTCACAAGAAATTTAGGAAATTGCAAAAGCCCCAAATTCTCAGTAAAACATTCAAACTTCATGTCCCCAACTAGTATGTATTTGGTAATAAATTGATTTATTTGTGGCCAATGACTATCATGGAAGAAGTCACATTCAATTAAAATATCTGTATCAAAAATCTTCCATATACAAGTTTTGTGTTAGGTATTACAAGGGCACATTAAACTCTACTTCCCATGTGCTGCATAAGTTAATGGGGATAACACTGGTAATCCCATGAAGGTCTGTGGTGAGCATTTCTGACAGACAAATCTTACACCACTTCCTGTGCATATGCATATATTAATAAATGTCTCTTATGTGGAATTTGAAAGAAAAGATACTTAGCTACAATAGTTCTAGAATTTTTTAGATGCCTTTCACCAACTTTATTTAAAGATTTGCATTTATTCATTAACATCAATTTTCTTTTTTATTAGATAATTAGTGTGTATGTAGTCATACTAGTATCATAGTCAGACTTCCCTGTACTCCCCCTCCGAAGGGACCCTCCTCCTTGGGGAATGTGGTTTGTGCATTGTGAGGATAGACATCAGTAATGGGGAAGAGGCAATTTCTCTGTGCATAATGTCCCATCTTGTGGCTCTAACAATCGTTCCGCCCCCTCTTCTATGAATTTCCCTGAGCCATCTTGAGATCATTTTAGGTCTACTTCGGTGATGAGGACTAGGGAGCCTCTGTGTCTCTGGATATCTGGTTTGGTAGGAGTTGAATGTTTTCTGCATCTATCTCCTTCACCCTGTTTTGGTACCAGGTTCATCAAAAAAGTTGCAGTCTTGCTCATTTTCTCCATTACTCTATGGTTTCAGCTGGGGCCCTGGTGAAGTGTGATGGGCTGATTCTCTCTTCAGGTTCTGCAGTACATCTGAAAAAGAGAATCAAATTCTCCAATGGAAAGAGAGGTCAGCACCAGACAAATGGGATAACCATTATTATTTTAAAGAGAATATCATAGGTGTAGGCCCTCTTGTAACCCATGACTGGTGGGAGCTTGATATTGGAGAGCTGGCTCATTTTCTGGATATGATTCTGACTTGTTTACCAGTTCCAGCTATGAATTATGTTCCACTGAGCATATCTGTTATCCAAATCAAGAGCAGTTGGTTGCCCACCATGGCTGTGTGCCATTGTGGCCCTTGTGTGAGCATCACGTCAGGTTGTTTGTTACTGGGAAGGTTAGATCATGTGTTGCTTAGATAGTTGTTCATCAGTTTTCCCCAGCAGCTCATGTAGCACCTTCTGGCAGTAGACAAGCTAACTGTTTGGGAACTGACTCTCTTCTAGATTCCAGCCAGGTCACTCCGTGTTCCATACCAACAACATATGATGTCTTCAGCAGTAGGGTCTTAACGTTAACCTTTGGTGTGTCATCTAGTACTCTGACAGAAACCTGTCTTCTTTTGGGAAACCTGGTATGTCTCTCTGATCAACATCTCATTGTGGATGTTAACCACATGCTGGTACTTGGAGTTACAATCCAGTGCCAAGGGAAAAGAAGGAAGAAAAAGATAGGCAATATAAAAAATAATGAGAAGAGAGAGAAGAGATAGTGTGCATGAGAGAGAGAGACAGAGAGTGAGAGAAGCAGGAGAATCTTAAGGTTAGTCTTCATCATACCCTCTCCAGGGCCCTATGAGTCAGGTGTTCCCTCTAAGGAATTGATGAAGGTCCAGCCTTTTAGTTGGTCTTTCAGGATATAGGATGTTATCATGCCATTTCCTTTTGGGTCCAGTTTTTGGGCCCCACCCCAACTTTAACTTCCCCTCCAGCACCACCATCCTTATTGTCCAGTCCTTGACATGCTTATTAGGTATGTCAACATCTCAGGCAGATTCAGGTTAGGAGGCCCAGATGAGGGAGACCAGATAACAATTATCTTTCTGTGATTGGGTGAGTTCTCTGAGAATGATCTGTTCCAGGTTCAACCATTTTACTTCAAATTTCATTGTGTCATTTTTCCTTACTGCTGTGTAGAATTCCATCATGTAGAATACCACATCTTGGTTATCCACTCTTTAATGATGGACATTTGGGTTGATTCCAGTTCTTAGCTATTATGAATTGAGCAGCTATAAACATGGTTGAGCAAGTATCTCTGAACTAAGGCATGGAGCTTTTAGGGCAAATGCCTAGTAATGGAATAACTGGGTCTGTTGGTAACTCTATAGTCATCCTTTTTAGGAGTCTCCATATTGCTTTCCACAGTGGCTGTACCAGCTTATATTACCACCAACAGTAAATGAGGGTTCCTATTTCTCCACAACCTTGCCAGTATTTGTTTCCAATAACTTTTTTTTTTTTTTTTTTTTGAGGTAGGGTCTCACTCTGGTCCAGGCTGACCTGGAATTCACTATGTAATCTCAGGGTGGCCTTGAACTCACGGTGATCCTCCTACCTCTGCTTCCTGAGTGCCAGGATTAAAGGCGTGCGCCACCGTGCCCAGCTTCCATTAACTTTTTTTAATGTTTGCCATCCTTACTGGGCAAGGTGGAATCTCATAGTTGTTTTAATTTGTATTTCCCTATGATTAGGGATATTGAACATTTTATTAAGTGTGTTTGCCATTTTTATTTCTTCCTCTGAGAACTCCCTGAGCAGTTCTCTAGCCCATTTTGTGAGTGCGTTGTTTGACTTTTTATTATTTAGGTTTTTGAGTTCTTTGTAAATTCTAGAAATTAGGCCTCTGTCAGTTGTATAGCTGGCAAAAATTTTCTCCCATCCTGTGGGCACTCTATTGGCTCTGCTTCTTATATGTTTGTCTGTGGTTGTTCAATTTTCTGGGCTACTGGAGTTTTGTTCAGGAAGTCTTTTCCCCCATCCTATATCATGGAAAGTTCCTCCCATTTTTTCTTCCAGTAGTAGCAGAGTTTCAGGTATATATATATATTTTTATTTATATTATTCTGATTTTACATTTGTAGTATTGGTTCCATTGTCCTCCTCCCCGTCCTCCCACTTTCAAAGGGACCCTCATCAATGGGGACTGTGGGTCATGCATTGTGAGTTTACTCAAGAGTTCTGGTGGATAGGCCCCAGTCTCTGTGTATAATGCCCCAACTTGTGACTCTGACAATCTTTCTGTCCCCTCTTCCGTGAGTTTCCCTGAGCCACATTGGGGTCATTTTAGTTCTGCTTCCTTGATGAGGTTTTGGGAGCCTCTGTGTCTCTGGATATCTGGCTTAGTTGGAGTTGGATGTTCTCTGTGTTTATCTCCTTCAGACTTTTTCTGGTGTTGTGATCGCCTTGAACGCTGTATTCTTGCCCTTCCCCTGCGTTGTTCTATGGTTTCAGCTGGTGAGGTGTGGTTAGCTGATCCTCCCTTCAGGTTCATTGTCCACCTGAAAAAAGATAAGCAAATTCTCCAACGGAGAGAGAAGTTAGTACTAGATAGAAGGGATAACCATATATGTTTTGGAGGGAATTTTATATGCATTGGCTCTCTTCAGAGTTTCAGTTTTATATTGAGGTCTTTGATCCATTTGGACTTAATTTTTGTGCATGGTGAAATGTGTAGATGAGTTTCATTTTCCTGCATATGGCTATCCAATTTGTCCAGCATCATTTGTAGAAGAAGCTGTCTTTTTTCCAGTCTACATTGTTTGGGCCTTTGTCAAATATAAAGTAGGTCTGGTGGGGCAGGGCGGAAGCTAGCCTGTTGGCCTGGGTTTGCACATGGGGGGGGGGAAGAGGTGGTGAGTGGGATGGTGTTTGCCTATGGAGCTCCATAGGTCATAGCAGGGTGGCGTGAATGCTATCCTGTTGGCCTGGGTCTGCAGGGTAGGGGGGAGGCAGCAGTGAATGAATGTGATGGCTTTTTGCTCTGCATGGAGCTCCTGGGGGTGGAGAATGCCAGGCAGGGTGAACACTTCCCTGTTCTGCAGGGAGTAGGATTGCTTTTGTGGGTGGAGCTCCAGAAAGTCTCAGGGTTGGGCTGGGCAAATGCTAGCCTGTTGCCCTGGGTCAGCACAAGGAAGGGGGAGAAGAGGGGCAGTGGCGGTGAGTGGGACTGGGTTCGTGTGTGTAGCTCTGTAGGGGAGGCAAAGGCTAGGTCCAGGCGGGGATGGGCAAAGGTTAGAGTGGTGGCCTGGGTTCCCTAAGCCTGTGGTTAGTGCAGGCAGAACCTTAGCTGGGACTGCAGCTCCCGACAGCTTTCTGAGGGGGCTGGGGGGACTAGTGGGCTACCTGAGAGATTGGGATTCAGCGGATTCCCTACTTTGCTATTCCATGCTCTCTCACTGGAGGTCTACTGGAACCTGCAGACTTAAAAACCCCACTTAATCCTAAATGTCTTGCCTTTCCTTCCCTGCAAGGTGAGGCATGGTTAGGCAGATGCTATCTTAACTGGAAGTCTCAGTTCTAGAAGGTTTTTTTTTTTTTTTTTTTTTTTTTTTTTTTTTTTGAGGTAGGGTCTCACCCTAGCACAGGCTGACCTGGAATTCACTCTGTATTCTCAGGATGGCTTTGAACTCATGGTGATCTTCCTACCTCTGCCTCCTGAGTGCTGGGATTAAAGGTATGTGCCACCATGCCCGGCTCTAGAATTTTTTAAAAAGAAAAAACCATGTACCAAATTTACAATTGTTAAAATTTCTTCCAAGTTTTCACTTACTAAAGAGAGACGATCATAAGTCTAACCTTTTGATCTTGGGTTACTGCTTGGAAAAAATTAGGGCTCTGACATTGTGGGTCCTTGATAATGGAGAGAGTGAAAAACTAGTTTAATCCTAAGCATTTGAATCTACTGGGTTACATACATTGTCCATAGGTCTCTCTCTCTCTCTCTCTCTCTCTCTGGAAACCTCACCTTCTTCCATTAGGAACTGACTTCTACCCCCACTTGTGAGAAGGCAATTTAATTCCCAGCCCCAGGAGGAGATTGAGTCTGGGGCAGTGATGGAGGCCACATTCCCTGGGGATTTCAGTGCATCTCCTGATTACTGCTGAATGGAAGAACTGACATGACATGAGTGAGCTGGAAAATCAGAGGAGAAAAACTATACTCTTAGAAACTATACTCTTTTCTGCATATTCATGATGTCATTTACCAGTCTTAGAACTGGAACCAGAACTCATTGTGCCTGATAGATTCATGGCACCCACTGAACACTTTCCAGGTGGGATTATTGATGTTTTTGACTCTTGTATGTGGTTAGTACAGCAAACTCAGAATTCTAACCATTGAGGTATAGTGATAGAAACAAATACTGAAGAATAATTCTCTTTGGTATGCAGGAATATTCAATTCAGTTAACAGATCACCTTGCAGGTTATTTTGATGCTAGGCTTTCCTGGAATACACACACACACACACACACACACAACAAATAGGATTTCTTAAAATTTGAAGTAAGGTAAATAGAGTACTGGAAGTGATAGGAGAGTATGGATAACATTTCTGAGGTCATAGTGTTTAGGTGTACTGTGTGTGTGTGTGTGTGTGTGTGTGTGTGTGTGTGTGTGTGTGTGTTCTCACGTGCATGCACATTTGAAAATTGCAAAACATTTATTTTGTAGGAGGAATTTTTATAATGAAAAAAAAAATGGATAATTATCCCAATTCAACAGAGAGCTGGTAGCATTTCATGGAAAATCTTCAGTTAAAAATTTCAGAACAATCAAAAGCCACAAGCTAACCTTGTTTTATCACAGTGATCTGCTGGTTTTAGGACAGTATAATTGTTTTGTGTATGTGGTGGCTATTTAGGTCATGTGTCATTTACTATATGCTGAGGATTTTGTGAACTCTGTTGCAATGTTGCTTTGCTTTATATAAATGTAAACTATATTTCTCAAACAATGAATTATAAAGGTCAAGCAGACAGTGGAAGCTCAGAGCTAATGTGATTGGTGGTGAGGGTAGCAGAAATAAATTTTACTTGCTTAATTTTAAAATAGGCCCACTGTGCGAAGATCCTGAGGGATGATTTGTGGAATAATGGTTTTGTCAGCAGCTAATCCTCCATCTTCCCTGTGCAATACACTGTCTTCAGTTGAGGTTCCTCTTGATGTCTGTTGTTTTTCAGCCATACCAGCCCTTCTTTTCTCCATGAATTATGATAATTTCCTAGTAAGCAACTATTTAAGCAATGAGATTTTGATGAAATATATACTTTTAGGAGTTAAGTTCTTTATTTCTGCCAAAATAGCATATGATATTTTCAATGCAATGAAACATTTATTGACAAAAAACTTAAAATGGATAACAGCTCATGTGAGTTCACATGTTTTTATAACATTGCCTAATACAATTTATCCAAACTCTTAGAGTATTTCTTAATTATTCTGCTCAGTGAACAGAGCTGAGCAAATTCTGCCCAAAAACTCTTAGTTAAATCACAAATTAGACAACTGAAAATAGAATATATTTATACTACAAATCAAAATCATGTTTTTATTCAGGGCCCATAATAAACAGATTATCAGCTGAAGAACAAAATAAGTATCACAAACAGCGTCTCACCTCAAAAACCTGCACAAAACCAGCAATAAAATATAGTGAGCACTTGAGTTGTCTCTGCTTTGTCAGTATAGACTGCCTATATGTTTGTCTGACTATAAATGATTCACATATGTATAACTATGTATTCACTAAAAAGTAGAAAATATATTGAATGATATTGTCATATTATTGTTCAATACCATGGGATATTAGCAATTTCATATGGCTTAACCTAATGTTTTTTTAAAAATTCAGTTTATGATTTGTGAAATGCCTGGCACTGCTTGGAGATAATTTTCCTTTTTTTTTTTTTTTTTTTTTTTTTTTTGCTCTGTATGGGTCTTCATAGGTTCTATTTAGTCCCATTTGTGGTCTATACTATAAGGTAGTTTACAAACCACCCACAGCACATAAAATAATCTTGTCTTGTACACAAATGTATAAACTTGAAATTTCATGTATTCTAAACTTTACTAAATTAAAGAGTAAATTTCCCCTTAATATATAATATACACATTGATAGAAGTGCACACACCCATGCATAACATTTGAAAAACATATCATATATATATATATATATATATATATATATATATATATATATATATATATATTTGTGTGTGTATGTAAAGGAAATAAGTTTTAAAAATTGACTGAAGAAGAAGCAAGCTAGATCATAAATCTACAATGGTAAATGTAATATCTTTCAGCCTTAATCTCTATGCAGATCTCTCATGTCCACAAGTAAAGTCTTTTCTGTGAAACAGGCTATGCTACATATATATATATATATATATATATATATATATATGAGAGAGAGAGAAAGGGATAGTAAGACACATAGAGATGGGCATGCCAGCAGCCTCTCAGCTGCTGTGAACTAAATCCAGATGTGTTCTCCCCTTTGTGGTCAAGTGCAGCATTGTGCCCTTGGGTCACTTTGCATCTGGCTAAACGCGGGACCTGGAGATTGGAACCACTGGAGATTGGAACCAGCGTTCTTAGGCTTAGGAGGCAGGTGCCTTAACCGCTAAGCCATCTCTCCAGCCATACATATTCTTATATTTTAATTCTATAACTGTGTTTATGTGAGCTTTAAGAAAGGTAATATGTTGGTCTCTTCTACAACTTCTTGGGTCTAAGCAATCAATTCGTCCATAAATTAATCAATCAAGAATGTTTCAAGATAGGGCTACAGAGATGGCTTAGTTCTTGAGGTACTTGCATGTGAATCCTAAAGACCCAGGATTGACTCCCCAGTATCCATGAAAGCCAGATGCACAAGGTGGCAAATGCATCTGGTGTTTATTTGCAGTGGCTGGGGGCCCTAGAACACCCATTTTCTCTCTCTTTATCTTACTTTTTCTCTC
This sequence comes from Orientallactaga sibirica, assembly GCA_036365145.1. Classification (NCBI taxonomy): domain Eukaryota; kingdom Metazoa; phylum Chordata; class Mammalia; order Rodentia; family Dipodidae; genus Orientallactaga; species Orientallactaga sibirica. The sequence goes on from JAEOAD010000509.1 coordinate 9,672,826, forward strand.
TTTCTCACACTCAAATTAATAAATAAAAATTTTAAAAAGAATTTTCCATGACAAAAAATCAAGATAAAAAGTCTAATTCCTTCCATAGATTTTATAAATGTTGAAGAGCAAATTATAACCTGTTGTACTCCTCCTGATATGCTATGGCTAATAAGACATGATAAACAACATTATATAATAGTATAGAAATAAGATACACCAAGATAGTTATATTTGCTTTAAAACAGCAAGCAGTAGCACACAAGGAAAGTGACAGCATGAACTATGCTCAAATTTTCCTCCAAACATGGCCAGCACTCTGGCTCTAGAAATCCCATCCATAATCCCTGATCTAAGTCTTTCCCAGCTAAATGCCTCACTAGGGAACAAGAAGTCTATCCATTCTCAGTTATTCCACATAAAAGAGTTCAAATGTTGAGCCACTTTGTTAGCCCAGCTGTGTTTGAAGTCAAGTGCTTGTTCCACAAAGCTTCCAGCCTGAGCTTGCAAAGCATATGGCAGCTCCCCAAGCTGTTCAGATGGGTTGTTTTCTGAGTGCATTCAGCAAAGACTTTTATTGACCAGATCTCTATGTTGTACTTTATGTATCAGAGCATTTCAAAGCATCACTCTGTAAAAAAAAGGAAATATGCCTGCCTCAGGGCCAACTTACTTAGGGTGTCGCAGGCCTGGACAGAAAGAAAATGGGATGTCAATGGTTAGCATGTTTCCCTTTGCCCTCCAATGTTAACAGCACATTCCTTGACTTCTATACTTGATACAGGGTGACCTGCGCTCTGCTCATTTGAAGGGTTAATTGGTCAAAGATCTGCTGCATTCTGACACCATGTAAATAAGTGGCACTGTAAGAATTCTTAAACTTTATCAAAATAAAAACTAATATATACATAAATGGATACATATAAATATAGTACATTTGTATGATGTATGCATGACAAATATATATAGACAACTTTTTTTTTTTTTTTTTTTTTTTTTGGTTTTGCGAGGTAGGGTCTCACTCTGGTCCAGGCTGACCTGGAATTCACTATGTAGTCTCAGGGTGGCCTTGAACTCACAGCGATCCTCCTACCTCTGCCTCCTGAGTGCTGTTCAACTCCTTGTGCATCTGGCTTATGTGGGACCTGGAGAATCAAACCTGCATCCTTAGGCTTCACAGGCAAATGCCTTAACTGCTAAGCCATCTCTCCAGCCACCATATTCTTGAAAAACAAATTTTAGGAACAATTCTCTATACTAACTTTTAACTCTTATCATGTATCTTGTGAACTAGTAAAGGAAAAACACTACCTGTGTGGCAAGGAATTATTCAGAATGTCCCATTGAAGTGAAATAAGCCAGGAAGAGACAAGCAGAAGAACACATATGTGTGTAGAATCTAAGAATATTGTTTTTATAGAAACACAAACAGGAGATACTAGAGACTGAGGTGGGGAAGAGAGATTTGAAGATGGGGTTGATCAAGGTATTTACTTACAAAACATCATGGCCTGGGTTTGATTCCATAGAACAAAGTACAGCCAGATTCACAAATTCATGTTAGAATTATATAGGAAGGATGCTGGTGGTCTATTAAACTGCAATTTAGCAATAGTTCACACTACCATATTATGATGTATATTTTCAAGGTATCTATAATTTATAAATTTACATTTTATTAAAATGATGAAAAAATACTGGAGATGTATTCATGTATGGTGACATCACATTTTACCCATCAACCCATCATTATTGTGTATTAAAAACATTATTCACGCTAAAATACTTCATTATTTAAAGTTAATAAATGTGTAAAGATACATAATATTTTACATAAAATATATGCTTATTTATTTATTTATTTGAAAGTGACAGGCAGAGAAAGAAAGACACAAAGAGAGAGAGAGAATGGGTGCACCAGGGCTTCCAGCCACTACAAACGCTCCAGATGCAAGTGCCACCTTGTGCATCTGGCTTATGTGGGTTCTGGGGAATCGAGCCTTGAACCAGGGTCCTTAGGCTTCACAGGCAAGTGCTTAACCACTAAGCCATCTCTCCAGCCCACATGAAATATATGGATATGTCTGAGATTCTACATTTGAGAATGAAGATATTTACCATAAATTAAAAAACAATTAAATTTTTATTATTTATATCATACCAAGGTTATCCTGCAACACATGGTTTTACTGTTGAAATATCCAGAAGCTCTAACATTAATAGTTATTGTTGAAAATGAATTCCTATTTAATATATTTTGAAACCAGTTCTAATATGAATTAGTAATAGAAATTAGTATGTTGTGATTGTTTTAGAATTGTGAGGAATAATATTCATATATGTAGTTTTACATTACATGTGGTATTTGACATACTGTTAAATATTTCAAAAATTATAAGATATAGAGAAGGCCAGATATGGGGATGGTTATTATTTACGTATTTATGGTGTATTTATGTGTGTGCAGATGCACATGTGTGTGCGTATACATTCATGTATGTGCATGTGCATCCTGCATGCATGACAAGCACTCAACTGACTCCCCAGCCTCAAATATGAGTAACTTTTAGTGAACAGATTTAACAGAATTCTTGTTCATACTAGATTCAACAAGAAGGGAAGAACAAGGTCAGGACTTTCATAAAAAGAATGAAAGGCAGATGGCTGGTCTAAGGAGAAAGTCACTTCAATAAATGGAGAGGAAAAAAAATTTGATCGTAAATCATAGAAGACTGCTCTGTAGCAGACTCACCAGTAAAACAATCTTCTTTTCAATATCTTCAGATGACAATATCACATACTAAAGGTTTAATCATAAGGTAATTGTGCTTGTTTCTTGTATTGTTAGATAAAATGAAAGAATATGCAATCAAAATATTTGCAGCATGCTATTTTTTAAAATCTTTATAAGAAAGCTGAAGAAAAATGATAATATATTGTGAGCAAAGGAATTTTAATGTGGAACAGATTTTTATATTATTTTTATATTGTTTTACACTTTAAACACTCATAATATGAAACAAAAAATGAGAAGGAGTACTAAAATTAACAGGAGGATTTAGAATATAGGAAATCATCTCAATGATTTTCTGTATTAGACACACACAAATTGTGAGCAGTGGACCAAGTATAAAATGCACAATGAAATGTCACTCTGAAGAACCTAATGGAGTTAACAGTACAATGGATATTTTGAAAACATTTCAAAGGGTTTAAAAATGAAAGAACATAGCATTTTTTGCAGAAATATTTATATTGAATGAAGACATTTCCTCTGGCAGGGAATATAAGAGGTCTATAAATCATCAACAATTTAAAATTCACAAAAGTATAGCTCACTAAACCTGAAATATAGAACAACGTGCAAGATAACTCATGGAATTATTTAAGCAAGTGTTTGATAGAAGGAACAGTGAAAGTCCTACCAGGTTAATGAAAAGTGAAGGCTGAGTTTCACATTATGTTATCTCTTCAAACCTTTTAATAAAGACACAACACAAAAACTGTCAAAGCCATAAAAGAAAGGATTTGCTTTGTTTCCTTAGCTAATGCCTTCTTTAAATGTATCTTTGAGTGTTTATAACCAAATGGTGAGGTTATTATTGACATGATAAGTATTATTGATTTTATGAATTATGTAAATAAAATAGAAAAAAATGAACAATATAATTAACATTTAATGGATGTTTGCAATATCAGGGGAAAGCTGGTGATTATGATATGCACCTGCAATCTTGGCCCTTGGTAGGCTGACTTAAGAGGATTGTCATGAGTTTGAGGCTAGTGTAGAATACATGGTATGCCCCCATCTCAATAAAATAAATAAAATTCAATACATACAGAACAAATCTTGATGTTGGTCATTTACAGTTTTCTACATTCCAAACTCTAAGTCACGGGACTGATTCAGAAGATATTCATATTGAATGACTATTAACAACTTTACAACAAACTCAAGACTTAAGGCACTCACAACATTTAAGTAAACTAACTTGTCAACTCTTATTGTCAATCTTTTTACTCCAAGTACCAATTTCTATATTAGTGATACCATATTCACAAATCTATTTCAGTAACAAGACTCCATATTTATTCTGTAAGGTTTGTTAAAATAAGAAACATGGAGATTTTTTTACAAGCAACTGAAAAATCAAAGAGCATAGTAGAACTACATTCCTAACCAAAATTCTTAAATAATAATAATAATAATAATAATAGAAAGAAATGAAGAGGTAAAGGGAATATAGGTAAGAGAAAATACTAAAAATTCTCACAAAAGTTCTCAAGCAGAATATGGGATTCTGTGTTCATATCATTTTTGAAAACTGGTTATTTGCAAGACTTTTTCTGTTTAATCTGTTGTCAGTTCTATGCTAATCTATTTTTGAGTATTGTCTAGTAGTGGGGACTTTATAAGACATCTTTGGCTGAAAAATGCTAAAGATGGCCTTGGTGATTCCTGGGGTGGGGGAGTAGGATTTAGGCTTTTTATTGGGATGTAGAAAATCAAAAGAGAACAGCTCTTCTAGTACATATTTCTACCAGGACATGGAAAGTATCTCTACCTTTAAGTAGGAATATATTTATTTTATTTTTTTTTTTAGTTCATCAGAGAGCTATAGTGACAACTTAATCAAATAAATGGAATTGAAAAGGGCAAGTTCAGGCAAGCTGTATGAGCTGTTTAGGTTTGGAGTTCCATTAGTAGTTTGAGCAGAGAGCCCTGAACAGCCCCACTGCCACCAAAGCAATCCTAGTTACCATCACACCCTGGGAGAAGTCACAGCTGCAGCAGCCAGCCCCAGTCACCATCACCACAAACATGAGCAGCAAGGCTGAGACCCAGCAGCCACTGGTCGCCCCTTCATAATAAGTAAGCACAACTTATGATCACCTTTATCTCACTTAAGCTTTACTGTCATGAGTTAGCCACTTAGGAGATGAAGATATTAATGGAGTGTGCTATCACACTTGTTATCAGGAGAAAGAATGAGAAGAGTGAAAATGAGCCATGGATCGCTGAGTGGTGTCTTTTAGGAGATAAATCAAAAGTAGAATAACTCTTTTGCTTCAGATGTGTCTGGGTAAAACCTTAGTTCTCACCAGTTTTCTTCTACAGCAGAGATAGAGGGAAAAAATCTTTTAATGATGAAAGACACGATTCTTTTGAGAAAAAGAATAAGAACTGAGTTAACTGAGAAGACAGATGACATTCACACTCTTGAAATCAAATAAGCAGAAGACCAGGTCTAGAGGAGAGCAAGGTTGGGGCAATGAGCACAGGAACACAGTACAAGTCCTTGGTAACTGGGCATACCTAACCAGGATAGCCAGTAAACCATTAGGAGAGATACACTGATACCAGAAAAGTTCAACTAATTCAAAAGACAGAAAGGGACCAAAAAATAAATGAGTAAAATATAGAGTTTTTTTTTTTTTTTTTTTTTAATTACTTTCGACTTGGAGTCTTACTGAAGCCAAGGCTGACTTGGCACTCACTGTGTAGTGTAGGGTGAGCTCCAACTCCTCCTACCTGTGCCTCCTAAGTGCTGGAATTAAAGGTGTATTCCACCATGCATGGCATAACTAGCAGAATTGATATGCCAAGCATATCAACAATAACAATAAATGTAAGTGTAAGGTTCAATTTGTATGTAATCTAATAGCTAAATTTTAATATGCATTAAGCTTTGATGAGGCTGAAAAGAAAAAGTATATCCTCTATTATAGCTGAAGATTTCAACTTTTTTTCTGGCAGTATTTAATACAACAAGTTGTCAACAAATAAGTAAGTTTAAAAAGACCCATATAAAATTATCAACTAACTGAACGTTGCAGTCAGGTTCACATTGCTGGCAGAAATCACCAACCAAGAGCAGCTTTGGGGGAAATAAAGGGTTTATTTTATCTTACAGACTTGAGGGGAAGCTCCATGATGGCAGGGGAAAACAATGGCATGAGCCAATGGTGGACATCACCCCCTGGCCACCATCAGATGGACAACAGCAACAGTAGACTGTGCCAAACACTGGCAAGGGCAAACTGGCTATAAAACCCATAAGCCTGCCACCAACAATACACTGTCTCCAAGTGGTGTTAATTCTCAAATCTTCATCAGCTGGGAACCAAGTTTGTGAGGGATACCTGAATCAAAACACTTTATTCCATGCCTGGCCCCCATAAACTGATAACCAGACATGTTATAAAATATCATCCAAGTTTAAAAGTCAATACAATTTTTATCAATTCTAATGATGTTCAAACATGGCAATAATCCAAAGTCTCTTAACTGAGCCATAATACCAAAAAAAAAAAAAAAAAAAAATCCCCCCCAAACCCATAATTGCACAGAATAAACATTCACACTGCAAAATATGGCATTGGGCATAGCAAAGAAATAGTCAACCAGTACAAGATTAGAAACAACCAGGGCAAACATCAAACTGTGTAGTTCCAAGTCTAGCAACTGTAGCCAGTGACAAGTCTCCACGTCCAATTATTCTAACTAGCAACAAGTCTTTAGACTTCCAATTCCGCCCCTCCTGCTAGGCTACTCACAGTCCTAGAAAACATCATCAAGGGCCAGCAGCTTTCCTCAGCAGTCATATCATGGTCTCAGCATCTCGACTGGGTTTCCACTGCAACCACACAGTCCATCCTAATGAATCCATCTGGTATCCATGCAGGCATATAGAAAACCTGCTTCACACTGCCCATGGCCATTTCCAAAACACAAGACTGTGTTGCAAACTCAATGACCCTTTCTTTCCTGCATTTCTTATACTCCACAATACCAGTTAGTGTGCCAATTTGTTAATCTAGGGGGAAATAAAGCTGACTTTGAAGAACAGGACACCCCTTGAGCATTCAGGTCCCTTCAAAAGACACTGCATTCTTCCTGTTTCCCCAGTCACAAATGTTGTTATCTCTCATATAATTGTAGCTGAATGGGCAGAAGTTTCTGCCCAAAGATTTCATCTCTGTGCCATATCCCTCTACTCACACAAGTCCGTTGCTGGACAAAGAAACTCTGCACAAGTTCTCAGGACACAAGCCTGTCACACAAACTGCTTCTAGCCCAGTCCAGGCAAAGCTCTTTCTCACCCTCATAAGACAAACGTCACAGTCTATAGTTCTTCCTGCATTCAGATCTTTTAACTCTGACCAGAATAGTCCATCAAGCTGTACTTACAGCACTGCAAGGCATCTTTTAGGCCAAGGTTGCAAATCCTTCACATTCCCATTGAAAATTAGCTCCAAAAGTCCAAAGCTACACAGTCAGATGTCTAACAGCAATGCCGTTCTTGGTACCAACTGTACTGTTGCAATCAGGTTCACATTGCTGACAGAAATCACCCGGCCAACAGCAGCTTTGGGGAAAAAGAGGGTTTATTTTGGCTTACAGACTCAAGGCTCCATGGTAGCAGGAGAAAACAATGGCATGAGCCAAGGGTGGACATCACCTCCTGGCCAACATAAGTTGGACAACAGGAACAGGAGAGTGTGCCAAACACTGGCTAGGGGAAACTGGCTATAATACCCAAAAGCCTGGCCCTAACAATACACTGCCTCCAAGAGACATTAATCCCCAAATCTTCATCAGCTGGGAACCTAGCATTCAGAACAACTAAGTTTATGGGGGACACCTGAATCAAACCACTATATTGAACATAACTGACCTTTACTGAACACATAACCTACAAATTGCACAATACACATTTCCATCAAGTGTCCAGAGAATATTTACTCAATTACTACTTTTATGCACCATTAATCAATCATAGAGATGATATCATATAATTTACCATCAACTATAATAATTACATAAGTATTTTGAAATTAACCCACATGTTATTAAGTAAGTCATTGATCTAAATGATGCACATGAAATGAGACACACTTCCCATTGGAGCAAAGTGAAATTTTAATATGTCAAACACTCCTAAAGAAGAAGTGGTTAGAAGATTTTCTGAGTAAAATGCTTATGAGAAAAAAAAAAAAAAAAAAAAAAACCTGGGCTGGGGAAACAGCTTAGCAGTTAAGGTGTTTGCCAATGAAGCCTAAGGACCCTAGTTCAATTCTCCAGGACACACATAAGCCATATGCACAAGGGGGCACATGTGTCTGGAGTTTGTTTGCAGTTGACTGGAGGCCCTGGAGCACCTATTCTCTCTTTCACTCTATCTGCCTCTTCCTCTCTCTCTCTCTCTTACTGTCTCTCTTTATCTCTCTCTAAAATAATAAAATAAAATAAAATAAAATAAAATAAAATTAAAATAAAATAAAAATAAAAATAAAAATAAAAATAATTAAAAAACCCAAAAGCTCAAATCAAATTCTAAGCTGTAACCTAAAAGAATTCCAGAAAGTAAACAAAATATACAGTAACCGAAAGGAGGATATACTGAAGATATGTGAAGAAATCAATGAGTTACTAAAGCAAGTAATACCAAAGTGCCTTTCCCAAACAGAAGATGTTTTCTTGGAAAGCTAACACTGATTCAAAATGCTAGGCAAGACATTCAGTACAGAAACAGTCATTGGAGCTGCTTATTAAGATGATGAGAATCCATCAATGCATGTGACACTTACGTGGATGATGTCACAAAGCCCCACAGCCTGCTCACGAAAATATCCATGTCCTGAATTATCCTACATTCATTTTACCCCTATATATTTAAGGAAATTTAATGAAGAAAGACCTAACCGAATAAAAATAACAATTCTACAGGCCCGGCTGGCTTTATTGGCAAATATTTCTAAATATTTTTGGAAGAAATTATATCAGCTCTGCCTGAAATCTGCTACATAGTAGAAGGAGCATGTCAACTCTCCTTATCAGACTACTGTTGATGTAATTTAGTATATTACAAGGAAATGACAAAAGATCAATTCACAAAATCTAAGTTGATTGAATATATAAAGCTAGATACTAGTTTCACAAACATAAAGAGTTAATATTGCTGACATTCCATTTCTTCCCCATCTATACAATAGTAAAAATCTACAAAGGTATGTTTTTATGTTTTTGTTACAAAAGCTAAAACGTTTTTTAAATATATCTTATTTATTTATTTATTTGAGAGAAAGAAAGAGGTACAGAGGAAGAAGAAAGAGAGAGAGAGAAAGAGAGAGAGAAAATGGGCATGCCAGGGCTTCCAGCCACTGCAAAATTCACATGCATGCACCTACTTGTGCATGTGGATTACATGGGTCTTGGGGAATCAAACAGGGGTCTTTTGGCTTTGCAGGCAAATGCCGTAACTACTAAGCCATTTTCTCCAGCCCTAAAATATTTATTCTTAAAGAAAAGAAGGTAAGGTCCAAAAAATTATAAAGTAACAAAAAGAGCCAATATATTCTAAAAAGCAAGAAATTAAAATAGCACACACTTACATGAATTTGATTTCAAAACTAGCTGTGATAATATTGGTACAAATTAATGAAGTAACAAAGAGCTCATTTTTTCTTTAGGGAGCTCTTTAACTATTTTATGTAGCAGTATGTTCTTGGTCTTAATACAATTACTTACAAACAGACCGAGAAGATATGTTTATTAAATATGAATATGAAACGAGATTGAGAAGAGCAGAAATTTCAATGACAACACATGGAGAGTAAGACTTTTTAAATTAAGTCCCAATATAACAGCAATACAAGAACATTTTATAGAAATTGAGACATAGGCTGAAAATCATTAAAGATGGATGGAGAAATGACTTAGTGGTTAAAGTGCTTGCCTGTGAATCCTAAGGACACATGTTTGACTCTCCAGATCCCACATAAGCCAGACCCACGAGGTGATGCAAGCACAAGGTCACACATGCCAACTAGGTGACACATGTCTATGGAGTTCAATTGCAGTGTCTGGAGGTCCTGGCTCACCAATTCACTCTCTCTTATTTAAGGCATTAAGAGAGGGAATCTTAGAGCTGGGTATGGTGGCATGTGCCTTTAATCCCAGAATTTGAGAGGCAGAGGTAGGCCAATCACCATGAGGTCAAGGCCACCTTCAGACTACATAATGAAATCCAGGTCAGCCTGAGCTAAAGTGAGACCCTACCTCGAAAAACAACAACAAAAAAGAAAAGAAAAAAATAGAGAGAGAGAGTCTTATGAAAATAAAACTTTTCTGATGTCAAGAAAGGTTCATTTTAAAATTAGATCATCTGGGCTAGAGAGATGGCTTAGCAGTTAAGGCACCTGCCTCCTAAGCCTAAGAACCCGGTTCCAATCTCCAGGTCCCACATTTAGCCAGATGCAAAGTGACGCAAGGGAACAATGCCGCACTTGCCCACAAGGGGGCACACACATCTGGATTTCATTCACAGCAGCTGAGAGACTGCTGGCGTGCCCATTCTCTATCTGTCTCCCTCTCCCTCTCTTTCTGTCTGTCTCTCTCTGAGTCTCACTCTAAAAATAAAAAAAAAAAAAAATAGATCATCTGCCTGATGAGGGAACAATAAAAAATTTAAATTTCTCCAAGCACAAATTCCCAAGAATATAAATATCAAAATTAATGACAAGCCTGTTTAATTAAAGCCACTTGACAAGATTTAAGATAGACTAGGCTGGGGAAATGGCTTATCAGTTAAGGCACTTGCCTGTGAAGCCTAAGGACCATGGTTTGATTTCCCATGACCCATGTAAGCCAGATGCACAAGGGAACACATGCATCTGGTATTCATTTGCAGTGGCTAGAGGCCCTGGCATGCCCATTCTCTCTTTCTCTCTATCTGTCTCTCTCTCCCTCTCTCATAAATAAATAAATAAATAAATAAATTAATTAATTAATTTAAAAAAATACATGAATAAAAGATAGATTGGCCCACCAAGTAAGGAAATTCTATATGTATTTCAATCCTCTGTCAGAACTTTCAGTGGGAACATTTCCATATGGAGAATATTAATAGGATGGGGCTCCACAGTATTTGTGCTTTTAGAATTGGCTTATTCTTTTTACAGTATATTCTTTAAAAATGATGTGTAATTACTCTCTATATAACATAGTATTAGTAATAGAAAAGTTAGAAATTTAGAAAACAAGGAAAGGACATTTGAGTTAGTTTTCCAGCCCTAAGCAGAACAGCCTCATTTATTAAAGGAAATTTAATTTTAGTGAATAAGTACATTTATGTCACCTAATTCATGTGTGTGATTTCACATAGCCATATGCATGTTGTAATATAATATTTACTTAAAACTTTTAGAAACTGATTACGTTAAAAACTCCTTTGCTATGCCAGGTGTGGTGGCACATGCCTTTAATCCCAGCACACTGGAGGCAGAGGTAGGAGGATTGCCATGAGTTTGAGGCCACCCTGAGACTACATAGTGGATTCCAGATCAGCCTGGACCACAGTGTGACCTTCCCTCAAAAAACCAAAAATAAAATAAAATAAAACAAAATAAATAAATAAACTGCTTTGCTATATATGGTATCAGCTATATAAATAATTTAAGCTAACTTTTTATAATTGTAATAAGTAAACATTCTCACAATATTTTTAACATTTCAGATTATATTAATAATAACCATAGATTCATAGTAAACATAGCACCAACTTTTTTCAATAAAAATTTTATACTTTGAAAACATAGCATATTTTGTTGAGGAGTGGAAGTAGTCTCTTAGGAAAAGTTTGAGGAAGCTCAAATCAGTCATCAAAGGAATACTTGCTCAGTGAAATGAATCAGTCCAAGTTCAACATTAAGACCACAGTATCTGTGATATTGCATTATTCTATAGCATTATGCTCTTTCAATGTGCTAAAATGAAAAGGAATCCACTCATATAAATGCTTGTTCTGATCTGAGATGGCACCAAACAATTGATATTCCATCACCATAATGTCAAGGAGAAATACTTATTTCTTAGAAATATGAATAAACCCTGAGGTAACAATCTCTTGATTTGGGGAGATAAATAATATGATGGTAACAGAGAATCCCTGGTGTAAAGCAATAATATGGAACATTGCTGTCTAAATAATATGATAAGCTTCCCATTATCTAACTCTTATAATTCCTACATGATGTTGACAAATATTTGTGTTCTCTGACAACAATCATACAGAATTGTACAAATTCAAGTTGAAGTATATCTGGATAGAGATTATTTTCTTTTTTATTTATTTTTATTAGATGTGAACATACTTAGTATGTAAACAACACATGTTGGTAGCATCCTTTCTCTCATCCCTTCCCCTTCTCTGAAGAGGCCCTCCTCATTGGGGATGCAGGTCAACTAAATGGGGATTGTGGGTCATGCATTGTGGGGGCAGCAATCAGTTATGGAGGAGAGGCAATGTCTCTGTGCAAAATATCACAACTTGTGGCTCTAACAATATTTCTACCCCTCTTCTGCAAAATTCTCTGAGGCATGTCGGGTGCCTTTTATGTCTACTTCAGTGATGGGATCTTAGGAGTCTCTGGATCTCTGCTTTGGTAGGTGTTGAGTGTCCTCAGTGTATATCTCCTTCACCCTTGTGCTGATATCAGATTCATCAAGAAAGCAGCTCTCGTGCTTATTACCCCAATTCCTCTGTGGTTTCAGCTGGGGCCAGGGTGAAGTGTGCTGGGTCATTTATCTCCTCTGGTCCTGCTCCCACTTGAAAAAGAGAAGCAGATTCTCCAGTGCAGAGTGAAGTCAGAACCAGATTAATGGAATAAACATTATTAATTTAGAGAGAATTTAAAGGGTGTAGACCCTCTTATAGCCCAAGATTAGTGGGTGCTTGACAATGGAAAGCAAAATCATTATCTGGATATGATTCTGACTTGTTTCTCAGTTCCAGATATGATTTCCTTTCCACTGAGCAGATCTGTTAGCCAATCCAAGAGCAGATGGTTACTCACCATGGTTGTGTGCCACTATTGTACTTGTGTAAGTATCACCTCAGATTATTTGCTTTTGAGTAGCTTAGACTTTGAGTTGCTCAGACAGATGTTGGCCACTTTCCCTGGTAGCTCATGTAGCGAATTTCATCAATAGAAAAGCTAACTGTCTGGGGACTGGCTCTCTTCCAGATTCTAACCAGGTCTCTCCATGGTCTGTGCTGACAGAGTATAGTGGTTTTAACAGTAGGGTCTTAACCTCTGGTGGTTAATCAAGCACTCTGACAGAAGTCTGTCTTGTTTGTTTTGGGAGACCTGATCAATAGCTTGCTGTGGATGTTAACACATCCTGGTACAGTGAATTACAGACCAGAGCCAAGGGAAAAGAAAATGACAGAAAAAAAGAGAAATGGGAAATTTAAGGTTAGGTTTCATCTCACCCTTTCCACTCCCCTTCAATTCAGGTGCTCCCTCTATGGTCCTATTGAGGGTTCAACCTTTTAGTCTAACTTCCAGAATATAGCTTCCTACAGTACCAGTTCAATTTGGGTTCAGTTTTGTGTTCACCCTCCAACCATGCCCCTTCCCCCAAACCCTACCCTCTCTATTCTCCAAGCCTAGAGATGCTGTTCAGGTATGTCAGCAACTGGGGCTGATCCAGGTTAATAACTACTGATGAGTGGGACTATGTGACAATTGTCTTTCTCTGATTGTGTGAGAGTTCACACAGTATGATCTGTTCCAAGTTCAACCATTTTTTTCTATAAATTTCATTGTGTCATTGTTTCTTACTGCTGAGCAGAATTCCATCATGTAGATATACCACATCTTGATTATTCATTTGTCTAATGATGGACACCTGCATTGATTCCAGTTCTTAGCTATTATGAATTGAGCAGCTATAAACATGGTTGAGCAAATATCTCTGAACTGAGGTTTTAGGGTAAATTCCCAGCAAGGGAATAACAGGACTTTTTGGTAACTCCATATTCATCCTTTTTAGGAGTCTCTATATTTATTTCCATAGTGGTTGTACCAGCTTACATTCACACCAACAGTGCATGAGTGTTCCTATTTCACCAATATTTATTTTCAGTTGATTTTTTAATGTTTGCTATCCTTTATGGGGTAAGGTGGAATCTCATATTTGTTTTAATTTGAATTTCGCTAGTGGTTAGGGATGTTGACCATTCTCTTAAGTGTGTGTTAACCATTTGGAAATCTTCCTCTGAGAACTCCTTATTCAGTTCTCTGCCTCACTTTTGGAGTGGGTTGTTTGAAATTTTTTATTGTTTGTTTTTTTGAGTTCTATGTAGATTCTAGATATTGGGCTTCTGTCAGTGGTATAGCTGGCAAAGATTTTTTCCCATTCAGTCAGTAATCTATTGGTTCTACTTATGGTGTGTTTGTCTGTGAAAAAGCTTTTTAGCTTCAAGGGATCCCATTGTTTGAGTGCTTGTTTAATTTCTGGGGCTACTAGGGTTTTGTTCAGGAAGTCTTTTCCTAGTTCTATATCATGGAGTGGGCATCCTGCTTTTTCTGCCAGTACTTGAAGAGTTTCAGGTCTTATATTCAGATCTATAATTCATTTGGACTTGGTTTTTGTGTATGGAGAGATGAGTAGGTCTAGTTTCATTTTTCTACATATGATTATCCAGTTTTCTACATTACTGGCACCTTTGTCAAAGATCAAGCAGCTGTAGTTACTTGACCTAAGGTCTGGGTCTTCAATTCTGTTCCGTTGGTCTATGTTTCTGTTTTTATTCCAGTACCATGCTACTTTTATTACTGTGGCTTTGTAATATTGGTGTAGATTGGGTATGGTTATATCGCCAGAGATTTTTTTTTTTTTTTCTGAGGATCTGTTTGGATATCCAAGACCTGCTGCCATTCCATATGAATTTTGAGGTCATTTCTTTCAATCTCTGTGAAGAATGATCCATGATGAACTTAGATGCAAAGATCCTGAACAAAATCCTTGCAAACAGAATTCAACAACACATCAAAAGCATTATCCACCTTGACCAAGTAGGCTTCATCTCAGGGATGCAGGGATGGTTCAACATACAAAAATCAGTCAACATAATATATCACATAAATAAACTTATCCATAAGAACCACATGGCCATCCCAATTGATTCAGAAAAATACAATGCCACTTCATGATCAAAACAATGGAAAGAATAGGCCTAGAGTGTTTATATCTCAACACAATAAAGGGTATATATAAAGCACCAAAAGCCCAAATAATATTTAATTGGGAAATACTCAAGGAGTTCCCACTGAGACTGGGAACAAGATGGGGTGCCCAATGTCACCACTGCTCTTCAACATAATACTAGAAGTACTAGCCCAAGAAATAAGACAGAAAAAGTAATATAAAGGGATTCAAATTGGAAAAGAAGAAGTCAAGTTAGCCTATTTGCAGATGACATGATCCTGTTCATAAGTAACCCAAAAGTCTCTATCTCAAAACTTCTAAATTCCTTCAGTAAAGTGGCAGGATAGAAAATCAATGCACAAAATCAGTAGCTTTTCTATATGCAAAGACAAATATACAGAGAAAGAAATCAGTGATACTGTCCCATTTTCAATAGCAGCAACAACAACAACAACAACAACAACAACAACAACAACAACAAAAAAACACTTTGAAATAACACTAACCAAGCATGTGAAAGACCTATATAATGAAAACATAAAAAAAAAAAAATCAAGAAGTTCACTGGAGCTCAGTGATTTGATAATCTGACTGAAATTTGCAGGTCTATGTTCACTGAGAGACTTTGTAAGAAAATAAGGCAGGCATGAATTATATGAAGACACATAACATATACTTGTAGCCTCTGCATACATCAACACCCCCCCCAAACACAGCTGTGTACACCATATGTACCCATAGCAACTACAAACTACACATACACTAAATAAATAAAAAAGAATTAAATAATTTCATCCTATTTACACACCACTGTGAGCATATAAAGAAATATCAACTACCTATTATGATGGCCTAGAGATTTTACACTAAGACAAATCAAGGGTGTGATTATAAAAAGGAAATAGTAAAATTAAAAATTGTGTTGCTAGTTTATTTTTCTAATGCCATTTTATTTAAATAATGACAATTAGGATTTGGAAATTTTTGAGGAATTTAAATCTTTCCTTTATGGAATAGTAAATATTTATCATCTAAAGATATAATGTGAAGTTTGCATGAAGTCCCCATAATGTAAGCTTAAAACTATTTATCTTTTATCATAGTTTCTTTATCTTTTAGTAGTAAAGTTTCTATGAGAGTAATAATTCAATAATTCTTATGCTCACATCTCAAGTGTGAGTATACATTGTTGCCATTATTTAGGGAGAATCATTGGTTTCAATAAATTCTATCTTTTGCCTACTAGTCAAGACTTCTAACAGAACCTACTCAAAGAAGCAGAAGTGTACAGTCATAACATATTGATCCAATTTAAATTGATCTATTATTTTATTCTTGATTTATTTAAATACTGTTCTGAGCTTTTTAAAAATTTTTCCTATTGAAAACCTATTGGTAGCCAATGACAGCTCTGTATTTTAGAACTAATTTGGGTAAATAATTTGTTAAATATATTTTATTAGTTATGTATATTGTATATATAGTCATAAAATGCACTCACTGCAAGAGAATCTGAGAGCATGGTGCAAGTTCTTATTAAATGTTATTGCATTTAGTTTAACTCAGTGATCCAAAGAACAATTCTAATATAATGACTGCCATTTTTTGTGTGACTGTCTAATGTCAGGCTGTGTTTCCAGTCACTGTGCCCACCTTATCTTAAGTAAACACAATGAATGCCTTAATTACCTCTTATTATTTCCTTTTCAAAAGGCAGAAAGTGGTCCTAGGAAGCGGATGTGAAGTAATTAAATCACTTGTCAAAGATTAAGTATTTAATGAAATCTTCTTTTAGAATTTCTTCATATAACTTGACACCTTGAGTTCATTATCCAAAGATAAGTTAATTTTAATGTTCAGGTATATACTGTAGAAAATTGATAATATTAGCAAAATAAAATAAAAATAAAGAGCACCAGTGAGAGGATAAAGATTAATTACATACAGGGACAGCAGGTAGCCACAAGTCTGTATTTTTCCTTTAAGCCATGGGTAATTTAATAAATAAGCAAATAATTAAAATTAAAATCAATTTATGCTATTTGTTTCTTCATGGGTTCAAAAAGAAATTGTCTTTAATTAGTTCAGTTTTGGCATTAGCCTCATTTCTTATCCAGTCTCTGGAAACAGGTAAGGCAAAAAGTTTGTCTGGTAAGAGCAAACACTTGATTTTCTTTATTTTTATTAATTTTATTTACTTATTCATGAGAGAGAAACAGAAAGCTACATGAGAAGAGGAGGAATGTGCATTCCAGGGCCTCCAGCCACTGAAAACAAACTCTAGGTATGTGTGCCACCTTGTGAATCTGGCTTATGTGGGTCCGAAAGAATCAAACCTAGGTGCTATGACTTTGCAGGCTGGTGCCTTAAACACTAAGCCATCTCTCCAGACCAACATTTGATTTTCTAACAAGACAATATAGTCCTGTGGTAGTTTGAATAGATGGCCCCCAATACATTCAGCTTTTTAATAGTTTGTACTTTGGACTGCAGCCATCTGGCTGGAGAAGGTGTCACTGGGTGGATCTTAAAGTGTGGTAGTGGGTTTGAAATTCCAGTCTAAAGATTTGCAAAGTGCCTGCTTCTACCTGGAGTTCCTGAAGTATGCTGTATGGTGTAGCTTTTGGCTTGTGGTTCTCTCTCTCTCTCTCTCTCTCTCTCTCTCTCTCTCTCTCTGGCCCTGTGAAAGCAGGGCCAGCTTCTTTTGCCATTATGGAACTTCGCCTGGATCTATAAGCTTCAGTAAATCGCTTGCATCTATGACTGTGCCTGGTCTGGAAGTTCATCTCAGCAAACCTGAAGCTGTCTGCTAGAGCTTCCTACCCACACTGATGGCTGGGTAGCAGGGCATACTTAGCTCTGCCTATAGTCCAAAGAACACAGCAAAAATAGAATGTAATATACATATAAAACAGAATATTGAATAAGGTAAACACAATCAAATTTCCATTAAGGTAGGATATTCTTGAATATTTTCCCATAGTCCAGGCTCAAATATATGGTGAAAAGCATCTAAAATAGTAAGTCTAAAGGTGGATCTTTCCATGGAGGCCATGGGTTGAAAGTAGTCTTCTATAAAATTATTAAAGACTAAATAATGTAAGCATAGACTTCAGTCATTCTCTTTGAAATTATTACCCTACCCTGTTACTTAGCTAAATGAATGACTGAGTGGTATGATTGGATGAATGAATGAAAAAGTTTTAACCATATAGCCTCTAAATTCTGTATTTTAAATACTTTTGGTGAGAGCAGACAGACAAGGGAAGGAGAGGCCTAAGACTGGAATAAAATATTGGAATTTTAGGTTTAAATAAGACCTTTCTAAAGTTGTTATCATTTGAGTGTTTTACTAAATCAGGTTATTAATAATTAGCAAACATAAATTCTTAGAATGTGATAGTGTAATTTTAAAATTAATATTTATATTACTTTTTATCAATATGTATTAAAGACTAAAACAGTATTTAAGAGTCTTAAGTTTAAAAAAAGATACCCATTTTACATTATATTTTAAGATACCATACAGTTTGGAGAAATAAAAAGTAAAGAATTCTTCACAGTTTTTCCAGAAGATAATCAATGACCTGCTCTTCAGGTCAAGTTAATTATAACAAGAAGCCAAACCATGAGTTCTTCAATTGCACACAGTAAGATTAGCTGATGAATACAGAATGGTCCAATAGCATGCTTATCTTGCAAAACTTTCAGGCTTCTGGGATGTCAGAAGGTTTCTATCTAGAGCCTCTTCCTCCATCCAGTTCTCAAAATTTGTAGGAAAATGAGATAGAAGAATACTTCATTAGTTTCAGTATGGAAATGGTTACTACCTCAACTTACCTTCCATTGTTGAAATACAAGATTTCTACATAAAAAATCAAACCTTGATATTATTTCCCCAACGATGTTCACAAACATATTATAGAACAAAGTGTCTTCTTTTGGAAGTACAAAGTCTGAGAGAAGCACAAATGCCAGATTTGGAAGATGAGACTGTCAGCTCCAATAGCATTTGAATATGGGTCCAAATAAAAATACTTGTTTCTTTTTATTATTTTTCTTATTTACCATTAAATTAACAGAAAAAAATTAAAATATGAAATTCTAACTACTTTTTAGAAGAAACTATTGATCCAAATCAAAGCTGTGTAGAGGAATAGATGGAAAACTTAAAGTATTGGCATTCAGTTATATCAGCTGACTAAGATGAAAGATCAGACTCATTCGCTTTTCTTAGATAAATTGTCAACTGAAGATAGTTCATATTTATTTCATATATATATATATATATATATATATATATATATATATATATATATACATACATACATACATACATATATTACATAAAAGGGAGAAATAGATGATAATTTTAGGAATAACAATTGTTTAGGTAATAGTTATTAGGAGATTTTCTATTAAATCATGTTTGGAAGATCCTAGGATCCTAGGGGTTGCTACTTTGCTTTTGAAAGATAGTTCTGAGCTCCAAGACAAAATTAGCTCAGCATGAGTGAAGAAACATTTTCTCTTGCAAAAAAAGTCTCCTAAAGCCATTATAAAATTGCTTCTAAATTAACATGTTTTGCGCGCGTGTGTGCGTGTGTGTGTGTGTGCGTGTGCATGTGCACATGCACATATGTGTTTGTTTGCATGTGTGTGGAAATGTACATGTGCGCAGGTGGGCACCAATGTTTGCATGTGGAAACCACAGGTACACATTGGGCTTTTTCCTCAATTGTTGCCCACCTTACTTATTGAAGTGAGGTCTTTAACTTGAAGCCATTAGACTAGTCCTGCTAGTTGGATTTCCCATTATCTTCTGTCTCTGCCTTCCCAGCCCTGGGAAAGCAAAACACCACCATGCCAGCCTGGCCTTTATGTTGATGCTGGGATCCAAACACCTGTCCCTGCACATGCATGGCAAGTGGTTCATCCACTGGGCCATTTTCCTTGAATCAGCATATATGTTTGTTTGTTTGTGTGAGAAAGACAGGAGAAGAGAGAGTCTCCATCTCTCATTCACTCACTCTGTGTGTGTGTGTGTGTGTTTATGAAGAGTATGCGTGTGGTGCATGTGGTGCATAGGTTGTGTCGGATGTGTGATGTATTCTTGTATGTGTACAGATGTGTATATCCCATGTACATGTTGGCAGAGGGCAGACAGGAGTATTAGGACAGTAAATCAAATTTACTGCTTTGTGCACAGCTTAGGACCACCATTTTCTGTGAATTCTACTCCCAGCTATGTAGACTTAAATTTTTTAAATATTTTATTTAGTTATTTAAAAGAGAGACAGAGTGAGAGAGAGAGAGAGAGAGAAAACAAGAGAGAGAGGAGGGAGAGAATGGGCAGGCCAGGGCTACAGCAAACAAACTCCAGATGCATGCGCCACCTTGTGCATCTAGCTTTATGTGCGTACTTGGGGATCAAATGTGGGTCCCTTGATTTTGCGGGCAAGCACCTTAATTGCTAAGCCATTTCTCCAGCTCTTCTACAATATTTTTATTGTTGGCATAAATAAAAGTAAAAAAAGGACAAATATATTTCTAGAATGTCAATTCTATAGTGCTATTCTCTTTCAATGCCTAAAAATTTACTTACATATTTTATAGCTTATAAGTTGAATACAATAAATAACACATGTAATTTGTTGGATTCAAATGTAAATGGCATGTCATGAAAATCATCTATATTAACTATAAATTAAAAGATTTCAGAAAATTTATAGATGTAACCTTTGACACAACCCAGTTTTAAAATTGGAAGATCCCAAAAGAAAATTTATGTGTTTTTGCATATATACATAGTGTCCATTACTGTGTGATGGTCAACACTAATTGACTCTCTCAACAGATTTGCCTTTCCTCACATTACACTTGCAAGAAATCATCAGTATGTGGTCTTATATATTGCATTTCTGCTAGTATATACACTGTAGTGTATTTCAGAATTTAGTTCTTTTTTGTTATTGGATAGTAATTCTTTTTAATTTTTTTTATTATCTGTGTGTGTGTGTGTGTGTGTGTGTGTGTGTGTGTGTGTGTGTGTGTTGGTCGGCCAGGTCCTCTTGCCACTGCATACAGTCTCCAGATGCATGTGCAGATTTGTGCATCTGGTTTTACATGGGTACTGGGGAATTGAACCCACTCTAGCAGGCTTTACACTAAGTACCTGTAACCACTGAGCAATCTCCCCAGCCCTATATTGTTTTTTATGATTGTCATGTGAATGAAATGCATTTAATTACTTTTGGATTGCCCATTATAGGTAGTAGATACATGGCTTTGGTATGTGGATCCTTTTTTGACATTAGTATTATCCTTTATTAGTTCGTTGTAGCACTGTGTGTAAGAGGAGGAGTTTGTGCATATGAGAATAATATTTAGGACTTTATGTAAAGAGGATCATCTCATTGACAAATAAAGGCAGTTATTCTTTCTCCTTTTACTAATCCTTGCATTTGTTTATTTCTTCACTAATTTATCTGGCTATATCCTTCAATGTTGTGTGAAGTGTTAAGTAGCAGGAGTACACATCTTGTTCTTTCTCAGGGGAAGTATTCAGTCTTAATTTTCAATTATGATGTTATTATAGTAAGCTATTTTGTAGATACTTTTTAATCACTTCAATGTTTTCCTTTTTATCTCTAGTTTATTGACAGCTTTTATCATGAATAAAAGAGAAAGCATAGCAAATTCTTTTTTACATCTATTTATATTAACAGGCATTTAAAAAATATGTAATTTTTAAATAATGAACATAAGGCTGTCATGGTGGTGCCCTCCTTCAATCTCAGCACTCAGGAGGAAGAGGTAGGAGGATTACTGTGAGTTCAAGGGCAGCCTGAGACTATATATTCTGAGTTTCAGATCAACCGGGCTAGAGTGAAAACTTAACAATAACCATAATAATAACAACAACACTGATGATGATAATGATGAATATCAGGCATTAAGGAAAATATTTTAAATGTATTCATATTCCTCCACAATATATAGTATTTATATGGTAAGTTAAAGACTAGGATATTCAAAATTAAGTTGCCATACCTGGGTAGAGATTTTTATATTTCTAATTATAAGGATGCCTAAAGTATTTCTAAAGCCACAAATGTGTCCACTGAATTTTGGTCTACCAATTCAAAATAAGAAATTAACAATGTTCTATTTTAAACTTTAAAACCATCTTGAATCATATCTGCTGTTTAAGTAACACTATAAGTTGGCATGTCTTAAGCTTAGTTTGA
Source organism: Orientallactaga sibirica (assembly GCA_036365145.1). NCBI lineage: Eukaryota > Metazoa > Chordata > Mammalia > Rodentia > Dipodidae > Orientallactaga > Orientallactaga sibirica. The sequence goes on from JAEOAD010000509.1 coordinate 9,695,053, forward strand.
ATATGTATATGAGCATATATTTACCAGAAGATGTTTTTAGAGAAGTATGATATTTATGTGCATGTTTACTCACAGCCTTAAACATTAGTGCAATAAGTGCACTATGCACCTATTTTCTTCCTAACAAAAGAAAGAAAAGTAGAACTTAATGGATAAGATGTTTCAAGTATATATTGTATAGAAAACATGAGAGCCAGTAATTTATGATTCAAAGAAAACTCCATATACATCCAAAGAAATAAGTTAAACTAATCTTACCAAGGAAAGAAAAAGTTATTTTTTCCAAAAGACAATTATTTCTTATCTGATCAAAGCAGTTTCCTACAATGCTATGTTACATTAAGACATCAAAGCACAGCACTAAGACAAATATTTTATCATATATTAAGAGCTAACATGGATTGAACAACTTTATAATTATAGAGACTATGCAGGCAGATTGAAAAGAAGTGAACAGTTTCAAACAGTAATATGAGAGTATTGATGGTGAATGGGTTAACTATTTTACTTTGTTCATACTTAAAATGAACATAATAATATTTACTCTAGGTGGTTGGTGAGATTATTCAAGAAAATAAATAAGTTAGATAGCTTTGAACAAGACCAGGAATGCTGCTATCTAAGTAACTATTTTTTGTTTTAGCACTGGGCTATTTTATGTCTATCTATCAAATATTGCTCTATTTTAATGCAGTATTTTTCAAAAAATAATCCAAATTTCTTTCTGTTCTTCAGTCTGTTTTTCTTCTGCTTTTAGAGTTTCATATGAACATTTTTTATTGTTTTTTTTTTCTTTATTTGAACTTTGAGACTCAAATGACGTTTATATTGTCCTTGTCTGTATCTCAAAGTCATGGTGCTGATTTTAGTAAAGAGAGGTGAGGCACAGAGAAGTGGATAACATGTTTATGCTAAGGTTAATGTACTCTATACTCATGTGGAATTCTGGTTTCACCTCATGTCATCCTGACACTGGGAACCCCTTCTGCTATATGTATGGCCACATTACCCTCTGGGTCCATTTCATTCAGGTATGGTGAGCAAAGACTTTGCCCCTATAATCAGCTCCTTCATTAAGGATGTCTGAGCCCCGAACAGTGTTTACAGAGGAAGATGGCAGGTAAGAGTCAATGCCTCTTGCCTTGTGGAAAGGACAGAACTGCCCACTGTCTATTAGGAAAGACAGAGGTTTCCTACTCAGGGTCACTTTCTGCTAATAAATCACAACTTCAGGCATCACCTTTGCTCATTGAATATTTGGCTCTTGTGCCACTGTCCTGTGAATCAGGCCTTGGGTAGTGAACTGCCTGTATTTTCTTGTTCTAAGTCTTCTGTGCTGTGCTCAGTGCCTGTAATGCTGGAGCAGTATACTATGTACATAGCATGGCTACTCGTGTCATCGGCATACTGTGTACATAGCACAAATACTTAAGTCATCTGTGTACTGTGTACATAGCATGAATATTCAAGCAATTTGCATACTGTGTACATAACATGAGTGCTCAAGTCATCTGTGTTGTCACTAGAATCCCAAAACCTAAAACATTTTAGCAAATGTCCTACCAAGCACAATGATGATAAGGACAGCAAACCTCTCCCGTAGATAGCTGTGGGATCCAGACCTCTGAGCTAAGGCTTTTTTTTTTTTTTTTTTATATACATCCACATACACACCTTGCATCTTCTAAGAGAACTTTAATCATATTTCTATAAATGTTTGCATCCATAACTATCTCTTACTTGTATAACTTCTTCATATTTAGTCTAGTGAACTGAATGAGAATGGAGTGTTTTTTAACATCTTGTCAAGCCTCTAAATTGTCTATGATTTAAAGTTAAATATGCATCCATCTTACAACATGATTTGCATATAATATCCATTCCATTCAACACAGTGATACTATGAAGCTTTAGAAGAAGTTTTATCTCAAAAGAAGAAATGATAGCACAATATGAAAAGAAATGCTACTTGATGGCAATTAAACTAATAAAAAAAAAACCTACAGAACCAGAATGTACAGACATAGAACAATCATTTTGAATCACTAATGAAATTGATAGTAAATATTAGTCAGACATAAAAACAATTCTTTTTTTTTTTTTTTTTTTGAATCACTAACCTGAAATTGAGTCTCTGGGTGGCCTCGAACTCTCAATCCTCCTATTCTGCCTCAGTGCTGGTATTAAAAACAGCTACATTAGATTACTTTAATCCACACCTCATGTTAAGTTCCTTTCCTGGGTAAAACAGCACCATGAGCAAGCCCAAGGCCCTTATTAAAGATAAAAAAAAAAAAGATTACTTAAATTGTAAAAAGGTCATTAAATAAATTTAAAATAAACTAAATTTCCAAAGAGGAGGGCAGATCCATTTTCATCTTCATAGTAGAAGCTCAGGTGGCTACTGCAATGTTTATGTGAATAGGCTGCAAACATTTTGCAAACCTTTCCTGAATACTCATTTCTTAGTCCTTCCAGACAGTCATTTAGTTTTCATACTGCAACCTAAGTATTAGGGGTCTTTTCATTGTTATAAGACAATGAGATCAGATTTACTTTATGAAAATGTAATTTAATTTAGATTATTGTGAGGTTTATGACACATTAATCACAAGCAATATGTTGGGTGGAAAATTAATTTGAAATGATCAGAATAAGCAGGTGTGTTTCTCTGATATGATAACTATATTTATATTAATCATTTTATGAAATGCGATCATTGAAATAGAAAATTCTCTATGCTTCACTGGCAAAAGATGAAGTTACAATACTTAAACTTCTTAATTTTCAACTATACTCCATCCTCCCAAACCACTAAAGCTCATAATATTATTAATGATGTCATATGATAAATAAACTTAAAACAAACGAGGCAAAACATTTGATTACATTTGTTTTTGTTTACTATGCTCTAAATTCTTGTCAAAGACAAGCCCTTATCCCCTCCAATGTCCCAAAATGTATCCATATCTTTTTTCTAGTAGTTCCATTGTTTCAGGCCTCCCTCACATAGAAATCTTTAATTCGGTTTTAATTGTTTGTAAGGGTTACTTTTTATTACTTTATTTTTGAGAGCGAGAAAAAAAGAGAGAAAAAGAGTCAGAAAAAGGAAGAGAATGGGCACGCCATGGTCTTTTCAGCCACTGTGAACAAACTCCAGTCACATGTGCCCCTAGTGTGCATGTGCACACATTGCACGCTTGCTTCACATTGCACATGGCTATGTGGGACCTGTGATTTTTAACATGCATTCTTAGGTTTTGCAGGCAAGTGCCTTAACCGCTAAGTCATCTCTCCAGCCCAAGGGGTTTCATTTTTTGGATATAGATATGTCAATTTTCCAGAAGCATACTTTGAAAGTTTTTATTTTATCCAGTACATCTTATAGTATAATTTTCCAAAAAAAAAAAAAAATAGCTGGCTCCAAACATGTGGGTTTTCTTAGAGCATCTCTGCAGAAATACATTAAATGCTGGTGTTCAGGAACTATGAAATTCTACATGGTTTGGGACAAAACCACTTAGAAGTGACCAGCCTGAGTCTCCTGTGCTACATATGTGAGCACAGGAGCCACAGTACTGGGTTACCAAAGTGTAGTGAGATCAGCATAATATGGTAACATGCTGGAAGGGCATCTAAAAACGCTATCCACGATCTTAGTTGTCCTACAAAAGCATACAAAACATTAGAGAGATAAATGAGCTGCAGTACTTAATAGGTACAGCCCAGGGATTCTGTATATTATAATATATTGGGAAAAGATCTCATGAAAAGCATGTGCACTTCTACAGTAAAAAATAAGTCAGAGCAGAGAAAATATATAACTCAATTTTCACCAGGGATTATGACTAAAATGTCTGCCAGGCATGGTGGTGTATGCCTTTAATCCTAGTACTTGGGGGCTAAGGTAGAAGAATTTCCATGAGCGGAAGCCTGCCTGGGGCTACAGAGTGAATCCCAAGTGCTGGAATGAGAACCTACCTTAAAAAAGACAAAGGAAAAACTAATCGTATGTCAATCTAGGGAGGAAAACAAATACGGGTATTTTCTTCTTAGAAAAATAAGTTTATAATAGGTGATCACTAAAATTTGTTTTGTCTTCATGTTACATGTTCTACTTTAACTTTATTTTTGGTGAAAATAACAATTGCTTGAATTTAGTTTGATCACATACATCAGTGATCAAAATAACGTGACACAGTAAGTTTTACCAGGACACAGTTTTTTACTATATGAAATAAGCAACCCAGAGTAGGTCACAGCTCAGCATGCAAAGCAACAGGGTGATGGATTTCTTGTGCTCCAGGCATGACTTTTGCTAATCTGTATCTCCACGCTTGGAATATGTAAAACACGTAAGTGATATTCATCTTACATCAACAAAACAAGGGCCATTGTTTGATTTCAGGTGTTCTGCATTGTTTCTGAATCTCACAGCTACTCATGTAACCTCTGGGGAAATTTGATGTCCTTCTCAAAGCCAGCTGCATCATTTTATTATAGAGTACATAGGACCTGGAGACCTTAACAAGAAAGAACATATACTTGCTCTGTCACAGTATGTTGACTTGTCCTCACTTATTTAAAAATAACTGATATATTACTAATGTGTCCTTAGGATAGGGTTACAAATATCTGAAGCTTAATTTTTTATACCTTAAGGCAAAGAAAGTACTAATAGAAAATCACTAGTAATATAATTATATAACATTTTACTATAAAATTTTATTAAATGCATTATAATATACTCATATAATTTGACATATATATGCCCAGTGGTACTTTTTAAGTATTCTATAATATTTCACTCCATCAAAAATAATAATTTTATAATCATATATATCCATTTAAATTATACCATTGCTTAACTTATTTAATTAACATACAACTAAAAGCATTACCCCTCCTACCATCTGGTAGTACTGGTAGTAACTCCTCTTAATTAATTGTAGTTAAGGCATGTGGCACATGCCTCTGAACCCAGCACTTGGGAGACAGAGGTAGGAGTATCACTGTGAGTTTGAGGTTGCACTGAGACTACATTGTGAATTACAGGTCAAGTCAGCCAGGGCTTGAGCAAGACCAAAAAAAAAAAAAAAAAAAAAAAAAAAAAAACCTACCATATTGGGGCTGGAGAGATGGCTTAGTGGTTAAGGTGCTTGCCTGCCAGTACTCACATAAGCCAGATGCACATGGTGGCAAATGCACCTGGAGTGCCCCAGTGTGCCTATTATATGATTCTGTTTGTCTCTCCTTCTCTCAAATAAATAAATAAAAATATTTTTAAAAATTGAGAAATATTGGCTGGAGGGATGGCTTAGTGGTTAAGGTGTTTGCCTACAAAGCCAAAGGACCCAGGTTTGATTCCCCAGGACCCACATTAGTCAGGTGCACAAGGGACCACATGCTTCTGGAGTTTGTTTGCAGTGGCTGGAGGCCCTGGTGCACCTATTCTCTCTCTCTCTCTCCTCTCTTTCTCTATCCTTTTCTCTATACCAAATAAATAAATAAAAATAAAATATCTTAAAACATTGAGATATAATCTATGAGGAAATGACATTGCTAAAATAAAATTATCATTTATTATGAATGGTAAAAAATAAAATAAGAATGATAAATCATTTTGTATTTTTCAAAAACAAAGTATTATTGACCTCAGGACACAGACTTAAAAAAATACAAAGTATTAACTAGGTGTGGTAGAGCATGCCTTTAATCCCAGCACTCAGGAAGCAGAGGTAGCAGTATCACCCTGAGTTTGAGGCCACCCTGAGACTACAGAGTGAATTGTAGGTCAGCCTGAAATAGAGTGAAACCCTACCTTGAAAATCAATCAATCAATCAATCAATCAATAAATAAATAAATACAAAATACTTTGAGACAATAACTATGACCACCTTTTTATATGTCTATTCAAATTACAAACTGACATGTATTCAACTGTTCTTATTTTTTTAATTTGAATATATATATTTTATTTATATTATTCTGATTTTAATTCATAGTATTGGTTCCATTGTCCTCCTCCCTGTCCTCCCCACTGTACATAATATTTCTATAGTATGAAAGTGTGAAATAAGAAAATACACCATTTTTAAACAATATCATGTAATTTAAGAATTGTTTCCTGACATCTTTTTGAAGATACAAATGCTTTCCACAACTCTACATTACCTTACCTACTATAGGATATATAAATTTATTAACATTTTATTATGCTTGCTCACAAACAATAAATGTAACCAATACCATATTACATTACACCTTTTACTATATGAGGAAAGACATTGGTCAGTAGTATTTATTGTAAAAGGTTTTCTGAAACAATCTTACAGTGTTATTAACTTGAAAAATCCCTCCATTTGTTTCATATACATACATGTTGCTCTTACAAAGCCAGGTTTTATGATTTTAAATGATTGCCAAATGCACCAACCTTTGAGCTTACAACTTCATTTTTTACTCCACTATAATTCTCCTAATGGCCACTAGAATTGATTATAATAGCAGATAGGCCTTCTTATATAAGGGTAAAAGCAGTTCTTGGCAGGTTCCTGAATGGAATTCACCTGATTAAATATGCAGGTTTTGATTACTCTCTAACCTTCAAAGCCTTTATTCTATGTCTCAAGCCATTAAAGATTAATCTGCTAGTCTATCAGATAAAACAATAATAAGAATGGAGCTGCATTACATCTACTCAACTATCAAATTAGACTAACCTAGTGTTTTTTACACTTTATAGGCAATTGTGGCCACAAAGTTAGTCTAACAGGAAAGGAAACTTATTAGAATGTATGCTGTGTCTGCAAAATATAAAATTGTAAATCATGTTTCCTAAATTTTTTGCATTTATAAAAGGTGCATTTCAAATGAAGTTTAAAAATATGAGTGATGGGCTAGAGAGATGGCTTATCAGTTAAGGCACTTGCCTACAAAGCCAAAGGATCCAGGTTCAATTCCCCAGAACCCACATAAGCCAGATGCACAAGGGGGCACATGCATCTGGAGTTTATGTGCAGTGGCTGGAAGCCCTGGTGGGCCCATTCTCTCTCTCTTTCTCTCTCTCTCTCTCTCTCTCTTTCTCCTTCTGCCTCTTTCCTTCTCTCAAATAAATAAAATAAATAAAGAAATGAGTGATGTGTGATTTCTCTTTATTGTTATTACCATCCATCTACTCATCCACCCAGTTATTTTTAACCTGTATTTATCACTGGTGCACTTATTCTGTGCAGATCAAGCATCCATGGCAGGTGTACTTTATTTTCCTTTAGTGAAGCATCATTTCAAAATACACAAGCACAAGAACAAAACCCAAACAATTTCTATACATGAAACATTATTGCATAGCAAAAAATACACTGCTTTCCAAAAACAAAACAAAAAATGAGTTTGATATATAGTAATAACTAAAATAACACCAAATATATCTGTGCTTACTATATTTTCTGCTCCAAGTTTTCAAAACTTCTTCAAGTTTGAAATACTTCTTCATGAATAGAATGTTGCATTGAAAACTGTTCCCAAGGCTTCTCTAGAGAAAGCCTGTGCTAGATCAAAAGATTAAATCAGTATATTTTTCTCATATATGGAAGACTGACTATAGTTGACATTAATTTTCTCCTAATCTCATTCATTTTAACTGATACATAATATCATACATTTGTACAAATTAATGAAATGCCATGAGATGTGTCAGGAATAAAGACAGAAATATTATTTCTGGAAGTAATATCCTCAGTTAAATTTGAGAAAAAATGGGAAATGTAAGTTCTTTCTTAAAACTTTAGTCAATTAGGAATAATAATTATGTAATGTTGAAAATTTAGAAATACATTGTTTAAATATTTGAAATATATCTGAAAACATATGTAGTCAAACAATCTAGGTATGCACAAGACTTGATTTCAGGACACTGAAGATAACAAAATCTGATTTCCAATTCCCTCAGATAAAATGGCATAGTATTTGCATATAACTACTCAGTCTCTCATATACCTTATAATTTCTCCCAATTATTTATAATAAAATACTATGTAAATACTATGTAAATATTTATTACACTATATTGGTTATGCAATTATAAGAAAAAAATCTGTTAGTGCTCAATATTGGTATAATTAGTTAAATTTAGCCACGCATGGTTAAGTGATGGGGATACAGTCTGAGAGATGCATCATTGTGGAATCAGAGAGAATACTTGGAAAAATAAGATGGCTTGTTTATTATTAGACGATATAATTTTATGCAGCCAGTATTGCACATGCAATTCATGATAGACCACTAAGCCATCACATGACATATTATAATTTCCATTCACTGTCCATCTGACACAAATGTAGAAATTTTATCTATGCAGGACCAAAAATATTTGAAAAGAGCTTTATACCCAAGTTAAATTCATTTTTAACTTATACATCATAGGCTAGCAGCATAAAATGTTAACATATTAATGCAGTAATACAGTAGTTCAGTATATACACATAATGTATGTGTAGCCAGTGGTCTCATGAGGACCCTCGGGGGCGGGGGCGAGTTGGCACACAGTCAATGACACAGACTCAGGGAGTCCAGTAGGAGGTGAAAATGGACTCTTTTATTAAGGGAAGTACATGCTTTTATATCCCCCCAATGTTCCCCATTGGTCCCGTGGTGGCTGTCTGTGGTGTTCTCTTGCTGAATGGTCCTTCAGCCCCCTCTGATGGTGATGTCATTTTTCACTGGGTACTCAGGCAGGGTTTACTTTGGCACCACACCGAAGCCGCTTTGTTGTGTCAGCCACATCTGGCTGCACCTGTCACGTTTTTAACTGCCACATTTTCACCTTTTGTTTTTACTTTTTGCTCTCACCTCAAATGACACCCAATATTGTGGACTGAGCCTGTCTTAGATTGTCGCCCTCTGGGTCAAGCCTTTACCCTTTGGAGCATGGATGTGGTCATCCATGTCCAGTCTTAGGTGGGCATGACCTAAGGGAATTTTACCTGTCATTGGTTACCAGGCCTCAAAGGGCTGTTCATCTGAGTTGTTCATGCTAGAGAAGGGTGATCTTTATGATTTAAGTGGAGGCTCTGTCAAGTTTAGCCATCCAAATTTGGATAATTTCTCTCAGTGGCTTAGGACCAGGGTGTTCTAGTGTCATGAGGATTTGGAGGGTTTTCTTGTTGATGGAACATTGCCTGCAAACGTGCTGTAATACACACTTAAATAGAATTATTAATATAATGATAATTCCCCCTAAGATGGCAAAGGTCAATATCCACAAAGGGCCAAAAAGTCTTTTAATATTATTCCATACTCTGGTCATAATATCAGCATCTAGGGTTATAGCAGGGACCCTGGTGATGTTTAATTGATAGATCTGTTCTCTTAGTAAGATTGAATAATTTAGAAATTTCTCAGACCAGGTACCTTTAATATATTGTGCTAATTTCATTTTCTCTAGGGAAGCATTATGAACTTTATAGGGAGTTAGACAGATGGCCTGACAGCGTGGGTCACATGCCAACAGGGACATGTCCCTCAGAAGTGTTATTTCCTCAGCTAGGAGGTCAAAAATTGTTGTTGTAAGATGTGGATAACCTGATAAGGATGCTGATTAATAGTTTCTTGGAAACGTAGGGCCTTGGCTGATTTGGTTATGACCTGATTTAAAGTTTCTGCTGTGGTTGCTGTCTGTATCATAGCAATGGCTCCAGCCATAGCCCCACCTCACCCCAAGAACAATGGCAGCATGTATAGCTGCAGTGATACCAAAGTCTCTTTTGATTCTTTGTAATTCTTCTAATTGAGTTTGAGCCATAAGGGTGATAGCATGGAAGTGAGTAGTATTTACCACTGAGTACCAGATAGCTGCAGGCTGTCTTACCAGAATGGCTAGTTGGGTAGTTTCATCCCAGCATGTTCTCAGTTGGCATTTATGAAGGGAACAATTAAGAGAGTCATATATGTCAGTAGCATTGGATACCAGGATGAAGGAAGGGGGCCTAACGCAGGGGGGGGTAGTGGCCCAGGGTATTTTCTTTGTTATGGATGCATTAGCTGATTCATTTGGGTTCCAGTGAGTGGCATATCCATAAAGAGACTGAAAATAAGAGGAATTTGTGTGTAAGTTCCATGAAAGAGATGTCCTTCCTTCAGAAACATAAAGGGATATAAATTTATGCAGGCCAGGGTGTTGCATAGGTCCCAGTTTCCCATAATTGTATCAATAGTACGATCAAATGGGTATCTGTAGAGGTAGGGGGAGTTGATAGCGTCTTCAGAATACCTCTACATGCAGAGAAAGAGATTAGAGTCTGCTGGCGGTATCCCTCAAAGGCGGAGGGATGGGTAGGCTAGCAATGTTCCCAGGGGGTAGGAAGGCCCACCTTGGGAGAAAGGCTGTGTAGTTGGAGGCATTAAGTCCTTCCCAAGTTAGTTGTTTTATCATAAATTCCCTTGTAGGGCCTGTATCTACTCTCTGTTCCATCGCTTCTGTGACACCAGTGAGGAAATCAGTAAATGACTCCGCAGGTTGTTGTATTAGGTTACAGAAGTAGGTGGAGGGGTCTCTAGGAGTGCAAGATTTAAGTGTCCTAAAGGAGAGGTCAGAAACCTGCTGAAAGTAGGCATATATCCCAATGGTAGCTTGTGACACTGGGTCAATGTATTGACCACGGCCCATCAACACATCCAAGGTGATGTTTAGGCCATACTGAAGGTTGAGACAGGCTTGAGATTTGGCCTGGTCATCATAGGCAGACCTCCAGTTAAGAAAGGTGGAGGGATCTAGGACTGCCTTAAGTAGGTTGTACCAATCATAGTGGGTTTGGAGTTGAACAGCCCATTGGTGGAGGACTTGTTCAAAATAAGGTGAGTCAGGGCCGGGGTTGGCTGCTGCCTTTCTTATGAAGGCCAAGTCAGCCAAGGCTGCTGGGCAGCATTGGCACCAACATTAACAGGGAAGGCCTCAGGGGGGCGCTTAAAAGGTAGAACAGGCGTGTGAGGTAGAGGCCAGGAGGGTGTGCCAACTGAGGGTGTTCCCACCTCAAGGTCCTATACCTCTCTCCATGGGCAAAGGGGTGGTAGGTCAGCAGGGGGAGTGAGGGGAGAAGGGTTAGTAGGGGGACTGGGGGGAGAAGGGTTAGGAGGAGATTTAACAGGTTGAGCAGGAGGCATGGATGCCTCAGTGGGTGGCTTCTCTTGAACAGAAGGGGGGGGGCAGGAGTAACACCCCAATAGTCAATTCAGAGACGTCCTGGCTTTTGCAATGTTCGTTATGAGCAGAAATAACCTCCTCAGCAGAAGAGGACTTTAGGCTGCCAATAATGCCAAGGAGGATGGGAACAAAAGACATGGGAGCGGTGATTCCCTGTTGAACTTCTCTTTTTCTAGCTAAAAAGAGGACCTGCATCCAGAGGTCAGAATCCTACAAGTTGTCAGGGGAAATCCAGGGGGCTATGGTGGCGGCCTCGTCCCGGAAGGCTTCAGTATCATGGGATTTAACCTTGAGGCCACGAGTCACCATGAGAGATTTTAGGGCCTTAATTTGGGGATCCCTACAGTGAGGGGGCAAATTACCCATAATGAAGCTGGGAAAGGACGAGACAGAAGTGAAAGAGGAAGAGTATGTATCTGGCGGAGGAGTCTTGTGGTTAGTGGGGGACTTCCATGATTTGTTATGCCACAGCCATATGCCCACACAGTGTCTCCGGTCTTGAAAGGACGTTCAGGCAATCCAGTCGGTGGTTCCGTCTCCTGGGTGGCCAACCCTTATGTGGAGACGCCTGGTGAACCAAAAATGAAAGTTTGAATGGGCCTCCCTAACAAGACAGACCAACGCAGAGGGAAGAGATAAAAGAGGCCCTGCACGCTTACCTCACAGCAGGGCAAAGGACACAAAACATGTAGGGGCCAACTCACCAAAGAACTGCTGATGGGGTTACTTGGTTGTGCCCGGAGATGGAGGAGGGGCTCAATATGAATGCCAGCAAAGAGAGCAAAAGGCGAGCGAAATGAGTACAAAAACAAAATCAATAAAAGGAGAGGAATGACCCAAAAGGGGCCCAATACCCATGCCCACAAGGGTGAAAGGGCCCCACGTTGGGTGCCAGATGTAGTCGGCAGTCCGATGTGGACTCTCGGGGGTGGGGGCGAGTTGGTGCAGAGTCAATCACACAGACTCAGGGAGTCAAGTAGGAGGTGAAAATGGACTCCTTTATTCAGGGAAGTACATGCTTTTATACCCCCAATGTTCTCCATTGGTCCCGTGGTGGCTGGCTGTGGTGTTCTCTTGCTGGATGGTCCTTCAGGCCCTTCTGATGGTGATGTCATTTGTCACTGGGTACTCAGGCAGGGTTTACTTCGGCACCACATGGAAGCATCTGCAGCCGTTTTGTTGTGTCAACCACATCTGGCTGCACCTGTCACATTCTTAACTGCCACGTGTATGAAAAGTTGTTTGTAGCTCTAGCCACAAGTATTTATCACTTCTTTTGTTTACTTAGTTACTTACTTACTTACTTAGTTGATTATTTCGTTAGTTAGTTAGTTTTTTGAGGGAAGGTTTCACTCTAGCTCAGGCTGATCTGGAATTCACTATGTAGTATCAGGGTGGCCTCAAACTCACAGCAATCCTCCTACCTCTGCCTCCCAAGTGTTGGGATTAAAGGGATGTGCTACTACACCCAGTTTATTTATCACTTCTTTATATATATATATATATATATATTTGGAATCATTTCTTTTAGCTTTTTTTAACCTTTTTATTTGAGACAGAGAGAGAGAGAGAGATGGAAAAAGAGAGAGAGAGAGTAGGCATACCAGGGCCTCTAGCCACTGCAAATGAACTCCAGTTGCATACATCCCCTTGGACATCTGCCTTATGTCAGTACTGGGGAATCAAACCTGGGTCCTTTGGCTTTACAGGCAAGCACCTTAACCACTAAGCCAACTCTCCAGCCCTCCTTGAAATTTTTTGAGTCACATATCCCCCACTGATAAATGCAGGAATCATAAAAGGTAATTTTTAGCTGATTTCTATTGCATTCTGTTACTCTATGAGAATGTGCCACTGGCTAAATGCATGCCTACTGTTGTGGACTCCTTAATGTGGCATTCTTAATGTTAATATGGGGAAGTGCAAATCAAGGAGAAATAAGAGAAAGCTAGCCTCTTTTAGGCAAACTCCATTAGAAATTGAGGCCCAGAGAGACTCAAGTGATGCCACCTCACATGCCAACTCTCTTTGGCATGAACAGATCTCTTGGCAGGAACCTATGTCTGATCAAGACTCATCTACAACAGCTATAGTGCAACCTGCTTTCCATGGTCAAGCATACTACCTAGGTGGGCTGGCTTTGGGGTCCACCCTCCAAATCTATAAACCAATTGGGTCACTGCTGTACATACCTGACTCTGATGAAAGAATACATCTTCTGTTCTATGTTATGTTCTATCTTCTGTTCTGTAAAGTCTATGGCCTTCTTCTTGTTGCTCTCTGCCAGCCTCTCCTCACTTGGGCCACAGGGATGCAAGTGAGTCTGGACTCTCCCCAGCTCAGCCAGGCTGGATGAGAGGCAGAGCATACTACTGTTTCTTGGTCTGAGTAATTCTCTGTTTAGCTCTGTTTTATACCTGGGGGTAACTTCTCACTTTAATTACATGTATGATTTTCCTCTGATCTCTTAATCTACCACATACATATTTCTCTTGCACTAGAGATCTACTCACAGTGCCCTCTCTAACTCTCGGCCTGTTACCTGTGCAACTTCTCTAAACTCAGGGTAGCTGTGGGTATTACTGTTCACTATTCACTTATCATCAGAATCTCTTGGTCTCTACTTTCATATTTTCCCCCTGCTATTATTCCTTAAGCTCCCACCATTTGCACTTTTATCTTCCTTCCAAAGGGGAATACTATGTATGCTTCTTCTAAATCTCCCTACATATATACACCTAAGTTCTATCTTCCATATGCTTGTGGTTCTACTCTAGTCTTTCCTTAAAAACCTCAATTTCTTTTAAATGAACCTGATAACTATGCAGTGTTTTCCACATTTCCCACTTCCCACATGCTTATGGCTCTCCTCTAGCCTTCTTCCTAGATCCCAATTTTCCTTATATAAACCCCACACCCACAATTAGTGATTTCTCCCTAAATAAACTTAATTCACAATTTACCTTCTTGAGTTCATTTTTATCAATTCTTGTTAAAAATGTGACAGGTCCCAAAATTGGGATTCATTAACTTGGGGGACCCCTCCATAGCCCCAAACTCCAGCATCACTAATACCTAGCTCTTTGGAATGTGATGGTATTTGGAGATAGGGCCTTTAAAGGGATGATTATAACACTTTATAGAAGCAGTGGTTTAATCCAATCTTACCAGTGTCCTTGTAAGAATTCAAGTTTCAGACAATGCATACTGGACCCAATCATGTGGAAATATGGCAAAATATATCAGTTCCTGTTTGAATATGAAACAACCCCACAGACATGATGTTTGAATGCTGATTGCAAGTTAGTAGAGCTGTTTTAAGAGTCTGCAGCCTCTGGGATGCAGTACCTAGCTGGAAGAATGAAAACATGATCATCCTCCTTTCATGGCCCTTCTTCATGGCCCGCAATGAGTTTAACAAACTTTGCTATAAGCTTCTGCCACCATGATGCTTTCTTTGCTCTGAGGAACTGAAATTCTCTGAAACCATGACTCAACAAAAATCTTTCCTCATCTAAGATGTTTCTGTCAGGCATTTAGGTAGCAGCAACATAAAAACCAATAACACGATGGCCAACTCAATACAAGGCAAGGAACCATGTCTGAGGAAGGCTAATCTTGAATTTCTGTTTTCTGAAACAGTGAGAATATTAATCAGTGGTGTTTTTCTTACTCAGCTTGTGGTCTCTTTTAGGGTGGTGTTAAAAAGTAACTACATCTGTTAAACATTATCTTTGGGTCACATGGGCCAGTGAAATACCTAGACACAGCAGAATATAAAAATACAATGCAGTTTCCATGTGTCCTTTGATGAAGGAAGTCTTATACTTCCTCTTCATTCTGAATATCATCAAAGAAAACCCTTTTCCGTTCTTTGTTGATTATCTCATTTTCTTGGCTTTCTATTGAACATGCAATAATTATACTTAGTGAAATATTATTCCTTTGGTCTACTTGATTTAAAGGAAAGACAGAATGTCATATCATCACTTGACTGTTGCAGTCAGGTTTGCATTGCTAGCAGAAATCACCCAACTAAGAGCAGCTTGTGGGAAAAAAGAGGTTTATTTTGGCTTACATGCTCAAGGGGGAAGCTCCATGATGGCAGGAAAAACAATGACATGAGCAGAGGATGGACATCACTCTCTGGTCAACATAAGGTGGACAATAGCAACAGGAGAGTGTGCCAAACACTGGCAAGGGGAAGCTGGCTATAATACCCATAAGCCTGCCCCCAACAATACTCTGCCTCCAGGAGGTGTTAATTCCCAAATTGCCATTGGCTGTGAATCTAGGATTCAGAACACTTAAGTTTATGGGGGATACCTGATTCAAACCACCACATTCCGCCCCTGACCCCCATAAATGATAACCATCCATGATGTAAAATGCAATGCATTCATCCAACTTTAAAAGCTCCCATTTTTTAAATCAATCCTAATGATGGTCCAACAATCCCCATACTCTAATGTCTTTTAACTGAGACATAATACCAAAAAATAATCCCCCAAAACCAATAATGGCACAGAATAAACATTCACACTGCAAAAGATGACATTGGGCAAAGTCAATAAATATTTAACAAATACAAGATTTAAAACAACCAGGGCAAACATCAAACTCTCTAATTCCAAGTCCAACAACTCTAGTCAGTGACAAATCTCTAAGTCCGATAATTCTAACCAGCAACAAGTCTCTGGAGTTCCAATTCCGCCGTCCAGCTAGGCTACTCACAGTCCTGGAAAACTTCAGCCCGGGGCCACAGCTTTCCTCAGCAGCCATCTCATGGTCCTGGCATCTCCACTGAGTCTCCACTGCAACCCATGGTCCATCCTCATGGCCCCATGGGATCTCCATGCAGGCATCCAGCAAACCTGCTTCACACTGCCCATGGCCATTTCCAAAACACAAGACCACATTACAAACTCAATGACCCTCTCTTTCCAGCATTTGTTATACTCCACAATACCAGGTAGGGTGCCAATTTGTTAATCCAGGGGGGAATAAATCAGACTTTGAAGAACAGGACACTCCTTCAGCATTCAGGCCCCTTCAAAAGAGTCTGCATTCTTCCTGTTGCCCCAGGGCAGGTCAGCTGGCCCAATCTCAAAGGTTGTAGTCTCTCAATTGCAGCTGAATGGGCAGAGTAAAGATTTCATTTTTTCTGTGCCATATCCCTGTGATCACACCAGTTCATTTCTACGCAAAGCAACCCTGCACATCTTCTCAGGACAAGGGCATAACAACAAACTTCTCACACAAACTGCTAGCCCAGTCTAAGTAAAGCTCTTTCTCACCCTCATAAGCCAAACCTCACAGTCTATAGTTCTTACTGCATTCAAGTCTTTCAGCTCTGACCAGAATAGTCCATCAAGCTGTACTTACAACACTACAAGGCGTCTCTTAGGCCAAGATTTCAAATCCTTCCACATTCCTCTTGAAAATCAGCTCCAAAAGGCCAAAGCCACACAGTTAGGTGTCTAGCAGCAACCCCACTCCTCAGTACCACTTTACTGTTGTAGTCACTTAGTCTCATAATTTCATTAGTTGCAATAAATACATATATTTTAACACTCTTTCCAGAAATACAAATTATTAATATTTCATAAGGTGTGGAATTTTAATAGCATTTTACTTATATTTTTATTAAAAGTCATAGATATGTTTTAGCCTCAAGTTCCATTAGTTTAAAAACATCAGCAGATATTTAAAGTGTCAAATATATTGATTCAATTGTTGTTATTAAAAAAATGTTCAAACAACCAAAGATTCATTCTTTTCTTGTCCTCAGGACACAAATGGATTTATCTGTGTTTTGCAGGCATTAATATTCCAACTAAATTGTCATATTTAAGATGATAACCTAGAATGCCACTTTGTCACTTAGTGTTGTCCCTAGCTGCTCTTGCTTTTCAGGGTTCTTTTTATAACACAAAATACCACTTACTGTCAGAAAATAATGAATCATGTGTTACTGCCACCCAAAATGCTTGCTCAGAGACTCATCTATTCAACACATAGTCTCTAATGTCTCAACTAAATGCTGTCTGCATAAAATACCTCCATCAGAAGGCTGAACCTCACAAAGTAAATTACTTATGAAGCACAAAGTTTTAAATGCACTTGTGAATATCAATATTCTTTAATAGCTATAGAATTTGTTGCTCATGTTTTAATAAAACTATAATTTATGACCATGTTGAATTTTACTTTCATAATTTATCTCTTAAAACGTTACTATGATTTTAATACATAGCGTACCTAGACTAAAATAATCTTTGGCAAGGAACTATTGTCTAAGATATGTGTGTGTGTGTGTTTAGGACTGTGTGTTTTATTTCTCATAGGGGATTTGAAGAGAATTATACCTGATTTTGAACTTTTATGAACCAGACAAGCTAATTTTACCTTGATCAGATATGTAGCAAAACACAGCTACATTATTTGTTCAGGATCTACTTAAAATACATCTGTCCTTTTTATCACAAAGCCTAGAAGAATTTTGTGGTCATTTGAATAGATTCCCCCAATATATTCAGTGTTTAAATACAGTTTGTAATTTAGATCTGCAGCCACCTGGCTAGAGGAGGTGTCACTGGGACCCTAAAGTGTGGTGATGGATTTGACATTCCAATCTAAAGATATGCAAGGTGTCTGAGTTCCCAAAGTGTGCTGTGTAGTTTTGCATTGGCTTTTGGCTTTTTCTCTCTCTGCCTGATCCTTTAAGAGGGGGACAACTTCTTCTACCATTATGGAACTTCTCCTGGATCTGTATACTTCAATAAATATCCCTTTCTCCATAACTGTGCCTGGTAGGGAACTTCATCTCAGCAAACCTGAAGCTGTCTACTACAAATTAGAATTTTTATACTAAAAGTTTTGAGAAAGAAATCATTGTAAACTCCTCAAATATGTTCGGGAATGAGTCACTTGCATTTCTCTCTGTAATTGAATACTCATGTGTCTGAAGGTATATGAGGAAGTCTGTGGACTGAAGATATGAATACCCCAATCTTCATGCACTGAAATCCTAATTATCAAGGAATGGATGGGTTTACAAATTGGCCTTTTGAGAGGTGATGAGTTCATGAGAGTGACGCCCTCATGAATGGAATCAGGACCCTTAAAAAGAGGCCCAAGCTTATCCTCAGACCTTCTCATCTGTAAGGATATAGAAAAAAAAAAAAAAAAATCTTTCTATGCTGAATTTCTAGAACCTATAATTGGTTATTTTTCTCCTGAACTGGGCTGCCAGCAGTACTGTTGTTTGTAACAGGTATATTCTGTGGTATTTTGTTATAACCACATAAATGGCCTAAAACATTGTCTTTTGTTCCAGCCAATGGTGTGCACACTTTTTCGTGAGTTCATATTATGTTGTTCTCTTAAATCTTTTTTTTTCCCATATCATGAGCATCTGTGTATGAACTTTCTGGTTTTAGTCAATTTCTATAGGAAAAAAAAAAAATCTCTTTAATATGCCTTTAAAATATCCCGTTTCATTTAACCATTAAGCAGAAAAATTTTTCTCTTCCCAAATTTATATTTTCTGTAATGTATGTGCTCCTTTTGTCATGTATACCTATGTTGCTTCTCAAAGCAGTGATAACACTTTTTTTTTTTCAAGGTAGGGTCTCACTCTAGCCCAGGCTGACCTGTAATTCCCTATGTAGTCTCAGGGTGGTCTCGAACTCACGGTGATCCTCCTACCTCTGCCTCCCGAGTGCTGGGATTAAAGGTGTGTGTCACCATGACTGGCTACACATTTTTGAAATGTGCTTTGAGGAGTGCTTTCTAACCCCTTTTCTGTGTTAGCATTGTCTAACCTTCACTGAATATGTAGAAACTGCTATATACCTGTACTATAGTTCTCAGCAATTCATTTACATATTATAAGTGAAATGATGCATATATTAAACATGTAAAGCTATTTTATGGATTTAAATTTTTCAATGTTATAAAAGCAAGTTTTCTGTATGTATATAAAAAAAATTATACATGCTCATCTTTTATGACCCAGTAACTCCATTTCTCAAGTTTTTCAAAGAAAATAATAACAAAATGGTGGTGGTGGGGGGGACTTCATGGCATTATGTTAAGTGAATGAGCACTGTGTGAAGAAATAAATATTGCCTGTTCTAACTCATGTGACCATCCAAACCTGTAGATCTCATAGGAAAAGAATGAGAAAGTGATCATTAATGCTGACATATGAGGGGAAAATGGGACAACAGAAAGGTAAATACCAAGTATCAAAGGGCAGTTCCATAAGAGGAAGGTATCCTAGCACAGTACAATAGAGTAGAGTGGCTAATATCTCTGACAGTGTATTGTGCATCACATGTAGAGCAAGAAAAGGTGATGTGGAGGCATCCCAGTACAGATAATGGATAAAGATTGAGAAGAAGGAAATGCAATGTGAAAACGTTCCATTTGTCCATTTAAAATAATAACACTGTAGGAAAATTTTTAATAAATGTCAAAAATTAACCCAAGTTCTTTTTACAAACAGGAGTTAGAAACTATATATTTATAACTGATATGCTATATTTCTTGTTGGAGTATTTGTAAGTCATGATAGGTTGACAAAATGAAATTTTGTTTCAGCCAGGAATTTAATTGTCAAATATTTTCACAATTTCAGGACATCATCATCTTTTATTTTCATGCAAAGGAGAAGAAAAAACATTGGATATAATGAAATTTATATCATATATTTATTGAAGATGTACACAGTTATAGTTACCTGCTTAATGGTGGCAATATTGAATATTTTATTTCATCTTCTTTCTCCTTAATATAACTTAGATTTTAATGCTGTTATATAATCATGTAGAAAAGCTAACAGAATTCATATAATGTGAATTATATTATATAATGTATAACAAGTTGAAATTGGTTCACATATATCCTTTTGAATTATAAAGTAACAAGTAAATATGAAAGACTAGAGGGGCCAAGTATAAGAGATTTTTAAAGATATAATCCAAAACTAATCAAAAAGGAGCTGTAGGTTCTTCAAAATGAGGTACTTTTATTTCTAAAAGTATATTTTTGAAGTCATTTGCCATATGGAAACTGAATAAGAATATATCAAGAACTGGAGATGTAGTTCAGTGGTAATGCACATATAGGGCCCTGGGTTTTAATTCAAGCATTGTAAAATAAGCAAGTAACTAAATAAATATGAATCACAGCAAATACTTTATGAGAACACTCATCAGTGATAGAATTCTACGTATTAGTGACAGTTGAGTGCTCAACACCACATCTGTATCACCCAGTGCAAGGCTCAGAGAACACTGCCAAAGAGGGGGCTGGAAGAAAGTAAATGTCAAAAGAACAGAGGGACTACATTGGAATGCTGACTTCTAGAAAAACTCGTGCTCACTTATTTCTGTCTGATCTCACAGCACTTGTCATTACCTGCATAAGATGTGCCCATCAATGTGTCACCATGGACAATGGAGATGGCAAAAATAAATAATAATAATAATGATAATAATAATGATAAAGGGACCAGTTGGTAAGAAGAAAGTGTTAGAAGGGACAGGAGACAAAAATATAGTAATTGGAGAAGATTACAATTAAAACATTTTGGGGGTTGGAAAAATGGCTCAGTGATTAGGTCCCTTACCTGCAAAGCCTTAACTTTCAGGTTTGATTTCCCAGAACCCACATAAAGCCAGTTACACAAAGTGGTGCATATATCGGGAGTTTGTTTGTGGTGGCTAGGTATTCCATTTTGGTCTCTTTTCTCTCTTGTCTCTGCTTGAAAATAAGTAATAAAATATTTTAAAAACACATAGTCCACCTGCCTGCCAAGCTGAAGAACGCCTGTTCTATCTCCAGGTCCCATGTTTAGCCAGTTGTAAAGTGATGCAAGCACGCAATGCAGAACTTGCCTACAAGGGAGGGGTGCAAACATCTGGAATTTGTTCACAGCCGCTGAGAGGCTGCTGGCGTGCCCATTCTCTCTCTTTCTCTGCCTCTTTCTCTCTGTTTCTGTCTCTTTCTATCCCTCTGTCTCTCTCAAATAACAAAAAGAAAGAAAGAAACAAAAAAAAGAGAAAAAGAAGAAAGAAAGAAAGAAAGAAAGAAAGAAAGAAAGAAAGAAAGAAAGAAAGAAAGAAAGAAAGAGGCAAAACATTGTCAGGCTGGAGAGGTGGCTTATGGCTTAGCAGTTAAGGCATTGCCAGCCAAGCAAAAGAAAGCTTATTGGAATCTCCACTTCCCACATAGCAGCCAGACACAAAAGTGATGCAAGCATGCAATGTCACACATGTGCACAAGGGGACACACATGTGTAGAGTTCTTTCACAGAGGCCTAAAGGCCCTGCCCATTTCACCCTGCCTTTCTCTCTCTCTCTCTCTCAAAAAGCATTGTTTGCAGATATAAAAATTTTGATAAATATATGTTTAAGAAGAAAAAATGAATTCTATGCCATCTATTTGCAAATATTCATTGATCTATTTTGTTCCTAAACAATGTAGATGTAATAGTGATAAGTCATATATATATGATTATCCATATTCAAATAATTAAGAATCAACAAAGGTCAAAAAGTAATGTTATCACGATTCCTTTTATAATACTCAGAGTCTTTTTATTAAATCTTTTATTAATTTATTGAGAGAGAAAATAAGACAAAGAGGCAGATAGATAAAGAGAATGGGCACACTAGGGCCTCTAACCACTGCAAACAAACTTCAGATATATGTGCTACCTTGTGCATTTGGCTATACATGAGAACTGGATAACCACACCTAGGTCCTTTGGCTTTGCCATCAAGAGGGGCTTAACCACTCAGCCAGGCCCTCAGAATTTTTTTAATTTTTTTATGCCTGTGGGACATTGTGATGCTGGAAATGCGAGAAATGATAATGAAAGATATTGCAATTTGACTTTTCTAAGTGAAATCGACTTGTTCTTAGAAGAAAATATTTATATCAAGGCAAACATAAGCTTTTTTGTCTTTTGGCAAAAAAAAAATGCAAGATTGTAATTGTACCACAGTTACCAACTTAATTTTCCAACCTATAAGAAAATCATCCTATTTTAATACTGAAGAAAGTAAGGAAGGGAGGGTAGGAAAGAGGAAGTGGGGGGGGAAAGAATTTGAAAGGAGAAGGGAAAGGGCAGCAATCTGAGGCTTAGGAAATTTATTTACTAAAAACTAGTGTGGGGAACAATATAAAGTTCTGATTGGTATTTTATTAGATAACCTTCATGAGTGTATTCAAATTATATGACTTCATTTCAGCATCCATTTATGTAGGGCAACTATTTTCCATTTAATAAGAATGAACAATCCAAGAATGTTTTTTGTTTGCTTATTTTTATTTATTTTATTTGAGAGCAACAGGCAGACAGAGAAAGAGACAGAGAGAGAGAATGGGCTCACGAGGGCCTCCAGCCATTGCAAACAAACTATAGATGCACGTGCTTCTGGGGAAACAAGCCTCGAACCAGGATCCTTAGGCTTCATAGGCAAGCACTTAACTGCTAAGTCATCTCTCCAGGCCCAAGAATGTTTTTAAAAACTTTATGAATCAAACCTGATATAGGTAAGAATCAGCTGGAAGGAAAATTATAAAATTTTATTTAACAAAATGTAAAGTAACAAAGCAGATTCTGTTTCTTTTTATTTAAAATATTTTACTTTTATTCATTTGACAGAGAAAGAGGGAGAGAGAAAAAGAGATAGGGGGAGAGAGGAGAGAGAGAGAGAGAGAATGGGCACGCCAGGTTCTCTAGCCACTCCAAAGAACTACAGGCACGTGTGCCCCCTTCTGCATCTGGCTAACATGGGTCCTAGGCTTTGCAGGCAAATGCCTTAACCTCTAAGCCATCCCTTCATCCTCAGATTCTGTTTCTTATTTCAAACATCTTATTGCATCTTCTGGGTCTATACTCTGTGCATATATCTGAGTTTTCTTATTATATTGCAGTCTTAATTAGCAACTCATATTTGCAGACATCAGTATCTATTCATTCTTTAATAAATGACTACTCTTTATAATGACAAATAGCATAGTGTCATTATGCTTGGTTTTCTATGAGAGATACTACTGAGGCAAGATTTTTTGTTTTGTTTTGTTTTTGTTTTTCGAGGTAGGGTCTCACTCTTACCCTGGCTGACCTGGAATTCACTCTTTCTTCTCAGGGTGGCCTTGAACTCACAGCAATCCTCCTACCTCTGCCTCCCAAGTGCTGGGATTAAAGGCATGCGCCACCATGCCCGGCTGAGGCAAGATTTTTTTTTTTTATTATTATTTTTTTTTTGGTTTTTCGAGGTAGGGTCTCACTCTGGCCCAGGCTGACCTGGAATTAACTATGTAGTCTCAGGGTGGCCTTGAACTCACGGCAATCCTCCTACCTCTGCCTCCCAAGTGCTGGGATTAAAGGCGTGCGTGAGGCAAGATTTTAAATACAAATTTATCTCTCACAATTCTGGGGCCTGGAAATTCAGTATGTGCTAAAGTACTGCTTCTTCGTGCCTGAATATTAGTCCTTTTGCTATGTTGCCACATCTTCTAGAGGCTGAGAGAGCTCCCAGCTCTCATGCAGACACACTAATTCAATCCTAGAGGTTCACCTCTTAAATTCATAACCAATGGGAACTAGATTTCTACATATGAATTTGAGGGTACATAAATATTCAACACATAAATGAATGAATCAAGGCCATTATAACAAATTTTTTAGCCAATTCAGAGACTTTAAAACTTACTAATATCAAAATCTATACAATTGCTTTAGACATGAAAATATTTAACAACTCTAAAATACAAACTCAAAAGAAAAAATAATTATCATTAATAAATAATATTTATAAATTGAAACAGCCTTTGTTAACTAACTTTTAAATTTATATTTATAAAACTTAATTAAGCTTTAAGAAACATGCAAAGTTTCCAACTTGGCAATAATCATTGATTTGTCCAATTATTTTATATAAATCATTGCCAATTTTAAATGAAATGAGTTAATTTTTAGCCAAAACAGCCCTACATGGAACATTATAAAAATTGTTTCAAAAATTTTATGCCTAAATAATATTTTTAATGAATGTTAAAAGTTCAAGGTGTCTAAAACTAAGAAAAACACTGAAATGCTCCTGTAATTTTGCCAAGTCTCATTATAATTGATCCTTCCTGAGAAATGAGTGAATCTATCTTTCTCATAGAGCTTCATCATTGGTATGTTACACTGGTGCAGGTAGGGAAACGATGCTGGTTTATCATGGAAAAATGTTCTGATTTTGGAGTACCAGATTTGCCACTGATTACCTCTGATTTGGGCAAGGTAACTAATTTCCTAAGACTAATATGCAATATAGGAAGCTTGTAATGAATGTAATCAATCCATATGAATCGTACTGTCCTAGACCTCCTCTACAGAGTGAATACCTCACCCTTTCCATGAAAGAGAGATGGGGATAGGGATGAACGTCACTCGACTACTGATGTTGTTCTGTGGTTTTGTTTTGTGAGATAGGATCTCACTGTGTAGCCCAAGCTGTCCAATTCATTCGGAGATAGTTTGTTCTAAAAGTTGTGATCCTCCTGCCTCAGCTTCCTGAGTTCTGTGATTGTGACTGCTTTCCACTAGGCACATCTTCTATTACTGATTTTCACATTTAAATTTGACCAGTGCAGTGGTTTAGAAGCAATTTTAATGAAAACAGACACTTCCATGTCTGCCGGCCTGGCTCCCAGGGATGAATATTGTCAAATGCTACAGGGTTTCCTGACCTCAGGATTAGCTCATTTGTGGAATGGCTATCCACTTCAAATATCACCTGTAGATTGCCTGATTTGATAAATAACAGAATATTTCACTTCTGTCCCATGTTCCAGAATTACTATGTCCTTCTTTTTAATACCTACTTGACACACCTACAACTTAAAAAGGAAAAACTTGGGCTGGAGAGATGGCCTAGCAGTTAATGCAGTTGCCTGCAAAGCCAAAGGACCTAGGCTTGATTCCCCAGGACACATGGAGGCCACATTGTGGCACATGCATCTGGAGTTCCTTTGTTCTCTGTCTCTTTCTCTCTCATTCTCTGTCTCTCTAATAAATAAATAAAAATAACACATATAAAGACAAAAAAAAAAACCTTGTTAGTAATACAAGTCAAAATGGATTAACATTAACCAAGGAAGTGAAAGACCTTTACAATGAAAACATAAAAACACTCAAGAAAGAAACCGAGGAGGATCTGAGAAAATGGAAAGACCTCACGTGCTCCTGGCAAGCTTACCAAAAGCAATATATAGATTTAGTGCAATACCAATAAAAATTCCAAGATCTTTCTTCACAGAGATATAAAAAATGTTCTCAAAATTCATATAGTATAGCAGAAGGCTTCAGATATCCAAGCATATTGTAGCAGACAGCTTCAGGTTCGCTGAGATGAACTTCCAGACCAGGCACAGTTATGGAGGAAGGGATATTATTTATTGAAACTTACAGATCCAGGGGAAGTTCCATAAAGGCAGGAGAAACAGCCTGCTCTCACAAGGCCAGGCAGAGAGAGCAAAAGCCAACCAGCCACCACAGCACACAGAGCAAAACTACAGCCAAAAGGTCACACAGCACACTTCAGGAACTCCTGCTAGGCACATTTGCATATCTTTACAATGGACTCTCAAACCATCACCACACCTTAAGACAGGGCCCCAGTGACCTTGCCTCTAGCAAGGTGATTGCAGATACAAACTATAAGTAATAAACCACTGAATATATTGGGGACATATATTCAAACTACCACATTCCGTCCCTGGCCCCAATATATTTAGCTCCTGGCCCCAATAGATTTATAACTATCACACATTGTAAATTGTACTCAGTCCAATTTCAAAGGTTTTCACAGTCTTGATCAACTTAAGATAGTGAGTCCTGTAAAATCAAACAAGTTAAATACTTTCAACATGTAAAGGCACAGAGTAAACATTTTTAACTGGTATAAGGCATAGCAAGGAGGAACTAAAACAATGCAAACTCAGCCACCATCAGCAGTCATCAAACTTCTGCAGTTCAAATTCAATATAACCAGAGACTGACAGTCTCCAGGTTTTCCAATTCCACCCCTCTAGCTGGGCAGAGTCGTCAGGGAAAACTTTCATCCCATGCCAACACTGCACTCCATGGTAGCCCTTTTGCACAGTCCTGGTATATCCAAAACATCTTCTGGTCTCCATGCAAACCACGGTCCATCTTCCAAAAGGCTCTTCCAGCCTATTCCTCAGGGACTTCATGCCCTGCCTTCATGCTGCATCTCAGCAGCAGCTCCTGGAACCGTGTGCAACTCATGACCACTCCATGCATTTTTCATGCTTCCAAAACTAATACCAGGTGTGCAGGACACAGCCATATTCTAAATCCAGGGACAAAATAAACCATAGCCTTGAAAAGCAGGTTCCTTCTCCAGTCAGCTCTTTCCAAGAATTTGCATTTTTAACAGTCTTTCCTCAGGCATCCTCTCCATTGTTTTAATGTAAATCAAGTCAGGCCACCTTCCTTCCACCTTCCTTAAGATTGCTAATGCGTTGACAATAGCAGCTCAACCAGTCTCAATGCCTCTACTTTTAACTTGCTTCAGGTTTTCCAACTTAAAATCTTAAAATCTCAGTCCGATATCTTTAGCCAAGCACATCAGTCCATTACAAATTTAAGTTTGATCAAACACTCTGGGCCTGGATAGCGGAACGTAGCCATCCCTTATGCCAGTAGCCCAGTTCCAACAAAGTCCTCTGCAGTCTTTCCTTCCCCTTAGAAACCTCATAAGCCAAGCCTCGAAGTTCAGTACTATCTGCACTTAGCATTCTCAAACTCTCATCAGAATAGTCCATATAACTTGGCTTACCATTCCAGAAGGCATGTTCAGTTGCAAGCACCAAGTCCATGCCCATTCCTCCAAAACCAAGGTTGCAAAAGACAAACATCCACATGGTCAGGTTCATCTCACCCCACTTCTGGTACCACTTTACTGTAGCAGACAGCTTCAGGTTCGCTGAGATGAACTTCCAGACCAGGCACAGTTATGGAGGAAGGGATATTATTTATTGAAACTTACAGATCCAGGGAAGTTCCATAAAGGCAGGAGAAACAGCCTGCTCTCACAAGGCCAGGCAGAGAGCAAAAGCCAACCAGCCACCACAGCACACAGAGCAAAACTGCAGCCAAAAGGTCACACAGCACACTTCAGGAACTCCTGCTAGGCACATTTGCATATCTTTACAATGGAATCTCAAACCATCACCACACCTTAAGACCAGGGCCCCCAGTGACCTTGCCTCTAGCAAGGTGATTGCAGATACAAACTATAAGTAATAAACCACTGAAAGCTTTTTTTTTCACAGACAAATTTCAATAAGCAGAGCCAATAGATTACCCAGAGAATGGGAGAAACTTTTTGCTGGATACACATTGGACAGAGGCCTAATTTCTAAAATCTACAAAGAACTCAAAAATCTAAACAATAAAAAGTCAAACAACCAACTCACAAGATGGGGCAGAGAACTGCACAGGGAGTACTCAGAGGAAGAAATACAAATGGAAAACACACACTCAAGAAAATGTTCAACATCCCTAATCAGTAGTGAAATGCAAATTAAAACAACTATAAGATTCCACCTTACCACAGTAATGATAGCAAACATTAAAAAATCAAATGACAACAAATGCTGGTGAGGTTGTGGAGAAATAGGAACCCTCATTCACTGTTGGGGGGGCGGATATAAGCTTGTACAACCACTATGGAAAGCAATATGGAGTCTCCTAAAAAGGATGACTGTAGAGTTACCAACAGACCCAGTTATTCCCTTACTGGGCATTTACCCTAAAAGCTCCAAGCCTCAGATCAGAGATATTTGCTCAACCATGTTTATAGCTGTTCAGTTCATAATAGCTAAGACCTGGAATCAACCCAGATGTCCATCAATAAATAAATAGATAACTAAGATGTGGTATATCTACACAATGGATGGAGACTGACTGAAGTCCTCCTACTGGTCCTCATGATCTTCTTCCTCACAAGCTGCTCCATTGGTCTCTGCTGTCCTCCTTCCATGTTTCTTGAGTTTGTAAGGAGGACTGTGTGAGTGGAAAATCCCCTCCCCTGTTTTGTTTATTTGTTTGTTTGTTTGTTTTGTTTTTTTGCTGCTCAAGCCAAACCTGGAGGCTATGGCCACATGGAACTGATGCCACTACGGCTGGAGCCACTTCTGTTTGCTTTTGTGGACTCTAGAGGCTCTGGATCTCTCTTACTTCTCTGCTGTGGTTGAAAATTTATTATACACCTCACTTTTTAGTAGAAGAGTGTATGTTGCTTTTTTTTTTTTTTTGTTGTTTGTTTGTTTGTTTGTTTTGTTTTTGCTTTTAATCCCCCAGGCTGTTTTGGCATGGTTCCTATGCTGCTCTCTTAACCAGAAGTCTCCATCTTTTCTTTTATAAAAATTTCAAACTGCCTTTATCATGGCTATGTTATTTTATAAATTGTCCATTACAACCTATTGTTTCAAATCATAATTTTGCTACAACCCACTGTATTTGTGTCCTTCTGAGCTATCCATCACCTTGCTCTGTTTATATGACCTACACAGCATTTTAATTCTTTAGCCTTATAGTTCCCTGAGTTGGGCTCTCTTTTATACATTTCATGGCTACTTTCCCGAGCTTCTGTTGTTATCTTGCTGTAGCTAGTTTTCATGGAGCCATGGAACCCAGATGTTTTAAATTTTGTGCACTTAAATATGTAATGATTATATCCTGCCTCATTGATAAATGTGTAGATATGGAATGCTACTTTAAAATTCATTTTCCTTACAGCACTGAGTGCATGCTTCATTATCTTTGCCAATCCATCAAAGCTAATTATCACTAAGATCCCAAGCTCACTATTTGCATTTGTAGGGAACTGGTGGTTGTTATTTTTTCTTTCTATTTTCTTAAAACAGTTAAAATCTTTTATTTCATGTTTTAAATTTTAAAGCTGTCCTCTATGTGTATATCTGTGTTTGTGTGTGTATATGTTTTGTGTAAAATTCTTAAAAATTTCTACATTGGATATTAGACTTAGAGACACCTCCATGCCTGTCATTTTTTTAATGATCTTCTCTGCCTGATTTTGTTCCCTTTAAAAACTATATTATAGTATTTTAGACAAGATATGGTGGTGCACACCTTTAATCTCAGCACTTGGGAGGCAGAGATTAAGAGGATCACTGTGAGTGAGAGGCCAGCTTGGAGCTACAGAGTAAGTTCCAGGTCATCCATTGGCTAGACTGAGACCCTACTTTAAAAAAAAAAAATCATAGATGCATTTATAATCATCTTTTAATTTCTAGAAATTCTCCTTTGACTTACTTGCTTTATATGACATCACGCCATAGTTAGTACACTGGAAAAACTGAAGAATCAGGAACTGAAGAATCAGGAATTTTATTTAAAATCACATTTATTGTTTTAGTATAGTTTTCTATTCTGTTACCCATTCTGACTACAAATATAATTAGATTAATGAGTACTGTGCACTGCTGTAGTTCCTTTCTTGTGATAAAATTTAAGACAGCCATTTAACTTTTGCATACCACCTTCCAGAGCTGTTAAAAGCCAAGATAACAATCCTCTCCCTAACCTTCTGGGCTTGATATTAAAATCAAATATGAAATGTGATTAAAAAACAAGTAATGAAAACATTTACAGGCTGGAGAGATGGCTTAGTGGTTAAGATGCTTGCCTGTGAAGCCTATGTTCATCTCCCCAGGTCCCACATAAGCCAGACACACATTGACACAAGCATGCAAGGTCACACATGCACAAAAGGGGGATCGGTTGTTTAGAGTTTGACTGCAGTGGCTGGAGACTCTGGCACACTGATTCTCTCTTTCTCTCTCTCTCATAAAAAAGGCCAGTCAAAAGAAAAATAATGCCAAATGAATCCAAGATATTTTTTCCTAGAGAAATAAATCTGTGTATGAAAACTCTTGGAAAATAGGAAGAAAAAAGGTATTAACTGACCTTGGGTGAATCCCCACTAGCTGTCAAATGCCTGTGAGAGAAATCTGACTAAGTCAAATTACCTGAGCTGGTTTATACTTAGCAAAGGGTTGGTCATAACTGAAGCTGGAATATTGTTCTAAATATCATAATATAGTTTCATATTATATAAACTGTGGGTTCCCATTTGTGCATAGGTAAAGCAGATTTACTCATAATTTAAAACATAATAACACAATCCATGATTGCATCTCAAAAAATATGAAGAGTTTACTCTGTATCTTAATTCAGCACTGCTACCCTGGCCCTTGTCAAATGTTTGAATTATACTGTTGTTTGTTCTGTAGTTCTTAGTAGGATTTCTAAGATCTAGTATCATATGTTGGACTTGAAAACATATGATTTCTTTAGAGTCAAGAAGGTCTAATTGTACTACATAGATTTGGTGCAGTCTTCTGAAAAAGTACTTTGCTATCTAACATCAAATGCACCCCTGCGGTGAGAATCAATTCTCATCATTATCATCATCATTTAATGAAATAGATGTTTATAAGTATGGAGTAAAACAACACTTGACTTTTTTGTTATAAATTTTAATTCACATGCTGGAGAGATGGCTTAGTAGTTAAGGTGCTTGCATGCAAATCCTAAGGACCCAGGTTTGATTCCCCAGCACCAATGTAAACCAGATGCACAAGATGGCACATGCATATGTTGTTTGTTTGTAGTGGCTAGATGCCCTGGCATTCCCAATCTCTTTTTTTCTCTCTCTCTCCCCTCTTTCCCTTGTTCTCACTGTCAAATAAATAAAATATTTTTAACATGAAAGCTTATGTTCACTACTCTGTTGTTTTCCTTTCTAATACATATGTTGCTTTGCTATAGTGATTTTGACCTCAGGTTCTGAAGTCTAGCTTCTTGATGCTGAACTTGGCTCTGCCACTAAGCTCTCTGACCTCAGTCACATTCTTCAGTCAAAGGTCCAGTATCCTCATATTTCAAAGTGACAGCAAAAGCAGTTTTTGTAAAGATTTTTTTTTTTTTTTTTACTTTTTAAAAACTTGTATTAGATATGGACATATTTAGTATATAACCAACACATGTTAGTAGTAATTACTTATTACTTATTAAATACCATTCAACACATTTTAGTATCATTGCATAATTATCTTTAGAAAAGATCAAGGATGGGCTGGAGTGATATCTTAGAGGTTAATGTGCTTCCAGGCAAAGCCAAACGACCCAGGTTTGATTTCCCAGTACCCAAGTAAGGCCAGATGCACAAGGTGGCACAAGCATCTGGAATTTGTTTGTAGTGGCTAGAGGCCCTGGTGTGCCCATTCTTTCCTCTCTCTCCCTCTCATAAATAGATAAATACAATATTTTAAAAGAACAAGAAATGTATTATTAGTATGGGATATTGCCAGTTATGAAAAGGCACCACAGCCTCTTTATTATTTTGCAATTTACAAGAGAACCATATTTTAGTTATTTTTAATAGTTCCTTATATCATATAATACAGCTTTTGTTCTTCCATAGTTAACCAATTTTAAGGTTTGAATATGAAATATTCCTCAGGTACATGTGTTTCATCTCTCTCTATCTCTTTTTTATTTTTTCTTGAGGTAGGGTTTTGCTCTAGCCCAGGAAGTCACTATGTAGTCTCAGGATGGCCTTGAACTCATGGTGATCCTCCTACCTCTGCTTGCTGAGTGCTGGGATTACCACATGCCTGTCTATGTGTTTCATCTATTGATCACAATCATGCAGCACTATTGTTGGAGGTTGCAGAATTTTCAGCAGGATGACTTTGCTGAAGGAAATGGGTCACTGAGGAGAATGCCTTAAGAGTTATAGGCTCACCTTGCTTCCAAACACTCTCTGCTTCCTCGTTGATATCAAATAAGAGGGAGCTATGTAGCAATCCCACTACAACAGACATGACATGGTAATTTTCATGATTGCTCCACCATGAAGAAATGAATGTCTGAATCATGAGCCTAGTCCACCTTGCCTCTTAAGTTTGTTGTG
Source organism: Orientallactaga sibirica (assembly GCA_036365145.1). Taxonomy (NCBI): domain Eukaryota; kingdom Metazoa; phylum Chordata; class Mammalia; order Rodentia; family Dipodidae; genus Orientallactaga; species Orientallactaga sibirica. The sequence goes on from JAEOAD010000509.1 coordinate 9,727,292, forward strand.
TCTTCCATTTGATTTCCAGCAACAAGACAACCTAACAAATACAAGAATTATAGAGGAATAGACTAGATAAAACTATATGTTTATGCATTTTTGCATGTCTGTGGTATACTAAATGCGAATCTGAGTCATAGCATACAACATAATAGATAACCTGGGTAATGATATAGCTATAATATTCATTTTGAATTTTCAACCCATTCTTTTCTCAGAAACCACCTTTCTGTAATTTATTTCCTCACAAAATTTAAGACTCATTCTACGATGTTAACAATAAGAATTCTCAACAGTTATTTCTTCAAAAAGTGGAACTCAAATTCTACTAAATAGTTCTGTTCAAATTATATGATATTGTGTTATTCCTACGTTATGTTTGAATCACACATTTGTTTTTAGCTATTAAAAATACTGAATCACAACTAGTCATGGTATGGTTTTCATTTTTCTTTAAGTTATTGCTACCATTTAAATTTCAGGAACAATTTGAGAGTTTGAATTGACATTCTAGCAAATTATTATTAAAGACATGCTATTTCGCTTTGTTTTCAGCATGCAGTGACCTGGAATACAGAGAGGTGGCAAACAGATTGAGGGACTGGTTCAAGGCACTTCATGAAAGTGGAAGTCAAAACAAGAAGACAAAAGCATTACTGAGGCCTGAGAGAAGCAGTAAGAATTTTAAATTTTGATAATGGCTATTATTGTCTTTGTGATTCAAATCCACTGAATGTCTTAGAAAAAAATTGTCAATGTTTACCCAAGTTATCTAATAATTTAAAACAGGGGCTCATAATAGAGGGAATTATGAATTATGAGATTTATTTTAGGGAGAATTGGATTGGAGGGAAGGCAAACATGGAAAACCAAGTCAAAAGAAATTCTCCCCTTCCCCAACCAGCCAGTCAGTAATGCTGAGAAGGCGTAGGGGTGATGGAGAAAATTTCCTTCACATAAAGAAATGTCTGAAACAGACACACACACACACACAGAGAGAGAGAGAGAGAGAGAGAGAAAACAAAACAGGAAAACAACCAAAACAGGACAGAAAGGTGCCTGGACCACAACAAATCCTCCCCCTTCCCAGGCTAGGAAGAGACAGGAAACCAAGAAAACCCTCCCTGTTGAGTCAGTTGCACATTGCTGTAAAGAACATTCAACCAGACACAGTTTATCGAAGGAAGTGGTTTATTTCAGCCTTACAGTTCGAGAGGAATTTCTGTCAAGGGTGGAAGATGCTGGCTCTCTTTTATAGATCCAAGCAGAGAGAAACCACCAAACATCCAGCACCACAAGCAAGCACAAACCACCCAAGCTCAAAGTGTTCTCTCCATACACATTTGGGATAGAATCAGACCTGCCCCCAAGCATACCTTATGGCTTGAATGCAGGATCCCTCCCAGTAACACCTCCTCTAGCAGGATGCTGGAGACTTTAGCAGGAAGCTTAACCTTAATACCTAAGGCTATGGGGAAAATGCATTTACATTCAAGCCAGCATATTCTACCCCTCCCCACCATAGACCCATGACCATCTCATACTACAAGTTGAATTCAATCCAGATACAAAAGTCTCCATTGTTCCACAGTCCCAAGTCTCATTTGAGATTCAAGACTGTCTCTTGAATCTGTGAGTCCTATAAAATGAAAATAAGTTGCATACTTTCAACATATGATGGCACAGAGTAAAGATTTACATTGAAATATAGCATAAGTAGGTGAGAATGGACCAATCCATATAACCATTATATGTAAACATCAAATATCTGGAGTTCAAGTTCAACATCCATGAAAAGTGATGCTACTCTCTGAACTTTCAATTTCCTTCCCTCTAGTGGGCCTAAGCAGTCAGCAGAACACTTTCATCACTAGTGCTCCATGGTAGCCTTTGAACAGTCCTGGTATATTCAAAACATATTCAGGTTGCCACAGAAAACCACAGTCCATCCTTAAAATATGTCCTTGTTGGCCTCTAATACAGGGTTGATTTCAATCCTGTTCCCCATGCTGCATCTCAGAAGTGGTTTTTGGAACTGTGTGCACTTCATGTCCCACTTCTATGCATTTTCTTGCTTCCAAAATCAATATCAGGTGTGCAGTGGCACAGCCAGCTTATTAGTACAAGGGGTAAATAAATTTTGACCTTGAGCTTTCAGAATTATCCCTTTTGGTTTTCTTCTATCCAAAGAGGGTGCATTATTCTTATTTAGGCTTTTCTGAATTGACTTCACTATCAGGCATCTTTTCCATTGTTTTAATTAAAAACAGTTGGCCCACCCTTGATGTCGGTAATCTATTTATTGATTGCAGCTTCAGTTACCTAAAACTTGTCTCTATGCCAGTAGATTTATACTCGTTTTAATTTTTCCTGTGATAAACTATACATCTTTCAGTTCTATGTCTCCCATGATAAACTATACATCTTTCAGTTCTATGTCAGATTCATCACAGAAAGATCATGGGATATTCTAGTACCAAGAAATGTTGTAGACAGCTCAATGATGCTGGGACAAACATCTCACTAGACACATCTTTGAGCCAGACCCAAGTGTCTGCCTGATAAATTAAACAGGATACTTATTCTTACTCGAAAAGACCTGAAGCTATAGGGATACACAATCACTTTCAAACCACCTAACCTCTCACATTGGGGGATAGCCAAGAGTTTACCCAAAAGAGAAAAATAGCAAGGGCCCAATGGGCAAGAATAGGAAGAAACATATGCCAGGCCCATTTATGTGGATCAAACATCCAACTAGGTTGAGTGTCATCATCAGATCAGATTTAGGTATGCAAAAGAGAGACCTATATTGTTGATGCACCCAAGAGGCTGACTAAGGAAGGGACAGCCTATAGTTTCGCTAAGACAGAGAAAATTTGAAGAAGCAGAAATCTGTTTTTGAGGAATTTTTGTTTGGAACTCTTTTGACTGGATCAGACAAAGATTTTTGTCCTGCCAGATAGGCAAGTTGGTATCCATGTCTCTTTAGGCCAGTCTGTAGCTAACTACCTATCATACAAAAAGCTACTGTGCTGCTATTACCTAAAAGAAGTTTCTAAGAAAATAACTAAACAAGACCACACCATTGTCTGCAATATATTTTTATAAAATAGCTTTATTCTCATTATTTTTTTTTTCAAAACTCCAGCCCTGGGTATTTATGAAATTTAATTTTCTAAAATAGTTAAACATAGTAATAAATTTAAATAATCACCATTGTATATAGTAACAGTTCACACATATGTGATGACTATGCATATTTTCTCTCTTATGAAATTTGCAAATGAATTATAGGACTCTCACAATCCTAAAGGAAAATGTCTCAGATTTGTTTTTAAATATAATGATTAAGTTTTTTGGAGAGCTCTGAATTCTTTCATGTTTGTCAGCCTGAATTTATTTCATACAAGTAAATGGTCAATTAAGTACCCTTGCTCCTGCTTCTGCTCCTGAAAAAATGTGTTTGCCATGGTCATGTTTCTTCTAGAACATTACATATTGATTAAAATATATGCATGCATATCCACATGTCTCCCAACTAGGCATGTGTAATTATACAGTTTTCAATGTCACTTTTTGCACCTGAACAGACCAATCACCCTCCTACATATGAAGACAGATCACAGAAGAGTTTGTAGAACATTCAAGAGGATTCTGGGTTAATTGTACACATTTGTATATATAATTTATTTCCATAGCTTTTACATTCAGTGAATGCAAGGAACTTTTGTAAGGTAGTGAATGAATTAGAAGCTCCTATGGAGTTGAGTAATTTTTACGCAATGCAAAAAGGGGTCACAGGATTACTTATATGGCTTGAAGTCATCAGTGGCCAATGAAAAGGAAATTTCCAAAGAACGTTGATCATTTGGATACATATGACAAATGAATATGCAAGAAGTGGCTGGCCACCTTAACTTTCTGAATAGTTTCATTCCCTACTCCATCATACATAACTTGTTAATCAGTCCTATAACATCAGGTTTCCATGCTTTTTGTTGTTCTTGTTTTCATTTTTGATGTTGATTGTTTGAGACAAGCTTCATACTAGAGATTCTCCTACTTCTGTCTCTATAATGCAAGAATAACAGGCATTTGCCACCAGGACGTGCCATCATTTCTTGTTTTTATTCCCCCCTAATAGATTTATCAGCAAGACATTAATTATCTACTTGATTATTTTATTGCTTATATTCCACTAGGTTACTGTAAATTCAATGGGGTTATATATTTTTATTTATCACTTTATTTTCAAAGTACAGAGGAGAGTTTAACACAGTATTCACTAAGAAGGAATAGATGTAATGAAAAAAAGATAAACAATCACACACTATATTTTGTGGATATACTATATATCAATCAATTAATATCCTAAAATGATTGTACACCTCATTTAGTCTTTTGTCCATAAAAATAAAATGATGGTGTAGTCAATTTACATACTATTATTTCTATGAGAAGGGATTCATACATTAGAAGTAAAGGGCCAAAGTACATGTGTATTAATGACAAAACAAAAATAAGAGTTGCTGGACTGTATTGCAAAAATGCATGGCACTTCAAATTTCTCACAGCAATATAAACTTTTGCCTGTATAATCAATAGCAAAAATATTATATTTAAAAAAACTGTACAAGGGTGGTCAAGTGATATCTCAGCAGTTAAAGGTTCTTGCTTTCAAAGCCTGAAGCCCAAGGGTTCAATTCACAAATGTCCACATAAAGCAAAATGAACAATATGGTTCATGTGTCAAGTTAAATCAGGCATATTCATTCATTCTGTCTTTCTCTCTTTCTCTCTCTCAATCTCTCTCCCTCTATCTTTCTCTCTCTTTACAAATAAATAAATGAATCATTAAAAATTTTCTAGTCTTGGGAATAAAGTCTTATATCTATTTAAATTTAATTTGTATTTTCTGCATTAGTTGTGAATTTTAACATAAAATATTAGGTGAAACCTTTTGATTAAACCAAGGAAAATAACTCAAACTTATGTACACTGATCAGTTTAGTGCTGATAAAATATCTTACTTGTTTCCATTAAAATGGTACTTATTCAAGTCTGACCAGCAGTTTGATAAATTGTGCTTTAAGTAGTAAGTGTCCTATCTTAAAAAAAAGTGTATTTATAGTTATTTCTTTTCTGTTACTACATCATGGTTCTTATCATACTGTGTTTATCATGCTACAGTGTATGTGGCTACTTTATTTATTAGCATAGTTTTACCCTATTTAATGAAAGAATTGCCATTTCTATATTCCATTTGATCACATTTGTCTTATATTTTTGCTAATTCTTAGTTTTTGAATTGTTACACTTAAAAATCTCCCTTTCAAATACACAGAGGTGCATTTTGGTTTGATTTTTTATTTTAATTTTTTTAATTGACAACTTCCATAATTATAGACAAAAACTCATGGTAATTCCCTTCCTCCCTCCATTTTCCCCTTTTCAACTCCACTTCCCATCATGTTTTCCCCTCTCAATCTGTCTGTCTTTTGCTTTGATGTCATCATCTTTTCCTCCTTTTATGATGGTCTTGTGTAGGTAGTGACAGGCAATGTGAGGTCATGGATATCCAGGCCATTTTGTGTCTGAAGGAACAAGTTGTAAGGAGTCCTACCCTTCCTTTGGCTCTTACCATTTAATATAATAACAATAATAATTAGTATATCAGAAAGCAGGTCTAAGAAATCATTACAGTGGTTTGAATGTGAATGTATGCATCCCATAGCCTGATGATTTTATTATTTATTTATTTTATTTGTTTATTTATTTATTTAATATTTTATTTATTTATTTGACAGAGAGAGAGATAGAATGAGTGTGCCAGGGTCTTCCAGGCACTGCAAACAAACCTCACACGTGTGCGCCCCCTTGTGCATCTGGCTAACATGGTCCTGGGGAATTGAACCTAGGTCCTTTGGCTTTGCAGGCAAATGCCTTAACTGCTAAGCCATCCCTCCAGCCCTATTTGTTTATTTTTTAAGGTAGGTTCTTGCTCTAGGCCAAACTGACCTGGAATTCACTATGGTGTCTCAGGGTGGCCTTGAACTCATGGCAATCCTCCTATCTCTGCCTCCCCAGTGCTTGGGATTAAAGGGGTGCACACCATGCCCACCTTAGCCTGAGGTATTTTTGACTGAGTAATGTTTGTCTCCTGCAGCCTGGTTGGAGGAGGTGTCACTGGGAGAAGATCTTAGAGTACAGCCTTAAGGTGTGAAAAGAGCATTTTCATCTCAGGTGTTGGTGTTTGCTGGTATTGGCATCTCTCTTCTCTCTCTCTCTCTCTCTCTCTCTCACTCTCTCTCTCTCTCTTTGCTGTGATGCATGCTTGTAAACCAGCTTCTTTTGCCATGATGGAACTTCTGCTCAACTCTGTAAACCCAAAATAAACCCTTTCTTCCCATAAAATGCTTCTGGTTGGATGTTTGTCCAGCACACCAGACTTGATCTCAACAGACAGAGAATATTTGTTGAAACACAGTGAGGGGCCACAGCCTTCCCACGGGATGGAAACTGAAACCCTGTGCAGGGGACAGGGTCAAGCAGTGAAGTGCCTGTGAACCCCTTCTTGAGCTTGAGGCTGCATTGACATATTTACAGCTGAGCAGACTTTTATACAAAATGAGGGGCAAGAAGAACATAAGCAAGGATGTGAGTTAGAGAAAACAAGATGAGAACAAGGCCATTTCTCTTGTTGATGTTGATAAGACACTTGCAATATTTATGATTAAACTATACTATCTTCAGGATATGAGTACGTTACTGTGTATAACAGTGGCTTTACATTGAATGGGTGTTTGTTTCTTTATTAGGACTAAATCATGGGAAAATGTTATTCCCAAGGTATTTGACCTTCATTCCCAAGCCTCTGTGTTAAGGCCAGCTTGTCTCATCAACTTTAGAACATTATTAAGCCTTCAAGCAAGTTTAGGACTTCCTTAACCCTTCACATATAGTATGATATTACTCTTATATACTACAATGGAGAAATTACATTCATGAGCTAATGCTCAAATATAAATATAGAATAAATGAGACAAAAATACATCGGGATTCAAATAAATTTGTAATATTTATCTGTTCATCAAGCAGAAAAGAGTACCTTAACTGCTAAGTCATCTCTCTTTCCCAAAAAAGAAATTTCAGATTTTTTTTATTTTTTTATTGCAAATAGTGTATGTGTGTGCATGTGTTTGTATGCATGCATGCACACGCTCACACATAGCAAATTCTCCCAAATATAAATATAGATTGTTACTGGAAAATTTTCAGTGCCAGGGATGGGATACTTTCCAGTGAGTTGCTGGCCAGGGAGGTCCCTGATGCCCCTAAACTTTATAAGCCATTGCCAAGGTGCCTGGTTTCCCACCAGGAATAGATGGTAAGACCCTTTGCTAAAGCCTTCACATACTTAGGCTGAAAGGTCACTGAGAAATCCTGCTGGAGCTGAGCTGAAAACCTCCTCCATGTGGATCAGCTGACAGAAAGCTGGAAAAAGCTATGCTGAAGGCAGTTCCATGGGAGAAAGAGAAATCACCAGTGGATATACTCAACAGTGGACATGGAGGTTTTCAGCTCAGATCCCTGGTGGTTTGATTTTTTAAATGATAGTTAAGAGAATTTTGATATTATGATTGTTCTAATAATTATGTAAATGATGATAATAACATAATGCACAAGAATTTTTTTTTGCATTTTAGGCTTACTACACAGAAAACAATGAAAAATTTACTTTACATGGTCTTTTGAATAGAATATGAAAGTTGGATGAAAATTCTGTCACTTTAAATGAGAAAAATAAAATTTTAATTTTATATCAGGTTAATATTTTATACTACCCTTTAAGAGAATCTTTTACATAAACTCCTTAAATATTACACTTCTTTAACCAAGATAAATAGTATTTCATTATGAATCTTTTTATAATTTGTTTCAGTTTATTCACACATTTTGGAATAATTATTTTATTTTAGAGCACAGTTATACCTTTAACAACATAAGATTTTGTATATATCTTGCATATGAAGTTATATTTTTCTAGAAGAATCACACTTACAGTGAATTTTGATTATTTTTATATTTTAGAGAAAAATATTGTTGGTTATTTCTGCAGTATCAGTTACTAGCATGTTGCAGTAGATAAGTTCACACACAGTACACTTTTTATAGCCATATAATTCTTTTTAGTACATCCTTGTAGTGTGCAAAATAACAAAGATTCTTTTTTTATTTCATCATAGTTTTAAACTTTTGATTGACAACTTATATAACTATAAAAACCAAACCATGATATACTTTTCAGCCACCACTCCCATTTTTCTGCTTCCCAAAACACCCTCTTTGGAATTTTTTCTTTCCTTTCCAATTAGTTTCTCTTTTATTTTGATGTCACCATTATTTCCTACTATTATTTGAAGGTCTTGTGCAGGTAAGTGGAGGCACTGTGAGGTCATAAATATCACAGCCATTTTGGAAGACATCATTATACTACCTTTCCTTTGGCTCTTACATTCATGCCATTCATTACCTCTTCCGCAATGGACCTGGAGCCTTGGAAAATGTGATAAAGATGTCTCAGTGATGAACACTCCACTGTCACTTCTCTTGCCAAAAGTGGGAGTAACATTAATATATGTGTATAGACTTAAATATAAAAAAGTGTTTAAAAGACAATTAGGTGGGCAAAAAATATGCATTTATCAATTGTTACTCCCCTAAGGCGTATGACTTCCCAAGCCATAGGCTTTCCATTAGGTTTCTGTGTCAGGCATGTATTCCCTGCCATGGAGCAGACTTCTAGTCCAATCAAAGAGCAACTGGTTTTTCTCATAACAGACATGCCACTATTGTACCAGTTGTCACATTAAGCCTGCCAGGCCAGCCATAATAAAGTCTTACAGACTCCACTGTACCATTGATGATTTTCTCCCCCAAAAGTTTGCATGCTACATATCTCTTTCTAGCATTCTGACAGCTAATGAACAGGGAGGAAGTTTCCAGCTCAGCTCCAGCTTGATTTCTCAGTGACATACAACCCAAGCTTGAGGAATCTCCAGCAGAAACATGGTAGAGTTGCTTCTTGTAATATCAGAACAAAATGTAAAGAGAACATGCACTTTCATGGAAAAGGTAGTCAGTGAGTTACAGTACGAGTAAATAATTATGAGCTGTCCCCAAACCATTTGGAATTCAGGAGAAATACAAAAGGAGTTTTTGACACATGTTTTCATTGTCTGTACTTTTTAACATATTTAAACTTTTATTTATTTATTATTTATTTATTTGAGAAATAAAGAGAGGCAGAAAGAGACAAAGTGAGAGAGAGAAGAAAGAAAGACAGAAAGAAAGAAAGAAAGAAAGAAAGAAAGAAAGAAAGAAAGAAAGAAAGAAAAAAAGAAAGAAAGACACACCACTGTATGCATCTGGCTTAAGAGAAGAAAGAAAGAAAGGTAAAGAAAGGAAATCAAAAGAAAGAAGACACACCACTTATGGCTTTCAGGCAAGTGCCTTAATCATTAAGCAATCTCTCCAGTCCATCATTGTCTGTACTTTATTACTTTAAGCAATATGAAATATTCAGCATTCTAGTTCACTGCCAACCAAACCTCAATATATGCTATTTCCCATCTACACACATAGGACATTAAAGGTCCATAGGCACAAACAAGAAGGACAAACTAAATATTGGTCAAAAGAATAGCCAGTGTTTCGTCAAACATTGCTGATCAGGAATCCATTATGTTATGTAAAATCCTATGAAATCATAAGTGTTAGAGCTAATATAACCTAAAGGACAACATAATAGAAATCATCTTAAAATTCACTATTTTTGTAGTCTGTGATAGGTCATTCATATAGATCCTTTCAAGAGTAATGCATACCTTTGGTCTGTTTAAGTCAAATGAGTGATAGTTAAGCCATGGAATCCCTTGATTTATTTTACTCTTATGTCACAACACAGCATCCGAGTATGTTTTCTTTGGCATTTATATATTAACTTCATTGTCACTGCTGTGTAAGATGCTAAATACAAAATGAGTAATATATTTAACTTTTCCTATTTGTCAGAATGTTTTCTAAAAACTATCAGTACAAATTATTATTTTATCTTTATAAACAATTATATCTGCCTAACTTCTCTGTTCTTTTTTGGAGTTATTTTTAGGTTTTCTTATTAATGTAATTCTTCATAGTAGAGACATTTACTTCATTTTTACTGTTTCCTTATAGTAGAATAAACAGCACTTATTTATCTGGATGGCCCACTCACTGATTCATCAGGTGTTTGCCCAAGTAATGGTCATCAGATGCAGTTCCCTCCCACTAAGTATAAAATATCACCAAGAAAGAGCTGCTTTGTTTTAACTCCTAGCAAATATTGATCCTGATAAGAAAATATATACTACATTTGTTTATATCTCTCCCCAATAATATGCAATCTGTGAAAGTTTATACATTTTCTTCCATTGTGCAAGACCAACATGATACATTCAGTAACTTTTTATTTTACTAAATCTCATTATGAATTGGAAGATTGCTTTAATTTGAAAAGAGTGAGAAAGTAGCCTGGGAGCTATTTTTTTTTATGAACATTGCACTGGCCAATTTTTCTTGTCAGCTTGATTGTACTTAGTCTCATCGAGGAGACACACCTCTGGGCATGTCTGTGAGCATGTTTCCAGAGAGGTTTGACTGAAGAGGGAAGACCCACCCTGACTGTGGGTGGGATCATTCTATTTGTTGGTGTCCTGCAGGAATTAAGTAATTTGAGGAAGTGAGCTGAGCATTATTAGCATCTCTCTCTTCTCTTCTTCCTGACTATAGACAACATGTGGCCTGCCATCTAATACCAACACAGCTATAGCCACTTTCATATGGGATCTGGAGAGTCGAACATGGGTCCTTAGGCTTTGCAGGAAAATGCCTTAACTACTAAGCCATTTCTCCAGCCCAAGAAAATTAAAAAAAATATATTTTAATTGAAAGAGAGACACTGAGAAAGTGAGAGAGAGAGAGAATGAGCACAACAGGACCTCCTCTCACTGCAAACAAACTCCACACACATGTGCCACATTGTGCATATAGTTTTACATATCTAGCTTTACAAGGATACTGGAGAAATGAAACTAGGCCATCAGGCTTTTGAAAGCAAACACATTTACTACAAGCCATCTCCTCAACCTGGAAGAAATTTTTAATACAGAATATTGTCCAGGCTGTGGTACTTTTTCTGCTCACTGTTCTGAGATTCACAGAGATAATGGGCAGAAAGATTTAAAAATATTCATTTGGTTAAGGAAAAGACCATGAGTGAGTTTAAGTTTGTGGAAAAGTGTGTGAAGAGAAATGTAGCATAATTGTTAATGAGATGCCATGTAGGAGAAACCTTGATATTCTGGGACAACAGGAAAGGTGTCCTTGAAACTAAAGAGACCATTCATAAAGAATTCAAAGCGGGAAAATGCAAGTTGCTAAAAGGAGGTCTTACCGCCAACAACCACTAACCAAGGCTACTAAAGATGTGGTGGGGTGTGTGTGGAATATTTGCCTTTGTTCCATTAAATATTAGAGGCATGTAACTTGATTTTTGATTTTTAAAAGTTCACAGTTCAAGGTTTGTCTTGAGTCTTAGAAGAGATTTTGAACTGTGGACTTCTGAACAGTGTAGGGGCCAGTAGTGACTATGAGGTCTTTTGAAGTTACACTGAATGCATATTACATTATCAGATAGGCATGAGCAATGGAGGCTAAGGGGAGTAATGCTACATTTGTTGTCAAATTAACAAGGGCTGGATTTGTGGGTTAATCTTCATTGTTAATTAGATTATATTTAAATCACATGGCAGACATGTTCTGGGTATGTCTGGGAGGACATTTTCAAAGCTATTTAGCTGAAGAAGAAAGGCAAAACCTTAATGTGAACAATACTTTCAGCTGGGGTCCTGGACTGAATAAAATGGAAAAATGGAAAAGAGCTGAGCACCAGCCTCACCTCTTGTCTGTGGCTAAAGTATGACCAGTTTATCAAGCTATTGCTACCATCATTTCCCCACCATGATATACTGTTGCCTTAAACTGGGAGCCCAAATAAACAGTTTCTTACTCAACTTGCTTTTGTTAGGTAAGTAGGTAACTAATAAAATCACTGAATGATATCCAGTTGCAGGAAGCAAGAGTCTGAGGATAGCAGGACAGGAGTAAAGTCCACAGTTAAATGGGAAGATTTTTTTTTTTTCTTTTTAAAGGGCATCACACCCTGTAAGAGGAAAATGTTTTATAAAGAAGGCAATTACTTGTTTTGTACACTGTCAGTATTACATATTTTACATGAAATATTTAATTTTCTGACCAAAAATTTAATTGTATAAAAATAATACTGTTCCAGGGCTGGAAAGATGGCTTAGTGGTTAAGATGCCTGCCTCCTAAGCCTAAGAATGCCAGTTCCAATCTCCAGCAGTTCCAATCTCCAGGTCCCACGTTTAGCCAGATGCAAAGTGATGCAAGGGTGCAATGCTGCACTTGACCACAAGGGGGCATACACATCAGGATTTCGTTCGCAGCAGCTGAGAGGTTAATGGCACACCTATCTCTATCTGTCTTCCTCTCCCTCTCTCTCTGTGTCTCTTTCCAAAAAATAATAATAATAATAATGTTCCAGAATATGATATAAATCTGAGATTTGAAATGTCTAAATCTTATCCCAGCCTTTACATAAAGAATTGTAAAACCATTATGCCTGAAGAATTTCTTTTTGTGTGAATATATGTGTTATAAATATTGCACAATTAAATGATTTCAATTGACAAAAAAGATCATCCATGTCATAGCTTTTTAAAGCATTAAGCAGGCTGATAAAGATCATCATTCTTTTCTAGTATATTAATGTTAGCTTATATTGGAAAGAAAATCTCATGAATATATTTTGTTTGAGTAAATCTTAATGTGACCACTGAAAAATAGACATGACCATACAAGAGCAATCAGTTGATAAAAAATCTTTCAATGAGCTTTATGAATAGTTATTGAAGAAAAATGGGGTGGATTATTTCTAATTTCATAATAGTTGCCATAAATATCTTTGCTGAAGGCTTTTTTACATGTGTTGTACATATTATGACTTACATATACATGTGATATTATTCAAATGTTTAAAAATCAAAGAGAAACACCATGTTGCTTTGCTAAAATCTGACTGCAATTGAGATTGTTTATTTCTCTGAAAGTGATACAGTATTAATTTTCCTTTTATCAGTTTGGAAAACATCAGGAGATCAGCATCATATGCAAAATCTCCAGATTAGCAGTCTGACACAGATTCCGATAACATCATATTGTTGCTTTCTTATACACCAAATGTTCTTCACAGTCAGAGAAAATGATGGAATTACTTAAAGCCCCAGGGTAAATGAAGACATTCTAATTTTTTACCGAGTTATGCTCACTTTATGTCATGCTGTCTTCACATACAGAGGAAGATTGCATTTTGAATCAGGTGGCTTAAAAATAATGCTGCTTTTTCATGCAATTAGGTTTCTTCTAGGTATAGCAGGAAACTTCAGCTCTTGGAAAGAAAGATTTGTAAAACTGGGAGATAATTTTTATTTTCTCATTTCAAATGATAAAAGAAAACATCCAGATTATTGCCTATTTTGGTGACTAATTATTGAGACATCTCTATGCAGTAAAATTTAATTATGTACCTAAGTTTTACTGAGGTAGTTTCTTAAAATGAGAAAATTTTAATTTTTGACAAATATTATAATTAATATTTGGCTAAATTACAGTTTTCCTTTGCTTATTGAATGTAGAATTGCAAAATAAAATTATTAAGTAAATTATATATAATCAGGAAAATTAAATTATTTTATTTTGGATTTTCAATGTAGACTCTCATGCTAGCCCAGGCTGATCTGGAAGTACTCTATAGTCCCAGGCTGGCCTTAAACTCACAACAGTCCTCCCATTTCTGTCTCCCCAGTGCTTTTGAATTATTAATTTTTCTTGGGAAATTATCACACTGAATTGGCTGAATGCAAACTTCTGGTTTGTCACTGATATTTAGGAACTAATTTTCAAAACAATAGAAATTACTATGAAAGTTAGCAAGTTTGGAGTCTTAAAAAGTGGATTTCTTTTCTCTAGGTAAATGAAAAATATGAATTCTATTAAGGCCTTATTCAAATAAGTACCTCACTTCTTAAAAATACCAACATAGTATTTTCAGAACACTTTTAACTAGAAATCTGAACCTAAAAAAAAAAAAAAAAATAGTTGAAAAAAGCTAGGCATGGTGGTTTAGGATTTTAATCCCAGAGCTAGAGATGGAAGTAGAAGGCTTGCCATGGGTTTGAGGCCAACTTGTACTACAGAGTAAGTTCCAGATCAGCCTGGGCTAGAGTGAAACTCTGCCTAAAGGGAACAAGAAACAAACCAAACTAGAAAGGAAAACAAAAGTAAAGCCTTTAAGGAAAGATATGTGCACAGCAAAGTAAATAAAGAAAATTTACATTAAATTTACATTTGTAGATGTTACCTATGCTTCATTTATGTTTAATCAGTTATAACATAAGCATTGTTCTTTTCAAATTATTCACAAATGTCACTCAGGAATATATAAGTCCCTGAATATTTGTATATAAATCCTGGAATATTTGTATGCTAGATGTTCATAGAAATAAAAACAAATGAAATAATTCAACAACATAATCATCTCTTGGTTTCATATGAAATCAAATATGTTTACACATTAAAGTTATCCTTCAACTATACTTTAGCTTACAGAAAAACAATTGTTTTTTATGATATTCCTTTGAGATTTTAATGTGTGTCAGGTTATTTTGAGTATATAACATGAAGAGTCTATGTAACTTTGAATATTTTCACTTATTTTTTTATTTGAGAGAGACAGAGAGAAGGACAGAGAGAGGGAGAGAGAGACAGAGACAGAGAGGAAGAAGCAGAGAGAGAATGAGCATGCCAGCTGTAAAAGAACTCCAGATGCGTGTGCCTCCTTGTGGGCAAGTGCAGCATTCTGTGCTTGCGTCACTTTTGCGACTGGCTAAACATGGACCCTGGAGAATCGAACGGGTGTTCTTAGGCTTGGCAGGCAGGTGCCTTACCCACTAAACAATCTCTCCAACCCTGTATATTTTCACTTTATTTTTTGATGAACTGCATTTTAATTACACAATATGTCAGTATTTAAAAAAATTATGTTGTAAGAGGTCAGTTGGTCTCCTGGTATCTTTCCACCAAGCTTATTGATTCCCTCCATCACGGGGAAAAAAAATCTTGTTCACAAGATACGTAGATAGGTAGGTAGGTATATAGATAGATTATAGGTACATAAATAGTTGATACATAGATAATATTTTAATTCTAGCTCATTTAATACAAAATATGAATTTGGATATACTGACTTAACAAAAGTAAGATCATATGGCATGTATCAGTTGCTTGTTATTATTTATTTATCTCAATTTTATATTACTTCGTTTCTTTTCTAGTGTTATCTTTTCTGTTTTGACTTTGGAACATTATAATTTGCATTTCTAAGAAAGTCTTGCTCACACACTCACAAAAGTAACTTGCATGTGCTTCTTAAGTGCTTTTGAATTTAATCTTAAAAAAATTATTATTTTTATTATTTATTTTTGGAGAGAGACACACAGAGAGATACAGACAGACAGAGAGGGAGAGGGAGACAGATAGAGATGGGCGCACCAGCAGTCTCTCAGCTGCTGTGAACAAAATCCAGATGTGTGCACCCCCTTGTGGGCAAGTGCGGCATTGCGCCCTTGCATCACTTTGCATCTGGCTAAACGTGGGACCTGGAGATTGGAACCCTAGAGATTGCAACCAGCGTTCTTAGGCTTAGCAGGCAGGCACCTTAACCGCTAAACCATCTCTCCAGCCCGAATTTAATCTTTTAAATCTATTCACACGTCTTTTTAGTTTGAGATAGGATTCTGAATGTCAAATGTCCTCCCCTAACATACTTCTGCTTTATTTCCCTAAAATGGTCTATCACTTAAGCTGCAGCTCAGTATTTTCAGTAAAACCAGTTGACCAGTGAGTCTCAGGGATCCTCAGGGACTTTTTGCTTTCCTCAGTGCTGGGGTGACAGGCTTCTCAGATGTGTGTGGAGGGAGCATAGAACTCCTTTCCTCATGCTTGCACAGCACATGCTCTTACCTACTGAGTGTTCTCTTCAGCCCGTTTCTCCTCCTTTTAATTTCAATTCATAATATTTTTGAGAACTACATTTAGCTGCAGCTTGCTTTAAATATAATTTGTAAGTATTTTGTCTTATACTGGATATGTTTTCATGATCTATTTTTAGTTGTATTCTACCTTATTCATACTTGATGGGTTTTTTAAATTTTTTACTCCTTTTTTTAATCATTTTTCCAAATTACTGTGCCTTGTTTCAGATCTATTAATTACAATTAATGATTTCATTTTGGTCTATATTTTATAAAACATTTTTAGAAGTTTTGAATAGTTCAGTATTTACTTTTTTTTTTTTTTTTTTTTTTTTTTTTTTTTTTTTTTGTTTTGTTTTTTTAGAGATAGGGCTTCACTCTAGCTCAGGCTGACCTGGAATTCACTATGTAGTCTCAGGGTGGCCTCTAACTCATGGCAATCCTTCTACTTCTGCCTCCCAAGTGCTGGGACTAAAGGCGTGCACCACCATGCCAGGCATAGTAGCATAGTATTTACTACATAAAAGTTTAACTTCTCATACTCAGACTTGACTTGACATTTTGGTAATAAAAGGTATCTAATTTCTCATATATTTTGATTAGACATTTCAGATTAGATATTCAATTATCTTTGAATAAAATATGCATTTGTATTATCATTTATGCTATTTTAAAGTAAATTCTTATTCATTATTACTCGTTATTGTTTTTTTTTCCGTTATAGATATTTTCAGTGGGTAATGGATTTTTGTGGAGCCCTTTTTTCTATTTACTTCAAGCACTTTTTAACATGTTATAATTGTCAACCTACTGTATCCTGCCTTGTGGGTTTCACCTCCAGTGTATTTTCTCACATCCTTGTTTCTCTGCAGAACCGTGTATTTAGAACTCTAGACACTTTTACAACTTGCTCCTCCTCATCAGTTTTGAGTAAATTGACTATAAACTGGCAAGATTTCATTCGCTGTTCATTTGTCTGATATCCATCCTGTTTAGTATTCTATCAGTTTCTTGCCTCTGTGATTTAACGAATTTTACTAATTTTGGAGATTTCCCCATGATTGCTGAACTATTTTCTACCTATCTTTTTATTCTTAAATTTAATACTCAGAATGCTTGGTAATTGTCCACAGATCTTACCCCTGTTCTTTCGTCATTCTCTTCCTCTTTTTTCTTTCTTTGTTTTTTCTTTCTTTCTTTCTTTCTTTCTTTCTTTCTTTCTTTCTTTCTTTTTTTTTTTTTTTTTTTTTTACAATTTTCCTCTTTTCTCAGAGATCCTAACCCTCTACCAATGGTAGAAGTTCTTTAATGGTCTATACTCAGGTTTCTGAGTCTTGTCCATGATTAAAAATAATATCTCCCTTGCATCTACAGAATGATAGAACAACCAACATTCTACTAGAAGTTTAAGGCTTTTTATAAGGATCAGAGGCAGATGGATGTACATGACCTCCATCATTTCCCCATGAACCCTCAGTTTCTCCATGGCATTCTCTGGTCTGCTTTCCTGCCATGTCTTGCTCATGAGCACTCTCAGAGGCCTGTGGAGTCATGCCAGTTAAGGGGAATGAATTACTCTCCTGTATTTACTTTCTTTGTGTTTATGTGTGGTGTGCATGAGTGGGACTATATGTGTTTATAAGTGCATGTGAAAGACAGAGGCTGATGTCAGGTTTCTTAATTAATTTTGCTCTCCACTTTAAATTTTGGAAGAGGGTCTCTCTCAGAACTTAAAGATCAAATTTTGGTGCTCAACGTGTTTGTCAACAAGCCTCTGCAATCCTTCTTTGTGTGTCCCCAGAAGCAGTGTTTAATGTACATGCTAATCTGAGCATTGGTCCTCATGCTTGATCAGTAAGCACTTTACACACTGAGTTAACACCCTGCCCTGAATTCCTCCTCTTTCTATAGCTTTCAGTGGTTATTAATACACACTCAACACTTATCAAGTCATTAAGGAATTTAATTGCATTCTTCTTGATAGTGTACATGATGTTTTATATGTCTAAAAAAGCAAGGATTCACAACCCACCTCTGACTGGAGGCATTGTATCTTTGCATAGGTTTGGGGTGATTTCTTAAGTGATTCAAAACCCTGACATTGCATCTGATGTTATATAGACCCTGAGCCTCATTAAGGTTAGTGGATTTCCATGGCGATCCATGTCAGATAGCATAGTGCTTGAAAACCTCCCTAGTCCTGCCATTTCTTGACCCTTGTTTCCATGTGGTGTACTCTATTGCCTCCCAGTGCAGTATATTTGTAATTGTAAAAATTGCAATGAGACAAGAAGTCAGAATAACTGTATAATAATACATCATGGCATTTCTTGCTCTTGTTCACAATTTTATGTGAAATTTCATATTCACCACACCTTACCTAAGTTATATGATATTACTGAAATTATGACTTAAATTAATAATCCTGATATGAAAAGTGTATTCCCCATATATCTGTACGAAAATGAATTTTAATTCTACATAATGAACTATTCTTATTCAATACTATATAATATCATAATATACTATGAGTAAAAGCTTGAACAATAAATAATAAATAATATATTATTACAATAATACTTTCAATTGTATGAAGAACCAATTAGTACTGCTTTTTTTTTTTTGTTAATTAATACTAAAAACTACAGACAGATGTTGCTACACCTAATTTATTTTGAAGAAAACTTCAAAAGATAAATCTAACCTCCTATTTCCCTGACTATCCAGGACTTGCCCTTCACTACTTACCTATTTTGTTGACTGATTTGACAGTCCAATGATGGCATCTTGCATATTTTCTAAACATTTTCTCTTTGTACATAGGATTTGATACCAGTATTTTACCAATTTGCAAGGATTCACTTGGCTGGATGTTTAATAGACTTGACACAAATTATGACCTGCTGTTGGACCAGTCAGAACTTGGGAGCATTTACCTCGACAAGAATGAGCAGTGTACCAAGGCATTCTTCAACTCTTGTGACACATACAAGGACAGTTTGATATCCAACAATGAGTGGTGCTACTGCTTCCAGAGACAGCAAGGTAAAAACTGAGGCAACCATAGATGAAGATAGAGACCTGCATTTCAAAATTTATCTTTTTCTTTATGATAAAATATCAGCAGGGCACAATTCCTCACTCAGTTTGGTGATGTCTTTTGTGCTTTGAGTGTTTAGTGAAAGCACAAATAAGCACCATATTGAACAAAATGGTGCTACTAAAGATACAAACATAGTAGGATGAAAAAATCCAATTAATATTTTATATTAATGTACTTCATTATAGTTTCTATTATGAATAAGCAAGAAGCATGCAGAGATATGAGAGCATAGATATTAGAAGTAATCATTAAAATTAATTTGTTATCTGCTTTGCCCACAGAGTAAAATAAATGGGGTTTTTATCACTGTACTGTAGAGTTTTAATGTTCTATTCTGTACTCTTATTAAATGAGCAAAACAAACCAAAAGTTTAGCAAAGCTATTTTTACTAATTTTATTTTTAAAATGACTTACTCTTTCAACCTCTTCAAAATAGTTTAGCTTCTTAAAAATGTATTCACAGAGAATTTTATTACTCTAGAAGAAGTGAGGCCCAATGGAGAATTGGATGATGTTCTTAGCTCCCATTCAAAATAAGAAATGAGGGTTGGAGAGATGGCTTACTGGTTAAGTGCTTGCCTATGAAGCCTAAGGACCCCGGTGCAAGGCTTGACTCTCCAGGACCTACATAAGCCAGATGCACAAGAGGGTGCATGCATCTGGAGTTCATTTGCAGTGGCTGGAGGCCCTGGCGTGCCCATTCTCTCTCTCTCTCTTACTACCTATTTCTGTATCTCTCTCTCTCTCTACCTGCCTATTTCTGTATCTCTCTCTCTCTTTCTCAAATAAATAAATAAATAAATAAATAAATAAATAAATAGAAAATTAAAAAAATAAGAAATGAAAATGCAGTATAGAAGTAGGACCATGCTCACAGAATCAAATAAACAACAATGTACATATACACAATATACATACATACACACATACATACATGCACACATAGAGAAACAGACTTAAAACATTTCCCTCATTTATATTAAAGTTTGGGAAAATTAAGGAAAAGCTGTTATGTGTAATGTTGATGTTAATTTGATGAATTGGAAAGGAGTTTGAGATGGTATTCCTTACAATGATGAAGTTTTTTGGCCATTTTGAGCACTAAATGAATAAATAAGATACATGAAATAGTAACAATGATTCCCATACTTCATAAGGAGATATGAATATATTATAGAGGCTGCTTCATTATTTTAATTACTCATACAAGCTATTTTTCTTCATCTTTTAGTACCTCAAGGTGAAACATTTTTATACTCATATAATAAACTATAAATTACATTTAAAAACCTTAGTTTATATTTTCATTTTGTTAACTAAATTGTTTTGAAGTAGTAGGAAACTTTAAATTTTTCAAATTAATTATATTTTACATTTTTCCAAAGCAATGCAATGAAAGACAATAGGAACTACTTTGGTATTTTATGTCTTAATAGTACATTATTTTATATAGCATTAACAAGTTTTATAATATGAATATAAAATGCAAAAGATAGTTTTCAAATAAGAATATACATATTATCTATAAGTACACATATAAAATGTCAATAATGTAAGATAAAATATAATAGGAAGTCAAATTTTAAAATATCTAAAAAATGGTTCTATGTGACTGAATTTCAGAAATTTCAGAAACAATTTCAAACTGGTCTTAAGTATTTTGTTTATTTACAAATGTTGGATCACAAATATTGTGCATTATATTCTGTTGGTGATTTGCTTATATATTTAAAGTATCTAAGGGGAACTAAAAATCACCAAAGAAAAATAACATTATGCAGCATTAAAATGTGTATGTGTCTGATGTAACTTAAAAGAAACATTACTTTTTACTTAGATATCATGAAAAGCTATTTTATATTTTATTTCTTTACTTAAGGGAAAGAGTGTATATGCGCATCTCATATGTCTGAGTATTGGAGTGCCAAGGCCTCTTGCTCCTGCAAACAAATTCCAGACTCATGTACTCCTTTGTTTATCTGGGAAATGGGGAATTGAGCCTAGGCAAGCCAGCTTTGCAAGCTAGTGCATTTAACAGGTGAACCATCTCCTTAACCCCAGAAAAGTTATTTTAAATCAGGGTGGAATTAGTTTCTTGGGTAGCAATCAACAAAATTTGTATTGCTGCATTGCTTACAAAATTATTTCCATCCTTTAAGTATCTTATATTATTTTCTTTCTTATCCAATTCCTTTTCTCTAAAGAAAATCAAGACTATAATTAATAATTAGGATAAAAATCACACTCAAACTCACATTTGTGTATGAGTGCATCCTCATAGTCAGTTCAGGAAATGTGCAACATGCATCTTCTAAAGGCAGACAAAAACGTGCATTTGATGACACAGAAAGAACTCTGGTCCTTTGCATAATCCTTGAAGTATCATATTTAATGCCTTTGCAGACCCACCTTGCCAGACAGAGCTCAGTAATCTTCAGAAGCGACAGGGGGTAAAGAAGCTCCTAGGTGAGTAATAGCTCATACTTTGAAAGGCTTTATTGCATGCGTAAATAACCCCAGGGACATGGCAACATAAAATCAATATTAATCCAAAAAAAATTGACTGCATGAAATTTTACAAAGAAAATTTATGAACTTTTGGAAAGCCATTAAACTTCCTTTTATTACCTCACCTTTTGAAAGATACCATGTCTGCTATATTACCCTAATATCATGTTCAGTTTGAAAGTTATTGAGTAAAAAAAGAGATTTAAACAATGCTTAAGCAAAAACATCAACAAAGCTACTTGTGATAACTTAAGGACTGATGGAATTGCATATGATTATTTTCAGATATTTTCAGTAAGTGGATACACATTATGACAAAAATGCTCCCATTCAGAAAGTTGAATGTCATTTATGTTGTTGTTTCTCAGTAGTATTTTTGCAACCTTACTTTTAACAATTAAATACACATGTGTATTGATATCTAATTAGATAAATTATAGATGAAAGATAGAAGATTGATGGGTAGATAGATAACAAGGAGATAATAGATATATTATTGATAGGTAGACTAGATAGATAATAGATAGATAGATGATAGATAGATGGATGGATACACAGACGGATGGATGACAAATAAGGGATGCCTTCATGAATAAACAGATAATTGTACATTTCACCTTAAAAAGCTTTAAAATTTTGAATGATCAAAAATCAATAGATGATTAGACTATCATTTTGATTAATGTTTGTACTAATTAACATAAACTCTTTTAAAATTTATTTTAATTTTAAATTGCTAAATAAGTTACAAAGACAGCACAAAGTCTCCATATGTATTTCACTATGTTATTCATGTTTGCACCAAATGACCATAGAACATTTGCAAAGATCTAAGAAATTATTATTGATGTCACCATACATGGATTTTACTGTTTAATCCCTGGTGCTCTTTTTTATTTATTTTAATATCCCAAGCATGTGAACTGATATATTTGTCTACTTAGTGACACCTAACTTTACAAAGTGTTTGATTAATTGATATTATATTTCATTTATATTCTCGACAGTTAAAATGAATACAGTATATTAAATTGGTATATTTCTCATATTTTTAGAAAAATCATAGTTCAGGGCACATGCTACAAAATAAAGGTTCAATGGTGTATAGTGAAACATTTTAGGTTTGAAAGATGATTGATTATAAAAATCACAAGATATCTCAAGATATCATAAGATATCTCCAGTTATGTTTTTGGATCATTACTTTAACATTATTAAATGAACATTTTATATGAAATTACATAATCTTTAAAAATGCATTTTTTCTTTTTCATAATAAATATTACATTTTATTATTTAAACAATACCGTCAGATACTTGTGAGGCTACAAGGGGAAATACATGCTCAGACATTAGTTTGCCTTGGAAGTCAATTTGGCCTGAGACAATGGGAAGAGAAGCCAGTTAAATTCAACAGAGGAATAGTTTAATCCTAAGCATGGTCTATTAATAATGAAACCTGTGAAAATGTTGGCTGTGTTTATTTGAAGTTTCAAAAGCCAAACACACATTTCATGACTGTTTGGGAGGAATTTGCTCTTCTTTCATAGGGTGAGTGAAATCTTTATTAGAGGGCACTGAATGCCTTGAATATTCCTATTTGTGTGGGATAATGATGAATATCTGAAACTGAGCCAGATGGTATATAGGTGCAGAGTGGTTCTTGTCCACAGCACAGTACCCATGTAGTTCTTACATGTGTTCTCTTTCATTTTCTGGCACAAAGGACATTTTGTAACATATTTGTGTCAGATTTTTAAAAAGACAGATATCAGAAAACTGATTTTTCTTATTTTTTTGAAGAACTTAAGTCCCTAGAAGGTGTGCACAAGTTATCTTCATTGATGATAGTTCTCCATATCATGAAGAGATTAGCAACTCAAATCTTTCAACTCAATAAAGATTCAGAATTAAACTTATCATGTATTCACCAATACCAATGTATTAAATTTTTGGAAAGAATCAAATTTTATATAAAGATGAATATAATATTCAATACTATTCCTATTGGTCATTAGATTTAATAAATGTTTACACAGCTGTGAAAGCCAAGGAAGGCTAACCATGCCCAAACAGGCAGATGTATCTCATAAAGGAAGAAGTAAAAGAGGGAACTATACAGAAAGATATAGTTGAGAAAATAAGGTAATGTTTAATCTTGGAGAAATAGCAGAATATATAAAAATCTTGAAATATTTAAATGAAAATGTTATAAATGAAAAGATAAAGTTGCTTTGTGAGAAGACAGTGGAGAATCATGTATGTCATGTTATGTAAAATGATCTTGGAACATAATATGGCCATAGAATCTATCCTGTTTTAATACTGTATTATAATTCTGAAAACATTACCATTTCCAGGTGAGAAGTATTAACAGAAGATATGAATCCATCAATGTAAGCAGGTCATTTTGGCCCAGCCATTCAATGGCAGTTGAAACTCGAACTGCTTTCTAATATAGAAATAACTAGCATACAGTCTGGACTATAATGCACACTTCACATGAGAATGGGTGACTACCAAAAAGAGTGAACATTATCCATCAACTTCATTTGTATGTTTGTACAACTCTTGTGTTTTATAGGGCAGTATGTTCCCCTCTGTGATGAAGATGGTTACTATAAGCCAACACAATGCCACGGCAGTGTTGGGCAGTGCTGGTGTGTTGACAGATATGGAAATGAAGTTATAGGATCCAGAATCAGTGGTGTTGCAGACTGTGGTAAGGGGAAAACTTACTTCCTTAATAATTTCCCAAGTACACAAACATGTCAGAGACTCATTCATTTGTTCATGATACAATGAAGACATAGCCTATACAGACATATAGATAGAGATAGAGATAGATATATGTACATACATACATATATATGAGAGAGAGAGAGAGAGAGAGAGAGAGAGAGAAACAAAAGTCTTAACCATTTTAATATTAGAATCTTATGAACTGAATAATTTTAATATATTAAGGCTAATAATTAAAAACTAAGAACCTTTTCCTACTTCAAATTTAGAAAGCTGCTAGACATAGATAAAGCAGAGTTTGTTACTCATGACAAGTCAGCAAAACCCATTGTATAGGTTCCAATGAAGGACCCTTTGTCTGCATACCTCTGGAGAGAGGAAATTGGATACTATGAAGATGCAAAAAACAAATTTTATTATTTAAAACCCTCAACTTTGTAAAGATCCACAAATGATAATGCTTCCAGAAGATGCAATACTTCCATGTACCTGATTGAGGAAACATTAATTTATTTCAATGTTAATTATAACTAATGTTGATTCATTTTGTGAATATGCATTTTAAGTGAATACATAAAAATAAGTAACAAATTGAACATCACATGTGTACATTTTAGAGTTCCCGGTGTACTTTAGAAAATATTTTTCCAGAATGCAATATTCAAATCAGTATTCATGTTTGTATTATAAAGAATTTTAACTACAAATCCTTATTAGCTGAACTTCCACCTTTAACCCCTTAATATAGTTTGAATTAAAAGTGTCCCGCACAAGTTTTAGATACTTGGTCACTTACTGATGAATGGCACTATTTGGGGAAATTTTGGAACCTTTAGCATGTGAACCCTACCTCCTACCTGGCAGATGGATGTAATGCTAGGAAGAAGTTTCACTAGTTTAGTGAAACCAGTCTAACTTTCTACTTTCCCATTATATATCAAAAAAAAAAAAAAAAAAAATAGCTCCAGAGTTCCTATTTTTTCTAGTCACCCTAATGACCATGTCTTGCCTCCATGATGGACAGTTCTGTTAGGTATTTGGTCTCAACATAAAGTGACTAAAACACACCCAATACTGCAGAAACCAATGGAATGCATTTTGAGTAACACAAATGATCAAACTAAAATTAAGTACTTAATCCTGCATTTTAGAACACATTTACCTGTATCTTTCATGCATTTGCAATTGATCAAAAAAGATATTTAAGAAGAGATAAAGAGAACTAATAACAATTAATCTCAATCATTAAGTTTCTCTCCTGCATTTCTTTATCCCTAACCTTTTTCTAGCTTTATTTTGATTTCTAAACTGGCCAATGTGGGAAAGTGTAATTAGCAAGTAGGACTCAGTAGCTAATCCACATAATTGTATTTTTTGTTTTTGGTTTTTCCAGGTAGGGTTTCACTCTAGCCCAGGCTGACCTGGAATTCAGGTTGGCATCAAATTGATGGTGATCCTCCTACCTTTGCCTCCTGAATGCTAGGACTAAAGGCATGTTCCACCACACTAGACTGCTTTTTAACATGTACAATATATGACTTTGTAACATGTAGTTCAATGTTCCTTCATTATTAACTGCCTCAGTTATCTATGATACCAGTGATGAGTAATGGATTTTAAATTGACATTATGTGTAGTTTAGTTCACAATGTGAGCATAGTTATCTTTGAAACATAGAACTAAGTCTTCTTAGAATTTTAACTATTAATATACACGAAATTAGAATATAAGAAAATGTTCTCTTCACATAAGATGGGAATTTCAGTATGTTCTGAAATCATCCAACTAAGGGACAGTTAAATACATTGATGGGGTTTATGAGAATAAAGAATAAATATTAGAAAAGGTGCAAAACGAAGATTCATTAGCATTTGAAGAATTGAAATGTAAGCTTATGATGATATTTATGTGTTATTGCCTCCAGAAATATTAATATACACTTTTAATTTCAATTTTTATTTAAAAATTAATTGACTATTTCTATTTCTATATAATAAATTTTCATTAAGATACTGCCTTAGCAGGCTGAAGAGATGGTTTAGCAACTAAGGCACTTGCCTGAAAAGCCTAAGGACTCAGGTTCAATTCTCCAGTACCTACATAAGCCAGATGCACAAGATGGTGCATGCATCTGGAGTTTGTCTGCAATGACTAGAGGCCCTGGCACACCTGTTCAATAATAAATCTGTTTTTAGCAGATACATTTTAACAAATGATAGTTTTAACATATGACCATTTATGAGAATGGATTTTTCTTGTGTTTATTAAGATGAAAAACAATTAAGATGCTATTAATTTAAATTTTTTTTATTATTACTTTCTTTTTTTATATTTAACTTATTTATCTGAGAGAGAGAGGGAGAGTGAGAGAATGGGCACACCAGCGCCTCTAGCCACTGCAAATGAACTCCAGATGCATGTACCACCTTTTTCTTCAGCCTTACATGGGTACTGGAAAATGGAATCTAGGTTCTTAGGCTTTGCAGGCAAGCATCTTAACCTCTAAGCCATCACTCTAGCCCTGTTATTACTTTATATGTCTAAGATATAATGCCCCTACACATTTAAATAAATACAATGTTTGCTTTTGTAGTTACAGATTTTGAGATCTCTGGAGATTTTGCAAGTGGAGATTTCCATGAATGGGCAGATAATGAAGATGAAGAAGATGACATTATGAATGACAAAGATGACATTGAAGATGATAATGAAGATGAAGGGGATGATGATGATGATATAGATGAACATGATGGATACATTTGACCAGTGACAGCCGAGGTCAATATATTCGACATTTTTAATATCTGCAAAGTGATAGCATATTGAGAATTATCTTCTTTTCCCAAAACAAAATGATTCTAAACTTCACATATATTTTGTATAATTATTTCAAATATTGCAACTAACGTCATAATATTTTATGTTTAAGTAAGAATCATTTACTTTCAGTTTTTGTATATCTCAGAAAAAGGAAAACATACATGGTCTATAGCCAGACAAGGAAAGTCATGAAGATTAACTATAATAAAATTTTCATAAGAAGACACTTTGTAAATGTTCCACAAATTAAGTAACAACAAATGTGTGCTTGGATCATATGAGTTGCTTACATGAGAGATATTATAAGTTTACAATAACTTATTAATAGCCTGGACCCCAAGGATTTTTATGACATTATGCATGACCTTAATTTTAATTCTAATAGGACATCTTATCAAACTTAGAGTGAGTAGAGATAGTGAGGAAGACACCACATGGTGAGGAAAGCAAAGTGACCACTATAAGAACTTTATTTGAGGTGTGTGTTTAATTTTGAAGTTGTTCCAGTTAGGATGGGATATTTTAAAAAGTGGCAAATACGAAGACCATAGATACTGAAAGTTAAACACAGTTTTGTTTTTCATTTTAATTTGAATGGTAGTCTCTTGTAGTTATTTTTAAAATATCATTTCTTAAACAATATAATCACTATATTTTCTACTAATTTAAGATACAGAGTTTAAATTAGGAAGCAATGTAAAAGATACATTTCAATCACATTTTAACTAAAAACTTTTATTTGCCCCAACATCAAATTTGGAAATATTACTTAATGTTATTTCCTATTTTAAATAAAATTTTGCATTTAACCTTAGAATCATTCCCTTTTTGTTAGTAGTGCTAAAGCTTAGAGAACGTATTGTATGGTGCCTTGCAACAGATAGAAATAGAAAGGGTTAGCATGCACTGTAGGATATTAGGCAATATTTAAGCACACCTAATCAACAAATTATTGCTAGTAAAGACACTGCTGCTGGAATGAAGACTATGAAATATGTTTCATTCTTTTTTTTTTTGTTATATATTCCCATGTGAACTTGTTTACAGTTATTGTGAAGATTGACATTTAAGGCTTAACTGTAACAAAACTTACTTTCCACACTATAGTTAAGTTAGCATGTTTGTTCATTGCATAGTGATTTTGGCATACCATCACTTTTCAGTATATCAGACCAATGTTTTTGTGCTCATAATAGAAATGAAAAAAAAAACCTGTTGAATGCTACACATTGGTATCATTCATTTCAACAGTGGGTTAACTGGTTTCCTGGTATACTATTCACTGAAAGCAAAATTGGTGAGCTTTTTCCATTTAATTTATACATTAAATAAAAACTCTAATGTTGACCTTACATAATATTTAGGGTATAATGTATTTTCTTTTTTAACTGTTTATGTATAGTTTACAAAATAAAGAATCTTATAACCAAATTCAATGTTCATTGATGATTTATCTGGGGTATGTATAGTAGCAAAAATTTCTTAATTTTTTTTGTTTGGTTTTTTGAGGTAGGGTTTCACTGTAGCTGAAGCTGACCTGGAATTCACTATGTAGTCTCAGGGTGGCCTCAAACTCATGGCGATGCTCCTACTTCTGCCTCCCGAGTGCTGGGATTAAAGGCATACGCCACCACGCCGGCTATTTCTTAATTTTTAAAATGAGCAATTCTCAACCAAACAAGCCAGGAACAAGGTCTAAAACAGAATATGGCCATCTTGAATATTATTTTATAGTGTAGTTAACATGTTTTTTGCTGGTTTTTTAATATCTTCATTTGTTATTATATGGGAAGGTAATAATTTTTGTCAAAATGTTAATATTTTAAAAATATGTTTGTTGCCAGGCATGGAAGCACACACCTTTAATTCTAGCACTTGGAAGGCAGAGGTAGGAGGAGCATTGTGAGTCTGAGGCCACTCTCAGACGACGTAGTGAATTTCAGGTCATCCTGGGCCAGAATGAGATCCTACCTTGAAAAAACAATATATTAGTAAAAATATAATTGCAAAGGGTTTGGATAACCTTTTGAGTTTAACAAATGTACAGGAATAATGACATCTAACTTGTTAGTTGTTTGCACAAACACAAAAGACAAAATGATATCCAGAACTTTAATGAACTTTAAATAACACGTATAGTGATCTTGAAGTTAAGATATTTTAATATCATAATTCAGAATCCAACATATTAAACAGTAAACTATGAAACAACATAGTGAAAACATTAACTTTGTGGGGAAGTTTAGTAGTAAATCAAGCATATCATTTTCTTGGCATATGAGAGGCCTTGAATTTAATCCTCAGTATGACCAAAAAGAAGACATTAATAAACTTTATATAAATTATTTATATGTGTTATATATATATTTATTTCTATTTATGTGTGTGAATGTCTTATTTGTTACATGTATTAAGTTAATTAAACACCATTTCTTTTTATAAAGTATTTTATTTATTTATTATTTATTTATTAGAGAGAATAAGAGATACAAAACAAGGCAGAAAGAGAGAGGGAGAGAGAAAGGGAGGGAGGGGAAAGGGGGGGGTTAGGGCCTCCAGCCAATGTAAAGAAACTCCAGATGCATGTGCCATCTTGTGCATATGGCTTATTGATATTGGGGAATTGAACTCGGCTAAGGCTTTACAGGCAAGCATCTTAACTACTTAGCCATCTTTCCAGCCCTTGAACTCCATTTCTTTCATTTTGATATGTTGGCTCAGTATACTCTTACTTTTTCCAAAATAATTTAAATATTGTATTTGTTATACCAGTCTATATTATTATTGTTTTTTTTTTGTTTTGTTTTTTGTTTTTTGAGGTAGGGTTTTCCTCTAGTCCAGGCTGACCTGGAATTCACTATGTAGTCTCAGGGTGACCTTGAACTCACTGTGATACTCCTACCTCTGCCTCCAGTCTATATTTTAAGCACTGAACATTCATCATTGAATGAAGTAATCACATAGTTCATATTTTGTATTAAAGATGAACAATACATTTATTTCTAACCCTTAAGATTATATGATTTTTTTCTTTATTACAACAAATAAAAAATAATATTTCATAGATTTTAGTGTGATGATTAATCACAAGAGTCAACTTGATTGGATATAACATCACTTAAGAATAAATATCTGGGCATGTCTGTGGGGATTAGGTTAATTGCATTGGGAAGGCAATTGTAAATGATTCTAGCACCATCCCATGTTCTAGGGTCACAGACTGAATAAAAAGGAGAGACAGTTTGATGAGGACCAGCATTCATCATTTTCTGCTTCCTTGAATGTGGTCACAGAGTAGCCTGCCAGCATTGTTTCCATGCCATTGTGGATTTTAACCTCAAACTGTAAACCAAAATAGGTATTTCCTTCCTTAATTTGTTCATTGTCAGGCATGTTTTCATAGTGACAAGGAAAGTATCTAATATACCAAGTAATATTTATTGATGCAAATTGGTAGTGTCAAAGGACTATATTTAACCAAATAAATAAAACTACCCCAGGGCTGGAGAGATGGCTTAGGGATTAAGGCGCCTGCCTCCTAAGCCTAAAAACACTGGTTCCAATCTCCAGCGGTTCCAATCTCCAGGTCCCACGTTTAGCCAGATGCAAAGTGACGCAAGGGCACAATGCCGCACTTGACCACAAGGGGGCGCACACATCTGGATTTTTTCACAGCAGCTGAGACACTGCTGGCACGCCCATCTCTGTCTTTCTCTCTCTCTCTCTCTCTCTCTCTCTCTCTCTCTCTCTGTCTCTGTGTCTCTCTCCAAAAAAATAATAAAAAATTTAAAAAAGTTTAAAAAATAAATAAATAAAACTACCCCAGTATGGTGTTCATTCTTAAGTTGAATTCTAGCTCCTAGGCAAGAAATCAACAAATGCATTTTAATCTTTACTCTTCTAGTGTTATTTTGGAAAGGAGTCAAAGCAAGGAAAACCCTAAATGATATTATGAATCAGGAAAATATAAATTAAATATTGGAGGGAAGGAATAAAATAATGTAAATCAAATTGTGGATATCTTATTTATCACTAATCTCTATATCAATGAGTGTTGTCTCATTGAGTATATACATCCCAATGTAGATATGCTGCACAATGCTATTAGAAACAAATTTATTTAAATTAAATATGAAATATTTTAGTACTGATTCAAATTATGTGAAAATATGAAGTAGTCGAGACAAACTCTATAAGCACCCGAAAGTAATTTAATAGAATAAAATCAATCAGTCTATTACCAATAATGTTTTGATTAATAAAACAGTTGCTAAGATAATTTTATTTTCTGTATTCATTTCACATTATTGTATATGAAGCGAAAGAACTGATAAGGTATTACTCATAAGCATTGATCCATATGGACTGGGGGTTGTTTAATGAGAGTTGAGTGAGTTTAGACAATTGCATAAATAAACCAATACTTCTTAACAAATGGTTTTGATGATATTAAATGAACAATACTTCAGCTGCTTGAAATTGTGCAAGTGGGGCCTTATTCTCAGACCACATCAAGATGTCTAATATTAAGAGAAAATGTAGAAGTAAATAAAACCAGAGCCATAATTATCAGTGTGAATTAGTGGTGATGAATGCATGCCAGCCAATCATCCTACAATTTAGGAGGCCGTGGCAGGAGGAGCCCTGCATGTTCTGTCTGTGTGTCTACATAGGGAGTTCAACTTTAGCCAGCACTTCACCCTGTCTCAAAACATGAACAAACCACAACAGAAAAGAAACAGTTTCATGACTTTTCCTTTTAGAATATTGAATGGTAATAAATGCTTCAAAATAACCCTTTTATCTGTATTACTTGTGTGTATTGAGTTAGTAGAAAGGAGTGGATTTCATTATCACATTTTCATACATACCTGTTTATCGCTTTTCCATTGCTCCTCTCCTGCTCTTCTTCCCCATGCCAGGCTGTATATTCTGGAATTTTAAGCATTAGGGAGACACATGGTATTCATCTTGGATCAAGGGATTTTATGAGTCCTTCTTCATAATCACTATTTTTCTTTTCTTTGTGCCACCTAATATCTCTGTTTGAAAATTTCTGTGAATGACATAATATTTTTCAAGAAAAATAATAATTAATTTAAAAGCAACATGGTAACTGTAAATGAAAATATCATACAAAAGTCTTTAAATGTATACCTGTTATACCCATGCTCAACTTCAAAAATATATTAAATAGCTGGGTGTTGTGGTACACACCTTTAATCCCAGCACTCAGGAGACAGAGGTAGAACCATTGATTTCAATGCCATCCTTATAATTTGAAAAGTCTTATAACTAGTGTTTCTTTCTATGATACTTTGCATTATCAACTTGACATGACCTCATGACTGGAACAAGCCTATGGGTATGCCTGTGCGGGATTATATTAATTTGGATAGTTGAGGCGAGAAGATTCACCTTAACTATGGGTGGGAGTATCCCATGGGTTGGGTTGTAGACTATACATAAAGGACAGAGATAGCTGTGCAGTACAATTCTTCACCCTCCATGTGAATTGAATATGACCATCTCAAACCCATTTAGCCATTTTTTTTTTTTCTTACCATGATGTACTGTAACACGAAACTGGAGGTGGAAATAAACCCTTCCTTAAGTTGCTTCTCATCAGGTATTTGGTCAAAGCAATAAGGAAGTAACTAATGCAGAAAATGGATACAAAGAAGCAGGACTGTTGAGATAAATGTGATTATGTGGTTCATAGTCATTTTTATTTTTTTTATGGGAAGAATGTGGAAGTTTAAAATTTTGGACTGTCATATATTCACATAAATCCAGATGCTCAAAGTTACTCTCTCTCTCTCTCTCTCTCTCTCTCTCTCTCCTGGCAAATAAATAAATAAATAAATAAATAAATAAATAAATAAATAAATAGTGTTTTTTTTTTTTTTTTTGGTACCAAGATGACCAGGAGTGGACTTGTGATGGTTTGCATTTATTGCCAACTTGGCCACACCTAGAATCACATAGGGATCGAGTTTCTGGGTGTGATCCTATTGCTATGTCTTCCCTACCATGATGGACTCTTTAGCTTCACTTTAAGCCAGGATATAACCTTCCTCCTTTAAGTGCTTCTTGTCAGTATTATAGGGTAAGCATGGAGATACAATGAAATAACTCTTGGTTTCAGAACTTGCTAAACTAAATAAATGCCGTTTTCATTGTTACGTATAGTGGTATGGCATAGCAAAATTATGTTAAAAATAAAATAAAATTTCAAACTCACATAGCTTAGCCAGATATTTGAAGAATGATATTGACTAGTGGGTATTAAGCTTGCTACACCTACCATATGTAAAAAATGTGCATATTAAGTTCATAGAGTAAACTGAAAGAGCATTTACTTTACTTACATTGAATAGAAATGATCACAAAACATTCCTAATTCTTCCTGTACACAGATTCTCTCTTCTTTCTTACCACATGAGAGGCTTCTCCTATTTTTTTCATGGTGGTATTAGGCTCATGTACCTGTTCTCACACGGGGACTTAAACAAAACTAGCTTCTATGCTCCTCAACAGAGCAGGTGTTATGAGGCAAGCAGATGGGATCAAGCAGTAACAAAGCCATCACTTTAACCATTATCTCTCAGTTTCACATGTCAATCACCTTGTTATACAGCATCTACAATAAAATACATAAAAATTCCACAAACTAAGGCCCTACTGTTATTTAAAATGCACCATGTATTCATAGACATGTCACACCCCTCTAAAGGGAAGTGAAACTTTATTGTTTTAATATTTTTACTTATTTATGAGAGAGGGAGGGGAAGAGGCATGCAGAGATGAAGAGTGGGTATTGGCATGCCAGAGAATCCTGTCATATATGTCACTTTGTGTATCTGGCTTTATGTGGGTACTGGGGACCATCAGACCTTGTGAGTCAGCACCTTTAACCACTGAGCCATCTTTCCAGCCCAGAACTTTAATTTACTTTTTCATTATAGTAAGGAAATTTCAGATTTTTGAATGACATTCTTTAGATCAGTCATATTTTTTCTTAATATTGGAAAAACTGTTAAATAGCTATAACTCAATTTATTCAGTTTATTTACTTGAGATATATTAGCAGTGTTATTTACTTCATAAATCATTGTAAGCCTAGATAGTGAGTCCTTGTAAAATGCATAGCTCAAAAACCTAGCTACTATTTAAAAAGAAGGATTTAAAAGCCACAGACATGTAGTCTGATTGCTTGGCATTGACTGTGGGCTCTGGCACTCAGCTTTTTTAGAAAGTGACTTAAATAATTAGTCTTGCCTTTAGGAAAGTTACTTGACATATCTGAATCTGACTCAGTTTCCTGAACAGTGAAATAGATTTGACTTTAACTCATACTTTACACACTTTGGGGTGAAGATTACATGCATAAACACTAGAAAGAGTGGGTGAGAGGGGAGGGATACTGGATATGGAAAAGTTTAAGTGGAGCTGGAGAAGAGGAATTAAGAAGAGATTAACCAAATCCAAGGCATTAAAAGAAAGCCACATGGAAAGCTACTGCTTTGTTAGATAATTAAAAATAGAATGAAAAATAGAGTTTAGGCAGATATAATCTGTTGTGGTGGAAAATGTTGCACTTCAAAGTTGTAGGTTATTACAGAAACAGCCCCATTGTAGGAGTGGGATGCCTTCCAGTGATTCATGGGTCAGAGGATAGAAAAACAATACAGGCTATTGACAATGTTCTTGGTTGCTAAACATAACTTGATGATAAATTCCACTGCTGAAAACAACACATGTTTAGGTTGCAAAACACTGAGAATAAAGGATATTACAGAGATGGAAGCATTCTCCCTACTACCTACTTGTCATAGTGTTAGAAAGAACTATGCAGGCTGCTGGGTAAGAAAACTCACCAATAGTCTTTACCATAACCAAGCCAAGATGTGCCTACCAATACAAGTGTGTCATGGCTGTTATAGGAGTAACCAAATTATTTCTGATTGAATTTGAGGCCCATTCCATGGGAATTCATGCCTGGAAATGAAAACCCTGTTATTGAGGAGCTTATAGAAACTAGAAGGTAAACTGGTCCTGTTATTTGGAAAAATGGATATGTTGCTCTCTAAACATTTATGTTTATGTCCATCAATTAGTGCAGCTTTATTCAGAGAAACTTGTTTTTGCAGATGGACATAATAAGTTGGGAGACTCAAATCTCATGAAAGTGCTAAGAATAAGTAACAGTTGAATGTACAGCACTAAATGAGACAACTCTGTCATGTTCTGCAATGCTCATGGAACATTGAGGAAGAAGAGGAAGAAATAATATAAGGGCCAGAAGATTGGGAAGAATGTTTTTAAATGCTGTCTTGCAGACAGGAAATGATCATTGCATTTATGACTGCTCAGTGACTGTCATTACCTGCACATGACCAATACAATATTGGATCCATCAAAATTTCATCATAAATAATGGAGAAGAGCATAAAATAAAGACTTGAAATTGAAAGAGTAACTACTTGGAAAGAAAGGATTTAGTGGAAGGAGAATGAGGGAAGGGAACAAAGAAAGGACTGGGAGAAGATGACAATGTGTATTATGTACATGTAATAAAAAGTTGTCAAAAGTTTAAAAGACATTGGTGAAATTAAACATTAAAGTTTTAGACAAAGAAGAGGAAGAGATGTAATTACAGTAGGCACTATTGTGGACCCATTCTCATTTTTTTTTAAGATGAAGAAGAATATAAAACAGTTGTTGAGCTAGATGTGGTGGTGCAAGCCTTTAATCCCAGCACTTGGGAGGCAGAGGTAGGAGGATTGCCATGAGTTCGAGGCCACCCTGAGAATTCCAGGTCAGCCTGAGCTAGAGTGAGACCCTACCTCAGAAACCCCATCCCCCCAAAAATAAACAGTTGTTGATTACTCTGTTAGGAAAGCTTTAGTGGAGGGAGATGAGGGACATCTAAGGTCACCAAGAACATCTATGTAGAAAGTGAAGCTCAAATTCTGTACCTTAGCCTGATACATTTCATTTGAACTTGAACGCATGAGGGTACTGTTTAAAATGTACTTTCCGAGCTGGAAAGATATCTTAGCATTGAGACACTTGGCTATTAAGACTAAGGACCCAGATTTGACTCCACAGATCCCATGTAAGCCAGACAGTGCGATGCATAAGCACAAGGTCATGCATGCCCACAAGATGGCATATGTGTCTAGAATTTGATTTCAGTGGCTAGAAGTCCTGCAATCCAGTTCTTTCTCTTGCTTTCTGTCTCTCATAAAATAAATAATAAAATTTTAAAAATATTAAAATGGGGATGGAGAGATTGCTTAGTGGTTAAGATGCTTTCCTGCAAAGCCTAAGGATCCATGTTTGACTCTCCAGAACCCACATATGCCAGATGTTTGTCAAATGTGAGGCAAGTGTAAGGTCATACATGCCCACTAGGTGGCACAAGCATCTGGAGTTAGATTGCAGTGGCGGAGGCCCTGGTGGAGCCAATCCTCTTTCTTCCTCCCTCCCTCTCTCTCTCTCTCTCTCTTTCTCAAATAAAAAGAAAATATTAAAATGGAATCTTTCTCTCATAAATAGATAACTAAATAAATTATTTTTTAAAATGTACTTTCTGTTTAAGGGATAGCCTTTCAAACCATTGATTATCTACCAGTTAAGATAGCCTGTGGAAAAGAGTGGCAACTTATGTAAATTATTCAATACAGGTTTCTCATAATATTAATTCTCAATGTGTCTTTGTCTGTTGGATATGAAATACTCCTAACTTTCATCATAGCTTTTTAGTCACTTTGTGGATTTACCACTATTAAAAAAAATGGTTATTTATGGGGCTGGAGAAATGGCTAAGCAATTAAAGGTGCTTTCTTACACAGTCTGACTGCCAAGGGGGATTCCCTTCCACCCATGTAAAGCCAGATGAACAAAGTAGCACATGTGTCTGGAGTTTGTTTGCATCAGTGGTAGGCCCTGGTGTACCCAAACTCACATTCTCTCTCTCTCTCCCTATCTCAAAAAATAAATAAATAAGTTTTAAAAAGCATAACTGTATCCTAACAACCTGTGTTATAGTTTAGCAGAGATTTTTGCAATAAATTATAATTTTAAGATTAAAAAAAAGCCTTAAACATTTATGATAATCTTCAAAATAATTTAGCTTTTCAAGTATGGAGGGAGAACATAGATATGTGAATAATGAAACTTGACATTCTTTTTTTAATTTAAGTTTTTATTTTTGAGAGAGTAAGAGAGAGAGAGAACTGGTGTACCAGGGTATCAGCCACAACAATCAAACTCCAGATGCTTGAGCCTAGTAATGGGCATGTACAACCTTGCTTTTGCCTTTATGCATCTGGGTTATGTTAGATTTGGACAGTAGAACATGGGTCCTTAGGCTTCCCAGGCAAGTGCCTTAAGTGCTAACCCAGCCCAAACTTGACATTCTTAAAGAGCATCAACAAGAATGTAAATGGATTTATACTTGTAAAAATTAATTTATGATATTAAACACATATTAATATGAAGTTAAGTGATTCCATTATTTAGAAACTATTTCTTCATTTAAGCCAGAAATAGAAATTATATGAAAATATTTAAATTCTTTTTCTTTTAGTATAAAGAATTTTCAGTCTTCATTGCCTCACTCTAAACAACAGATCCTTTTTCATATTTAATTTTAACATCCGAAGATAGGCAAATGTCATATGAGGATAAAATGCCCATTACTTATATATAATATTGTGGGAAACTTAACAAAATAGAAACTGTTAATCTGGGGCCCACTGTCTTCTAATTAAAACAGCAGCAAAATAATTCACATAGATTTTATAGTTTAAGAAAAAAAATTGCAGTTTTTTTTCCAGTCATCCACACAGACTATTGAATATTAACGTCTTTGGCTTATTATTAAATGTGTATTATGCCTCATTTTCATCAAGGGACCTCTCCAGACAAGACACCTCATTTACTTACTAAAATCTATGAAAATTTAGTGGCTATTTACTTCCATGTCAGGATATATAAACACTTTGATCTCATTTTCCACTGGAGCTTTCTACAAGGACTACTCTTTGAAATAAAAGTCCATACTGATGGCTTAGAGTAAAGAGCTACAGAGGAGAGTTGATGATGTAAAGTATATCTTAAACTAATTCTCATATATAACCAACATTTAACACATTTAAAATATTACAGACTTACATAAGTACTTTAACAACTCATGTTTCTGGCAGGTGATATAATAAATAGGCTCCCTTGGTTAATAAGACAGTTCAGCCATTCACCTAGAAACTAATTGCAAAACATCTTAACATAAACTGCTATATTTGTGAATGTGTGTATGTAAAGAAAAATTCTCATTTCTGCTTTAACCTTATGTTATAAGGAAAATTGAAACGTTTTGTTTTTGGTGTCAAGAAACTGTTGGCAAATATTCCTGAAGAATTTAATGGGTACCAATGTATTGCCAACAGTAGCAAGTTATGCTTATAATTATCCCTAATGGGAACAGACTCCTTCAGTGGTTTATCAGGATAACTATTATGCATTCTCAAGTGTCACTATGGGAACAGTTGTACCACAATGTGGTTTAGAATCCAATAAGATTAAAAAAAAAAAAAAGATACAAGAGTAGAGATGCATTCTTCCCAGGGTGGCTACAAACTGACTCTATTTAATGCAGAAAATCAGTGCCATGTTTCATCAGCAAAAGCAGCCTCTCTCTGCCCATGAAGTGCCCCAGGCAGAGTAATTTTAGGCCTGGATTTGGATGGTTACATTCAAAGATCTGTTCATTGAACACATATTCTAGGATATTCTGTAAGGAAGCTCTGTTATACATTTATAAATATTGCAGTTTTGCTTTTCATTAATCATTCTAGAGAAGGGAAATGAAAAATCATAGGGGCCCCAAATGAAAATTACACAATCTGAAATATGTCACATGTTTATGCCATATAGCATACCTATTATTAATTTTACAAAAATATTTATTTATTTGTTGGAGAGAGAGAGAGAGAGAATGTGCCAGGGCCTCTTGCCACTGCAAACAAACTCCAGACAAGTGCCACTTTGTGCATTTGGCTTTACATGGTACTAGGGAATTGAACCCAGGCCATCAGGCTTGGCATGTAAGCACCTTTAAGCACTGAGTCATCTCTCTAGCCATATTATTAACTTTAAAAGAGCATTTCTAGGATATGAACTACACACACATTAATTTGTATGGGAGTAGTCCTGAGGTTGTGATGCTCCAAGCAATGTTTCATTTCCTACTTTTACACTGCTTTTTAACTATTGAGAATACAAATGACATATTAATAAATATAAAGCACAAGTGGATCCATTTTACACATGTCAGTGCCCAATCAAGAACTTAGTGTTATTTGGGACAAATTATTCTGGGGAAATAACAATATTTTATGATCATTAAAATTCCTATAGTCTAATAACCTATCTTCCATCAAATTGCCATTACAAATGTAACTATCTTTAAAAGGTACAGCCATTGAAAATAAAGTTTTGGTATAAAGAGATACTACAAGGAATTAATGAGTAGTGACATATTTTTAAGGGAAAAAACTTAGGGAGATCATAACTAAGAACACTGATTGGTAACACCTGTGTGGCCCTCTATAGCTACCAAAATAGTCTTTTGATATAATAAAATTGCAGTGTTCATGGACTATTTCCCCCCAGTTTCAATTCATCCAGTGTCTAATCAATACGTCCCTGAATTCACCTTTTAACAGGTGTCATGTCATGTTACTTGCCCAACACTCCCCTAATGGTTACTTTGTGATACTAGATATAACACAAAGACAATTATGAAAATACATTTTTATTGGTGGTCCCCCTTTCATTGTAAATACTGTGTGCCATGCATGCCTTTCTATCTTTCAGATTTGTTGGCCAGATGAGGTCTTGATTACATAAGCATTACCAGCTACAACAATGCTAGAATGTCTCTTCATTAGAAGGTAGGAAAATGACTAAAGGTTATCCACTTCCCAAGGAGGGTACATTTCTAAGATTCCCACATGAATATTTATAACTGGATTCAAGCTCACTGATGTTTCTACATCAAATATCCTTATTCTCTGTTAGAATGCTACTTTAATATTTTCCTTCACATACTAGTTCTCTAAGGAATGGCTGAAGGTTGTCTTTTTCATTTACACTAATTTTACTACTTCAACTCCTTATTCTTTAATTAATTTATTTATTTGCAAGCAGAGAGAGAGAGAGAGAGAGAGAGAGAGAGAGAGGAGAGGAGAGATAGAAGAGAGGCAGACAGAGAGAGAATGGCCACGCCAGGGCCTCCAGCCACTGCAAATGAACTCCAGATGCATGTGCCCCTCATGCATCTGGTTTACATGGGTCCTGGAGAATCAAACAGGATCCTTTGGCTTCACAGGCAAACACCTTAACTGCTAAGCCATTTCGCCAGCCCCTAATTCAGCTCCTTTTTAAATTTTCTCTTTTTGCAAAGCATTGGAAAATATAATTCCCAAAACAAACATATACACATGTGTACATACACCACACATCACACACTACACATACACATAAACATCCACATACCCAGACAATGGAAAGAAAACAAAACAGAAATATTTATGATTATTTAATCAGAAAACATACTGTAAAACATTTTTGAGTTCTCACTCCTCCTTCCACAGCAAGCCTAATGAGCAAATATATAGAACATAATTGCACTAGGAAGGTTGTTTATCAATTTCAATATGCTAAAAACTAATTATTCTAAAAGTGCTACTAAAGTTGTACTGGTGTTGATGGAGCCTGTAATGATGTCTTCCTTGCATGAAAAGACCATAAACAAATCATTGCAGCCCTACACGCACAGTAATTTTTGGTTGTAGGGGGACAATTCTTTTTTTGGCACACTGAGCCTCCAATCCAAGCATTAAAACCCTGCTTAATCATAAAACCATATGCTGCAATATAATTTTTATATTAACTGTTTTATAAAATTAATAAATAAGTGATTGGATATTATAGTAAAATGGTGACTGACTATATTCCTATATAAATGCTATGAAACAAATCTTATTATACTAAACCTACATCACAGTTGTCCTAGTATATTTGCACAAATAATCCAAATTCTAAATCTATTTTTTGACAAATGTTTAACTCAATATATTAGATCACATGTCAATAATAACCTTGAAGACCATTTTGTGGAGATTGGCAAATTTGTGAAAATAAATGATTGTATCAGTTACTTTCTCATGACTAAGCTTAACTATACAACCAAAAATCAATCTAAGAAAGGTAATGTTTATTTCAGCCTTTAGTTACAGGGTACAGTTCGTCTTGGCAGGAAAGGCAAGGCAGAGGAGATGGTCACATTCAGTCCAACAGTGAGGAAGCAGATTGGAGTGATGAATACATAACATTCAGCCAGCTGCTTCATTTTAAAAGGACAGGAACTCAGTCCTTGGAAGGGTGCTGCCTGTAGTTAGTGTGGATCTTCCCACCTCAGCTAGAAAATCCCTCACAGACAGGACAAAAGGGTTGTTTCTTGGTCGATAATCAGTTCTGTTATATTGACACTCAGAGATTAACCATCACAATGGCTATATGTTTTTTTGTTTGTTTGTTTGTTTTCTTTTCTTTTCTTTTGTTTGTGGAAGATGGAGACCTTGGATTTGTTGAAAAAAAGAGAGAGAAAAAAATAGTCATGTGTTAAATCAAATATGTGTTCATTCCTCATGTTAGCATGGAAGTCCTTTCCAAGACCTCTGCTTCAACAGGGCTGTCCTGCTCATTGCCTGTTCTGTTGTGCATGGTGACAGTCTTTCTTCCTCACTTGATTGAATATCCCTATTTCAGACTGGAAAGTAACTGTCTTTGTTTTAATACAAGGATAAACAATCACTGGATATAGTTGAACATGAAAACTTGTTAGAAAATCAGGTTTATTAGAAGAAATCAGCCCCTCAAATTGATGAAGGGATAACCAAACAGTAGAGGACAGGCATTATCTAGAGTTTGGGAAGTGGAAGATAGGCAGGGAGCTGGAGGGGCAATGAAATCATCTACAGCGAAGGAAGCAGAGTACATAGTGGGTACTGGAAATGCTTCAGTTCTCAGCAGCTTAAAAATTGTTTAGGTTTGGTTTGGTTTGAAGAGTTAGAATGGACTTTATTAAAACAAATGTGCTTTTTGTCATAAAAGTGCTGATGATGCTTTCTATCAGTGGAGATTTTACAGATATGATGGCATCTGCACTATTTACTCTAGGAAACACACGAAACCCTAACAAGCTCTGCCCAGAAATGATTTGACAAACTACACAATATGTCTCAATGTTATTTCACTAGAAAAATCATTTGTCAGTTCCGTGTGGATGCTTCAGCATCCCTTGACAGCTATGATGGTTTTCATTCATTACATAGCTCAAGGATAAAAATCTGCTCATCAGTTGCCAGAACAATCACTTATCCTATTAACAAATTGAACTAAGAAAAACCATTTTTTTCAAAGAAATATATATTTAACATGTAGTATTCTCATGATAATTTACCCTAATAATACTATATGAATTTGAGTGTTTGTGCTACATAGAAGAAAATGGGGCCTGTGGGATTGCTCATGATTAAAGGCAGTTGATTGCAAAGCCTGTTGGCCTGGATTATAGTCCCCAGTACCTACAAAAAGCACGCATGCATCTGGAGTTTGTTTGCTGTGGCAGTATGCCATGTTGCACCCATTCTCTTTCTTTCTCTCCCCTTGTAAATCAATAAATAAACTTAAAGAAAAAGAACTTGATTAATATGTATACAAAAGTAAAATCATTCCATTTCATCAATAGATTATCAGCATGTGTCTGAGTATAGGCAAAATGAAATAAAAATGTTTCCCCTTCCTGGACGTCCCGGTAAGATGGTGGCATAGGAGTCACACCAAACCAGCTTAGGGAGGGTTTAAGCAAAACCACAGCAAAATACATTCTTCTTCTGAAAACTGAAGGTGTATTGTTGTACCCAGTTTGCGGTGCCCCCAGTGACCACCAAGGATGACCAGACACGTATGCAAAAGCAAAGAGCTTTATTTCGAGTTTAAACTCGGTCTCTTGACTTAACCAACACAGTGGATTTGTGCAAGAGCCCCGTGAAGCAGAAGAGCAGGTTTTTTTTGTGTTTTTTTTTTTTTTTTTTTTTTTGCAAGCTTAGGGGGTTTCCAGGTGGGCATACATCTGGTTGTTTAACATTTACATCAGTCTGAGATGTTTGCTAGCTATTGGTGGGTCCCGTAGGGACTTTTGGCTTGTATCCACAAGAATGCTGACCCATTTTTTTAGATGTGGTTTTAGGGGCTTACCAAGTTATCTCTGATTGGCTCTGTCTAGGGGCTTTTGGTCTTGGTATTCTAGGGGGTTTCCAACTCGTCTCTGTTTGGCTTCTGCCTAGGG
Source organism: Orientallactaga sibirica (assembly GCA_036365145.1). Lineage (NCBI taxonomy): Eukaryota > Metazoa > Chordata > Mammalia > Rodentia > Dipodidae > Orientallactaga > Orientallactaga sibirica. The sequence goes on from JAEOAD010000509.1 coordinate 9,771,095, forward strand.
GCTTTTAGCTTGTTATAGCAACCTTATGGTTTTTCCAGTAACTGCTTGTTCTGCTTTCCATTCTGGGAACCTGTCACTGAGGCCTACAGGGTGGCGGAGGCCTGTCATGATGTCACTCTAGCTTTTGGGACTTTCACTATAAGTTATTATCGGCTACAGCAGAGAATCAGGAGAACCAAGATTCACCAGAAAGGAGGAAACCAGCCAGAATCCCACCAAGGTGTTTGTGGCCCTGATCTGTGTGGATCCCTGAACCAGCTCAGCCCTGAAGCACTGAGCAACAGAAGCAGAGACCAAACAAGGGGATTTTCCAACTTCCTCAGCCTCCTTGCAAAGTCAAGAAACCTGAAGGGGAAACAGCAGAGACAGCTGCTTAACAATTGGATATAGGCAGGACCAGCTGAGAAGTTTCAGTACAACTCAAGGGTTCCTGCACTTTCCCATCCCCCAACTATCAAAACTGCAAACCTTTGGAGAACTCATTCAGCCCCTGGTGGCAGGACATCCAGCACAGCTTATCAGGACACCAGATCCACAGCACAACATGGAGGGATTGAGGTGGGCACTGAGAACAGGTAATACTGAAGCCACCCCAAAAGATAAGAAGGCTGACTGAGAAAAAGGCAGTACATAAGCCTGAACTGGAAATGCTAATCTCTCTTTCCATGTCAGGGCAGGTTATAGGACACATGTCTGTGGTTGGCTTTGTCATTCTCATTTAAACTGTATTTGGGGGTTGACTATTATTGCCTTTGATGCTTTCAGATTCATAGGGCTTTTGTCTTTTTCTTCTGTCATTATTAGAGGCAGGGTCTGATTCAGACTCAGGCTGACCTGGAGCCCATTTCAGAACAGAAATCTCAGCCTCCTAGTTGACAGGATTATGGATGTAGAGGAAAACACACCCTTAAGGACTTTGGCTTTATAAGGTTATGTTTGTCTTAATCCCCACACTTGCATACTCTGTGCAGGTTTTTATTGAGTGTGTATATTGTTCAGTTGAAGTTTAGAATTTGCCAGTAAATTGCATCACCCAGCCCACTAGAATACTGGAATAGAAGGGAAATTCAACACCTAGGATTACTTCTGTTGTTGGATTGGAGTACAAGAGCTGCACTTGGCATATTGAACTCCTTCTCTGAAGGTACATAAAGTTAGATTTCCAAGACTAAGAGCACTGCAAGTAACACCCAAGCATCAAATCTACCCAGATGCAAAAATCACTACATTCTTGTATTCTTTTATTATGATACAAGAAACACAAATTTAACAAATACAGGAAAATTGAAATAATCCCTTTACTCTATCTGACCACAGTGAGATTAAACTACAAATCAGCAACAAGAAAAATTACAGAGCATACAGAAATTATTGGAGATTAAACAGTACACTATTGAATTATGAATGAGTAACTGAAGAAATAAGAACAAATCAATAAATTCATAGAACCAAATGATGATGAGAATGCAACACACCAAACCTTTGGGACATAATGAAGGCAGTCCTAAGATGTAAATTTATAACTCTAAGTGCCTATATTAAGAAATTAGAAAGTTCACATGTAAAGAATTTAATACTTCACCTTCAGGCCTTGGAAAAAGATGACAAGGCAAACCTAAAATCAGTAAACTGAAAGAAATTATAAAGATTAGGACAGAAATTAAGAAAATAGTAGCCAAATATCAATCCAAAGAATCAATGGAACAAAGAGTTGGTTTTTTGCAAGGACTGACAAGATTTATAAATCTTTAGCAAATCTGACCAGAAGAGAGAAGAGACAAAAATTAATAAAATTAGAGATGAAAAAGGCACCATTACAACAGATACCAAAGACTTCAGAAAATAATAAGGATATTCTTCAAGAATATATACACCTCTAAGATTTAAAATCTGGAAGAAATGGATGATTCCCTTGGTTCATATGACCTGCCAAAATTAAATCACAAGGAGATAAACTATTTAAATGAACATATAACAAGTACAGAGATCTGAGCAGTTATAAAAAGTCTCCCAACTAAAAAGGTTCCAGGCCCAGTTAGATTCACTGGTGAATTTTACCAGACCTTTGTGGAAGAACTAATACCACTGCTTCTCAAACTTTTCCATAAAATAGAAAAGGGATTCCTGCTATGAAGCCAGCACCACTCTGATACCAAAACCAGACAAAGACAGAACAGAAAAGAAAACTGTAGACCAATCTCCCTCATGAACATAGATGGAAAAATTCTGAACAAAATACTGGCAAACAGAATATAAGATATATCAGAAAGATTATTCACCCTGGCCAAGTAGGCCTCATCTCAGAGATGCAGGGATGCTTCAACATATGCAAATTGATAGATGTAATACATCATATAATTGGTGTAAAGGACAAAAATCACATGATCATCTTACTAGATACAGAAAAGGCATTTGACAAAATCCAACATTCCTTTATGGCAAAAGTCCTACAGAACCTGGGAATAGAAGGAACACAACTCAACATAATAAAGGCTATTTATGACAAACCTATAGCCAACATAATTTAAAATGGGGAAAAACTTGAAGGTTTTCCACTAAAATCAGGAACAAGATAAAGGTGCCCACTGTCCCCACTCTTATTTAATATAGTACTGGAAGTCTTAGCTATAGCAATAGAAGGAAGAGACAATCATAAAAGAGATAAAAATTGAATTGTAAAGAAAGAGATCAAATTATCATTATTTGCAGATGATATAATCTATACCAGCAAACAGTTAGATCATATAAACAATTTTAGCAATGTAGCAGGCTACAAAATAAATACACAGAAATCAATAACTTTTCTATATACTAACACTAAACATACAGAGGATGAAATCCAGTAATCACTCCCATTCACAATTGTCTGAAAAAGAAAAAGTATTTTGGAATAAATTTAACCAAGAAGTAAAGGAGTCCAACATGAAAACTTTAAAACCCTCAAGCAAGTAATTGCAGAATACACTAGGAAATGGAAAGACATCCCATGTTCTTGGACTGGAAAAATCAATATTGTGACAATGTCAATCTTACCAAAAACAATCTACACATTTCATGCAATTCTCATTAAAATTCTAATGGTATTCTTCACATAAATAGAAAAAAAAATCCTAAAATCCATTTCTAAGCACAAAAAAACCTCAAATAGCCAAAACAATTTTCAGCAACAAAAATAAGGCTGGTGGTATCATCATACCCAATTTTAAGCTACATTACAAAGCCATAGTAACAAAAACAGCATGGTACTGGCACAAAGACAGACATGTAGATTAATGGAACAGAATAGAGGACCTAGATTTTAATCCAGGAAACTATTGCCATGTGATTTGGGACAAAAATGCCAACAAAATTCATTGGAGAAAAGACAGCCTCTTTAATAAGTGGTGCAGGGAAAATTGTGTATCTATATGTAGAAGGATGAAAATAGATCCTTTTCTCTCTCCATGCACAAGAATCAAGTCCAAAGGTTAAATATCAGACCTGGAACTCTGAAAGTGCAAAAGGAAAATGTAGGGGAAACTTTTCAACATATTGACATAGGCAATGACTTTCTGAATATAACCCCAGTTGCTCAGGAAATGACACTACTAATCAACCACTGGGATCTCATGAAATTACAAAGTTTTGGGGCAGCAAAGGAAACTGTGAGTAGAACAAAGAGACAACCTACAGAATGGGAGAAAATCTTTGCCAGCTATACATCTGACAGAGGATTAATGTTCAGAATATACAAAGAACTCAAAAAACTAAAAAATCAGAAACCAAACAACCCAATTAAAAATAGGCTATGGAACTAAATAGAGAGTTCTCAAAAGAAGAAATACATATGGACTGTAAATAACTAAAAAAAAATAAATAGTGTTCTACATCCTTAGCCATTAGGGAAATGCAAATTAAAACTAATTTGAGATTCTATCTCAATACTGTCTGAAAGGCTACCATCAAGAAAACAAATGGCAATAAATGGTGGTGAGGATGTGGAAAAGAGAGAACAGTTCTTATACACTGTTGGTAGTAATGTAGTCTGGTCCAGAGGTTCCTGAGATTGAAAATCAAATCAGTGGAGGTTCCTGAGATATATCCAGAAAATCAATTTACTATGCACAACAATGACTCAAGCTTATATATACAGATGAATGGATTTACACAATGGAATTTTATTCAGTGGTAAAGAAAAAATGAAACCGGGCCCAGATAGAAAAGGGTGACCATGCAGGTGGACAGACATGTAGTATATATGTAAGTAGATGGATAGATTAATGAGGGCCAGTTTCTGTCTGGTCAATTGCATTCAGGATATTGTGAAAGCAATGATTACTTTTATGGATAATGGCACACCCATAAGTCATTGTTATTGGAAAAATTAAGCTGGAGCTGAGTTAGCCAGGAGAGTCCCTGAAAACAAGGCTCCTGTTTTCTCAACAGAAATAGACAACAATCTCTCAATAGATCACCTGAGAGATATTAAGGCATGCAGCCTTATGAGAGACAGAAGCCATCAGTGGTTAAAACAGTGGATACTGCAAGTTTCAAGTATGGCAAGCCAAGCCAAATGAGCCAACAGGTGCAATAGTGTCCTGTCTGTTATGGGGAAACTAACTGCTCTCTCATTAGACTGGAAACCTGCTCTATGGGAGGGAATATATGCCTGGTACTGAAAATCTAACCAAAAGCCTATGGTGGGGAAGGTCATGAGTGTTAGGAATGTAATGCCTGTTCTTGTCTGGCTAAATGCATATATTCTGCTCACCAAACTCCCCTGTAAGCACTTTACTTAATGTTCATACCCATATATTAATGATAGCCTCACTTTTGGTTAGAGAAGCTTCTCTTTTCAGATGGTGGTGACCATTGGGATGACCCAAAAGGCACCATAGTGCTGAGAAGACATGACAGAGAAATGTTCAGCACTGAAATATCCCTATCACACCCTCCAAGGCTCAGGGTCCATTGCAGAAGAGGTAGTGGAAAGAATGTAAGAGCTTAAGGAAGAGTAAGATTGCTTAGAATGCAATTGACCAGACAGAAACTGGCCTTGATATCCATGACCTATCAGTGCCTAGCACTATCTCCACAAGACCCTCATTATAGGAGGAAAAGATGATGACATCAAAATAAAAGAGAGACTAATGGAGAGAGGGAGGGGATGCGATGGAATAGATTTGTGAAGGGGAAAGTGGGGGAGTGGAGGGAATTTTCATGGGTTATTGTCTGTAAGTATGGAAGCTGTCAATAAAAAGGAAAAAAAAAAATCTCCCCTTCCTAAATTTAGTTACTTTTCTTATCACTGGAACCAAGTCCCTGAAAAGAAGAAACTTAAGGGAAGAAAGGTTTATTGTGGCTTACAGTTAAAATGGATACAGTTCATCAAGACAATGAAGAGATGGTGTGGGGATGAGAGTAGGAGGGGCTATGAAAACAAGGGCATGAGGCTGCTTCTACATATCTTCTGGGATGAAAGAGTAGATCATGAGAATTCTATCCCATATCTCATTTTCTCCTTTTCCCTTTTTATTTAGTCCAGGATCCCATAACATTTTGCTTACCTTCAGGGTGACTCTTCCTCACCCCCCAGAAAATTATCTCTTGAACAAGCCTCACAGAATACATAAAAGTGGGCCTCAATAATTTCATGTGTTTATTAATCCAATAAAATTGACAAGAGAAATTTATAATCTCAAGTCTCTTATCAATATGATACTTAAACATGTCACCTTAAATGATAACAAACTTTCCATAATCTATGAAGTCTCACTTTTCTCTTAAATTATACATTTAGCCATCACTAAGAATCCCCAAAACACTTTTTTTTATTTTTTTTATTAGCTATGGACATACTTAGTATGGAAACAACACATATTGATACCATCCTTCCCCTCATGCCTGCCCCCTTTCCAAAGAGGCCATCCTCATCGGGGATGCAGTTTATCCCCATGGAGATTGTGGGTTATGCATTGTGGGAGCAGCAGTAAGTTATTGGAGAGAGGCAATGCCTCTGGACATAATGTTCCAACTTGTGGCCCTAACAATCTTTCTGGCCCCTCTTCTGCAAAAATCTCTGAGCCATGTTGGGTGAGTTTTACATCTATTTCATTGATGGGCTTTTAGGAGCCTCTGGATCTCTGCTTTGTAGGAGTTGAGTGTTCTCAGGATCTGTCTCCTTCACTGTGGCACTGCTTATCAGGTTCACCAAGAGAGCAACACTCTTGCTCATCTCCCTAGTTCCTTTGTGGTTTCAGCTAGAGCCAGGCTGAAATGCAATGGGTCACTCAGTTATCTCCTTAGGTCCTGCTCCTGTCTGAAAAAGAGAAGCAGATTTACCCAGGGAGAGTGAAGTCAGCACTGGTTAAATGGGATAAGTATTATTAATTTAGAGAGAATTTGATGGGTGTAGTCCCTCTTTTAGCCCAAGCTTGATACTGGAGAGCAAAATCATTGTTTGAACATGATTCTAACTTGTTTCCCAGTTCCACTGAGCAAATCTCTTAGCCAATCAGAAAGCTATTGGTTACTCACCATAGAATCCCCAAAATCTTTACAATCTCAACACAAAGTTCTAAGTCTCTTGTGAGACTCAAGTCATCCTTTTATCTCTGAGTCCCTGTATGATGAAAAACTAATTGCTATACTTTTAGCTAGACATGGAAATACATGCCTATAATCATAGAACTGAAGTAGAAATTCTGAAGTAAAATAGTGGCCATGAGTTCAAGGCAAGCCTTGGCTATAGAGTGAGATCTAGGTTAGCCTGGGCTAGAGTGAGACTCTACTAAAAATAAAAGAAAAAAAAAGAAAAAAGTTGCATACATTCAATATACAATAGAACAGAATAAACATTCCCATTCCAAAAGGGAGGAATGGCACCATAGCAAGGAAAGACTGGACCAAAGAAAGACTAAATCCCAGAAGTTCAAGCCACAAACCCTGAAGCTTCATGTCCAGCATCTGGGCCTTGTGTGGCATCAGGTGGAATCTGACAGGCTTGAGTAGCATACCTTTTTCAGCTCTAACAAAACACATGGCTTTGTCCCCTCAGTGCATGCAGATACTCTCCAACATCCCATATGCATCACATGTAGTCACCCTATGGATTCTGTTCCAGGTTTGGCTTTGAATTCAAAACTTCACACATAGCTCAGTCAAGAGCTCCATTTAGAAGATTCAACACTGCGACATGCAACCTGGCTGTAGTGGCTTTCTGCAAGATGGTCAAGCCTCTATGGAACCATATTTATTGCATTTTGCATGCCAACAACAACTATTAACCCAGGTGCTCTCTTTGTTCAATTACTGTTTGTAAATGAAAGTTTTTCAAATGAGTTTGCATTTTCATGAGCTTTAGCCTTACATGGAGGAGGCCTTTTCCTCAAGGCACCTTTCCTATTGCCACAGTGAGAACTGCATCTTTAATAATTATAGCTGCTTTATTTCCACCATGTTGACTGCAACTTTGTTGGTTTCAAGCTCCTTTATTCACCATATTGCATATTTTACACCCTTTAATCTCTATTTCTCAGTCAAAGCAATGAGCAGTAACCATGCCACACCATGAATTATATGTTGTTATGAAATTTCCTTTAGCAAACATCTTGGTGTTTTACTTCTGTTTTTAATTCAGCTTCACTCAAATTGTCAAAGCACAGGCAAAAACAGCCATGTTTTGGCCAGCTTCTAACATGAATGGCCTCATCTCCAATTCCGATAGAATCCCTGTTCACTTCTGAAACCACATGAAGCAACCCTCCACATTCCACGTTACTGTTCATTTCTGATTTTCTGCATTCCCACTAGAATGCCTATTAAACTTTATGTATAGTACTCTAGGGTTTCTCTCACCCTAATCACAAAACACTTCCAAAGTCCTCCTACAAATCAGCTCCAAAACCACACAAACCACATGGTAAGTTTGGTCATAACAATATCTTGAATACTAGGAACTAATTTTCTGTATAGGATACTTTTCCTGCAGCATTCACTAAGTACCTTGCAAGAAGCAACTTAAGAGGAGAGGATTGATTTTGACATACAGTTTGATGAAATGAAGTTCACCATAGCAATGCAGGTAGAATGGTGAGTGCTAGAGTTCAAGAAAACTGCCTTTTCTGTCCATCCCCTTGCAAGAGGTGTGCCAAGGACCAAACAATCACTTTTTACTGTGAAACAAATTGACTAAGCCTTCTTGTAACGGGGCTTGGATAAAATAAAACTGACTACTGCTCTCACAACATATGACCCCCAAACCCATGGACAATACCTGCAACCCCACAGAGGAGGGTCCTCAGTGGCATGGGGGCAGGGATGAAGGAAAAGACTATATCAACACATGATATATCCATACAAATTATGTTGTTAATAAGAAAATAAAGTGAATTGTCCTTCTAGCCATAACCTGCTGTCCTCTTTTGGGATGTGGTAAGTTAAAACTTATTCTCCAAAAGAGTTTTTGGAGATATTTCAGAGAACCCTAATAAGTGGCCATGAAAATCATAAACAAAAAGGGAATACCTCCGTGTCACATAGACCTGGCTCACAGTTCCCCTCTTCCACTTCCTGAAAGCCTTTTAGATCTTCTAGGTGCTGACCCATCTTTCCCTTTTATTTCATATCTTTCCAGTGTCTCATGGCATTAAAATAGTCTTGGATCCAAGAAACTGTCTGGGTCCTCTGTTGTGAACCCCAAACTGGACAGTGAAAAGGAATTACAGCTCTGGCTGCAAGAGCAGGGGGGAGAAGATTATTCACATTTCAGTTGATCCAAAGAACAGAACAAGCAGGATGACAGCCCTCAGCTGGCTTTTATTTTAATTTTTCCTCTTCTTAATTTACATAGAGATCCTAGCCCATGGGATAGTGCCAAATACATTAAAGGTGGGTCAATTAACTCTGAAAATTCTCTCACAGACTCAAAGATAAGCTTCATTTGTGCCCTAGATCTATCTTTCTTTTTGTCCTTCTTTCTTTCTTTCTTTCTTTCTTTCTTCTTTCTTTCTTTCTTTCTTTCTTTCTTTCTTTCTTTCTTTCTTTCTTGTTTTGGTTTTATGAGGTAGGGTCTCATTCTAGAGCAGGCTGACCTGGAATTCACTCTGTATTCTCAGGGTGGCCTCCAACTCATGGCGATCCTCCTATCTCTGCTTCCTGAGTGCCTGGATTAAAGGCATGCACCACCACTCCCGGCTCCTAGATGTTTCTTAATCCAACAAGTTTACACTAGAATTTAACTAACACCCATCTTTCAAGACACATTTCTCTACTTTTTACTGCTTCTTTATTTATTTATTTATTTATTTATTTTGCTTTATATTTATGTCATGTTAAAGGGAGGCTACTTGCAATGGTGGTAAATATCTCAACTGCAGCTCTAGGCATCCTTGCTTTAAGTTTCATAATCAAAGCTGTTAAGGAGAGAGCCTCCTGCCAACAGTTCTAATAAAGTTCAGTTAACCATGATTGATTCATTTGCTCATAACGAAATTTTTGAACCACTCACTCAGGCTAATTATGCCTCAATTATGTGTGTAACTTTCTGATTGCAGTTTGATAGTGTATATATGTTAATGAGAGATTCCGTAAGAAAAAGTGGCTATTGAATACAAGTACTTTCTCATGTGTGGGGAATGGGGGTTCAGGGTGTGGTAGATCACAGCTATTAACATAAAGAGATAGCAGTTGTGTCAGTATGACATTACTATAACAAAACAACCAAGATAATAAAGTTAGGAAAGGGAAAGAGTATTTTGGTCCCACTTTTGGCGGTTTCAAGCTCTTTTCTCTTGGACCTGTAGCAAGGAAGAGCATCCTTGGTGAAAACATTTGATGAACTAGGGAGTTGCTCACCTCACAGCCTTGCTCACAGATCCACTAGACCCTAACTCTAAAGTGTTTCCATTACCTCTCAATAGTGCCAAGCTGAGAACTAGGCTTTTAACACATGGACCTTCCAGTGGCATTTAAGAACTGACTTTAAAGCAGCTGTGTAGACAAAAATAGTCTGAGTATTCAAAAGTGTATTAGGATACAGAGTAAGCATATCAAGAATACTGAAGTAATCCCTGTAATCATCAATCCTTTAAAGTTCAATAATGATGGCAAGAGAGAGATATCTCAATGGTTAAAGACACTTGCATGCAAAGTCTGATAGCCAAGGTTTGAGTCCTTACTACCCATGTAAACCCAGGAATTTAAAGTGCCACATGTATTCATCTGGAGTTTGCTTATAGTGGCAAGAGGCCCTGGAACACCCATACTTATTCTCTGTTTCTCTCCTTCTTGGCCTGTCTGCCTCCCTTTCTCTCTCTCTCTTTCAAATAAATAAATAAAATATTTAAGATCAATACATATGAGAGTTGATCACAAATCTTTTAGGAACTTTTAAGAACTGGTTGGTTTCACCTGTATTGCCTTATGTTATCCTCTGATAACCCCTCTTCTCCACCCCCATTCTACTGAGGGCCCTCCTCAGTGGAGTTGTTGTTATTCACCATGGGATTTTGAAAGCATCAAGTCAGTCTCTATGGAGGGGTGAGGGCAATGTCTCAGGATACTCCTTCTCACACTTTAGCTTTTATAATCTTTTTACCCCCTCTTCTGCTATGTTCCCTGAGCCTTGGCAAATGTATTACCAGTCTACTTTAGTGTTGGGCTCTTTACAACCTCGAGATATGTGAGGAATCCTCAGTGTCTGTGGCAAATTCCCTGGAATATGTTGTCACGATAGCAGTGAGAGTATCACTCATGCTTAAATCACCGCTATAAACAACATAATTTTGAGAAGGAGTTGCAAAATACTTATAGGATTTATTCTTAAGAAATACTTATCTTTTCATTTTGTAAGTAACTGGTATAGTGATATTGTGTTGCTGAGGATTGAACCCAGGTTGTCATACATGCTTGGTAAATGTTCTACCACTAAGGTAGAGCCCAACCACATAGTAACATAGTAATCTTAGCAATTGTATATATTTGTAGTGATAAACGTTTAATCATTTTTATTATTTATTCTAATTTATTCTAATGATTTATACTAGATTTATAATGGGTATTTTTGATATATATATATTAAAATTTGAGCTTGAGTGAGATCCAAATGTAAAAGTTTTGATTTTAACTTTACCATACTTGGTTTCTCCATTCTGTATTGATGGAGAGTGAAAAAATTTCTTCTTGAGCATTTCTGTTAAAAACAGGTATGTTTTAAATCACAGTTCCTTTTAAAGGTTTTATTGTGACATGTTTTCCCATAAAGCCTGAAATAGAAAATAAGTTTCTCTATACAATTTCTCATGCCTTCTCCCTCTGACCCTGTATCTCTCATCATAGTGAGTCACATATTCCTTGCTCCATAACTCAAATCAGCCTCTTAGTCTAACATAATTTATTCAACTTTCTGCTTCATTTCTATCAGTTTAGTTATTCTCTTCCAATTTTCTTTGTTGATAAACTCTTTTAGCCAAACTACACTGTGCTTAGGTTTTTATCAGGGATAGGCTAACCAGATCAAAAACTCAAAAGTATCTATTTCTCTAGGGAAACCAAGGGCTTTGGCAAAAGCCTTAATGTTTTGGAGGCTACTGGCTCAGGGACCATTGCGGAAGAGGGGGCGGATAGAATGGAAGAGCCAAAGGAAGGATATGACCTCTTACTATGCAGCTGCCCAGACAGAAATTGGCCTCGATATCCATGATCTTGCAGTGCCTAGCAATACCTTTGCAAGACCCTCAAAATAGAAGAGAAAGATGATGTCATCAAATTAGGAGAGAGACTAATGGAGAAAGGGAGGGGATATGATGGAGACCGGAGTTCTAAAGTGGAATGGGGGAGGGGAGGGAAATATCAGGTGGGGTTTTTTTGGTATGTAAGATTAAAAGTCAATAAAAATAAAAAAAAAAATTCAAAAGTACATTTTCAGTAACCCTGTTTTCTAAGAATACAAAGTTTATTGACACCAGAGTAGAGTTTCTACTTTTTTTCTTAAAAAATGTTTAATTAAAATTTTGGTGTGTGCTTTTATGGTATAGTATGTGTGGTCTATATGTTAAGTGTTTTTGTATGTGTGCACAGACACACATGCATGCAGCATGTGCTTCTACATTACATTTCTGAAGCCAAGTATCTCACTGAATCACCATTTTTTCAGTTACACTGGCTGATCAGCAAACCCCAGCAATTCTTGCATCTGTCTGCCAATCAAGTAGGGATTAAAAGGGTATACAGCCATATTTGGCTTTTGAACTCATGTCTTTGTGCTTGTACATCAAAATCCTCTTGCCCACTGCACCATCTCTGCAGACCCTTAAGTAATAGTTTTAATAACATAGATAATATGTGTATGTCACACCCATATACATGCTTGAACCCTACTCAAATATATGTGTGCAAAAATAATACAAAAAACAAAAACACTGACTTATGTTTTATGGGCTATTATATTTAGAATACAAAAGAGACTTCAATTGATTATTACTGCGGACTGATTATTCCTATATCATATGGCTTTTTTTTTAAAAATATTTTATTTATTTATTTATTTTTTGAGAGAGAGATACAGAAATAGGCAGGTAGGTAGAGAGAGAGAGAGAATGGGTGAGCCAGGGCCTCCAGCCACTGCAAACGAACTCCAGATGCATGCACCCCCTTGTGCATCTGGCTTACGTGGGTCCTGGAGAATCGAGCCTCGAACCGGGGTCCTTAGACTTCATAGGCAAGCGTTTAACCGCTAAGCCATCTCTCCAGCCCATGGCTTTGGTTTTTTTATACCAGTTTTACATTTTTTATAATGTGCATTGATACTTATGAGAATATAGAAAACTTCTTAAAATAGATTCTGACAGCCATCTTTATAATGTGGAAAGAAAAGAATATATGACATAGTATCTAATTTACCAAAATCTATAAATATTTACAAATGAATTCTTGGTATAGACAGTATTTTGGTATAGTAGTCATACTTCATCTTCTGAAGTATCACAGTTAAAAGGTAGAAATTAAAGTATGTCCTTAAGACAACCTTAACTAACATGTTGAAGATGCTATTGATAGCCACTTTCACTTTTTATTTATTTTTAAGTAAAAGCATCTAGAGGTGATGAAATTATGTTAAAATAAATTCTGGAGCAATTTTGAAATCAAATGTAGCATTAATTGTAATTTTTTAAGATTCCCCATGATCCTTGGGAACATAAATTTTGTGAGGGTTTCCTAAGGTAGCTCCTCTTTTATGTTATAGAAAATAATGTTAAATATATGAAAGACAACACTTCTCTAACCTTATTATTTAAGATCCAGGGGGAATAGTATTAAAATTCCTTGGCCATCTTTCCCCATGATCATTTTTCAAGAGTAAAGTCTTTAATTTTTTTTTATATAATTATATGGGAAAATTAATAATGATAATATATCAAAGAAATGACTACAGTAATAATTTGCTATAAAAACAAAAGTTACAATGACCTTTTCTGAAATCTTAATTTGTCTCAAGTGAATAATATCCCTCACATCCTGAAATTTGAAATTTGCAGTTGGATCACAGATAAGTAACTTAATTTATTTATAAGTCAGTCAGTAAAATGGAAATAGCATAAGAAAACAAGTCCTTTCCTCTGTTCCCTTTACCTATTTTTTAAAACCCAGTGTTGGTGGAATTATATCTTAACAAACCACTTCTCGGACTCTTTTAGGCCAAAGTACAGCCACAGGTTTCTGCAAATAGCTACAGCTACTCTTAGCAAAATATAACCTTGACTGCCCTCTCAGTAAGGATCAGTTCATGATTTCCAGGCACATCCAAGCCCTCAGGGTGGTCTCTCCACTCTCCTCAAAAACATGCTGTCAAAATCCTATATGTTCTGTTAGCCAAATAAATAGCATGTTCTTATTTGCCTCTGTTTATTGGCACTGTGTCAGCAACAACCTCCTTCCTTCTCTACCTACTTGTTTCCATCTCATCCTTCAAATCTCAGTTCAAGTCTGTCTAGACCTATGTCTACACAGAGGACATTTCCTTGTTGAATTGACTGTACTAGTGGTTGCCTGGCCTGGTTAACTGAGAGGAGAGGCTGTGACCTGCTTGCAGATTGACTGATGACATATGCACAGGATTCTAATGAACCTTAAAAGTGGGCAAGTGTGCTCCATGAACTTTTCATTCTGCTCATGTGTGTATGTGTGTGAAAATGATGGAGATGAGGACTACACCTGACTTGCCATAGAAAGGCATTCCAGAAAGCACTGAAATTCCCCACTCTATTGACACTACAGCATCACACCAGTATCAGGGCGATGTTTTATCTCTGTCTACATTGTGACTGCTGCCTTTCTTGTTTTGAATTATCTCTTTCTCGGGAGCCTCTGAAATCTTTGGAAAAAAAAAAAAAGAACTCCAATTTTCAACCCTTTTCCTCTGGCAAATAGTACAATGTATAATACATAAAAGAAAGAAAGAGATGTTGATGGTTGACAGAAGTCAGGGGAATCAAGCCTTAGAGAAAAAAATATAAATCGGCCAGCTTTCATTAGCAGCAGAATGCTGATGAAAACATAAGCCATTAATCGCATTGGCAAGAAAACCGAATTTTGATTCCTTCCAACTGGTTTGTTTAGATTTCATGAAGACTTGGTGGTAGATGCACATTTATTCTTATTTCTTCAATAATCACTTGTGTTTCTATCAGTGTCAAGCATATGGTAAATGTCTCAGTGCAGCCCTGAATTCAAGCACTACTGTGTGTCTTTCAAGGAACGAGGAGAGATAAGAAAACATAAAATATAGGATGAGTATTATAGTGGTAGAAAAATATCAAAAAGTATACTCTAAAGTGCTAATCAGGTTAAAAGTACAGGAAAGGCATATTAGGTAGAAAACTGAATAGACGTAAGCATAAAGGCTAAAGTTGTGGGCCATTATGGGAAATGAGGTAGTACTACTGAGGTGCAGGTGTGAAGCATGGTGTGGACACCATGAGGTCAGTTCACAAGTCACTAACATTATATCTGAAGTTTGTGTGTATTATTACAATGTCTCAGGAAAAAGCATTTCATATTTATTAAAGAAGGGTTGAGGACATGGATAAATGGATAAAGCACTCACCTGTCAAGCTGAAGTACTTGTGTTAGGATCCCCAGACCTCACAAACAAAGCCCATCATTTTTACACACTAATAATGATGCTAACAGTGATATAGGAAGCAGTGCTGGGATTTCATGGAAATTTGTGGTCTGAGCAGCAAAACAACAGAAAAACAAGAATATAGGGAGACCCTGCTTCAAATAAGGTGGAGAGGGGAGTTCCAATCTGATAATTGATCCCGTGCCTTCATTCATGTGTCTTAGCACATGAGTGTTCATAATAGACACACAAATGCACACATATAATAAAATAAAATTTATTAAAGATTTTCAGTTCCTAACCCAGATTGGCCTGATTTGTGGACATGCTTAATAGATATCTTGAGGACTGGACAATAGGGAGGGTAAGGCTTGAGGGGAGGGGAAGGTTGGGAGGAAGACAAAACTGATACCAAATGGAACTGGTACCATAGAATCTTATACCTGGGAGATAGACTAAAAGGCTATCTCAACAGGACCTTAGGGGGAGCATCTGAATCAAAGGACCCTGGAAAGGGTACGATGAAGCCTAACCTTAAAGTTCTCCTGCTTTTTTTTTTTTTTTCATTTTTCCCTATTTTCTCTTTTTCTTCTTTCTTTTCCCATAGTGCTGGCCTGTAATTGCCAGTACTAGGATGTGGTTAACATCCACAATGAGTTTGTGATCAGAGAGACCTACAAGGTTTCCCAAAACAAGACAGACTTCTGTCAGAGCACTTGATTACCCACAAGAGGTTAATGGTAAGACCCTACTGCCAAAGACACCATATGCTTTTGGTATGGAACATGGAAAGAACTGGAATCTGAAATAATGCCAATCCCCAGACAGCCTATCTACTGCTAGAAGGTGCTTCATGAGCTACTGGGGGAAAGTGGCCAACATCTTTCTGAGCAACTCAAGGTCTAAGTTACTTAGAAGGAAACAACCTGAGTGATGCTCACATGAATGCAATAGTGGCACACAGCCATAGTGGGTAACCAACTGCTCTTGGATTGGCTAATAGATCCACTCAGTACAAAGGTACCCATATCTAGAATTGGTAAACAATTCAGAATCATATCCAGGTAATGATTTTGCTATATAATACCAAGTTTCCACTAATCTTGGGCCACAGGCGGGTCTACACCCATTAAATTCTCTCTGATAATGGCTATCCCATTTGACCTGCGCTGATTACACTCTCCATTGGAGAATCTGCTTCTCTTTTTCAGATGGGAGTGGGATCTGAGGAGAGAAAAGACTCATCACACCTCACCCCAGCCCCAGCTGAAACTACAGAGGCATTGGGGAAATGAGCAAGAAAGCTGCTTTCTCAGTGAATCTGTTATCAGCCCAAGGCTGAAGGAGATAGACACTGAGGACATTCAACACCTACAAACAAGAAATCCAGAGGAACCTAAGAGCCCATCACTGAAGTACACTTACAACAAACCCAACATGGATTGGGGAATTTTGTGGAAAAGGGGGCATAAAGATTGTTAGAGCCACAAGTTGGGACAGTATGCACAGAGACATTGCCTCTTCCCCATAACTGATGGCCACAATTCTTAACCCACAATCCCCATCGGGATGATATGTATCCCCAACAAGGAGGGTCCATTTGGAAAAGTGGCAGAGATGAGGGAAAGCATGGTACAAACATATGCTGTTAGCATACTAAGTATGTCTATAACTAATAAAATATATAAAATAAAATCCATGATTGAGGGGACTGACTATCATACTGGCCATCTGTGCCCATCATCTGAAACCCTCATGTGAATATAAATGAAAACACAATCTTCATGCATGTAAGGAAGATGTGATGTGATCCATGAAAAAACTTTATTACTGAGAAATATAAAAAAGCTTAAAGAAACAATTTAGTTAGCATCTTAAGACTTGAGGGACATTGAATTCTCATGGCTCAAACACACTACTGATAAAAAAAATTAGAGAGTGAGAGTATTGCAATAAATGAAACTGAAGCAATGTAGACTATAAAATTTTTATTAGCATATATTTATTCTATATAGTGATGAGTTTCATGAAACACTTTCATAAAAGTGTACTGTACACTTTAACAATATCACTCAAGTTATTTCTTGAATGTCTTAAAATTTTCATTGTAGATAATTTTATTAGGTTTATTCCAAGGTATTTTTGAAGATATTGAGTTTTTTTCTTTGATTTTATTCTCAGTATAGGTTTTATTGGTATATAAGAACACCACTGATTTTTGAATGTTGATTTTTAGCTTGTTACTTTGCTGGAAGTGTTTACTAGTTGTAAGTGTTTTATGGTAGTCAATAGGATCATATAATCTATAAAAAGTTATATTTTGACTTACTCCTTTTCTATTTGTATCCTTTTATTTTTTTGTTCTTATCTTATTTTTATAGCTGAGACTTCAAACACTATATTGAATGAGTGGAGAAGTGGACACATTTCTTTTATTACTGATTTAAATGGAAATGCTTTGAGGTATTCCTCACAATATAATGTTCACTATAAGTTTGTTGTTCATATCCTTTATTGCACTGAAGTATGCCCTTTTGATTCCTAGTTTTTGTTTTTTTTGTTTTTTTTTTTTTTTTTAGGATATTTATGGTGAAGGGATGTTGGAAATTATTGGAGGCCTTTTCTGCATCTATTTATATTATTGTGTGATTTTTGTCCTTGAATCTATTTATTTGATTTAGTTCATTTTTTGATTTTTACACATAGAATAATTTTTGTATTCCTGAAATGAAGCCAAATTTATCATTGTGGGTGATCTTTTGGTTGTGTTATTGAATTTTGTTTTCCAGTATTGTATTGAGAATTTTTGCATTCATATTAATCAAGAATATTAGTTTAGGATTTAAAAAAAAAAGAATTGAAAGTCAGTTGCAATGTGTGGGTGTGTGGAACTTAGGTATAGTGGTCAAAGTGATTAAATTAATTAAAGGGATAAAGATATAACAATGGTGGGGCTGGGAAGAAGGTTCAACAGTTAAAGGTACTTGCTTGCTAATCCTGCCAGTCATGGTTCAATTTACAAGTCACAAACATGAGACAGAAGCAAAAAGTGACATAAGTATCTAGTGTTTGTTTTCAGCAGCACAAGGTCCTGGAGTGCCCTCCACACACATATGTAAAAATAATAAAGATAAATGAATGAAAAGATTTAATCGTGGTGGCGTATATGAAAAAGATGAGCTGGGGTTGAGATTTGCTAGGATTAATTTGGGGATTTAAAGTATATAATAGCAGTTCAAGCAGATGATATAAGCTGGAAATTGCCACCAATCTGACCAGGAAATAGATTCAATGAGGACTATGCTCACCTGCTACATGCAGCTGAGTTCCTGCGATCATCTGTAAGTTAGCTCCAACTTTCAAGAGCTCTACCTTTCCCATGATTTTTTCTCTTTGACTTCAGGAATGTGCATACTTCCTATTTTTGGACTCCCTGTTGTATTAAGGTAATATAATTCTATAACTTGAGCTTGGCTCTGATCTTCATAATGAAAGTCTCTTGGAAAGGGTATACATAGATTAACCCTCTATTATTAGTAACACACAGGATCTTCTTATAGACATTGATGTAGGAGGAAACAATCATTCATAACTATGGACTGTGGTACATAAACCTCAGTGCAAGTGACAACAGAGAACTTAGGGAAGCAAACATTTCACTTTTAGAGAATGCATGTTCTAAGAAAAATATATAATTCACTTTTGAGGAAATTAATTAATATGACCCTATACTTCAATATAGCAAAGTAATTAAAAAAGCCCATCTTGAAAAGGTACCTTCAGACTCAGGCTGGAGTTAAGGGGTGTATTTATATATGAAAGATGCTAGCCTAATGTAAACCACTGTTTTTCATTCCTTGATAGTTTACATTGCCCTTTTAATAAGTTTGCCTGCTTTAGGGAAAAACACTTTGTGAGATAAAAAAAAAAAACTGAATGCGTATCAAGGCTCCTGTCAGCGTGGTATCATGTTTGAGATCCCATTACACACAGCCATTTGGGAACCAAAGGGCTGCATGGAGATCTTGGGTAACAATATGACAAATGGAAATATTTGACAACCTTTTTGCCATTTTTGTTCCCAGTGCGCTTACATGTGAATCAAACTGATGCTTCTTTTTATAACACACAAAACTGAATCTTTGGGACAGCTTGGTGTCTTTGGAAATAATGTAGGTTGGAGAAATATTACAGATATTATTTTTTATTTACTGTGGTAAATATGGCAATAATACAAAGGATGGAAAGAACAGATCTTTCCTTCAAAGTTTTGTAATCCAGAGCAGCCTATGGGCAGTCACTGTGATTATTTTTTTCCTGAAGGACACTGTAGTCCAGATACTAAGCATTACAATTAATAAAGAACACCTGTTTGCACAGTAGGGCTCTCCATTGATCCTTAGTTTATCTTTCAAAATCCAAGACCTCATTTTCATATTTAAAAGGTGTTATGGCTGAGTAAATTTGCATAGTACAGTTATTAAGTGGAAGACTGCTATAATAATGGTGTATCTCAAATTTCAAGGAATGCCATCTCTTCCAGGTACATCTGTCAGAATATGTCAACTTGGATTATAGAAGTTCAAGTCTACTTTAGGAAACAAATTTTGGCCCTAATTCAAAAACTAAAAGAAAGGGAGCTGAGTTAAATTAACAAGCTGTTTTAAGGATTTTTAAAATAAAATACTAATTTTAAGTTTTAGTCATTTAAAATTCATTCATGACTAAACAGAAAATCATTTTAGTGGATATAGAGGAAAATTATTTTATTGCACATGTTTTGTGTGGATAATATTGGACTTCACAAAGACATTTTCACACAAGAATATAATGTATTTCAAGCATGCTCTTCCAATATTTTCCTACCCTCCCCTTCCTCTCCAACTTCTATTAGCATTTTAAGTTTCCCTATAAGTTTCATTGCTTCTTTAATGTCATATACATATACATATACATAATTTTATACATATATAAAATCTGTTATTCACAAATTAGAGAATAAACTAAATATTTTTTGAGAATGACTTTGTTTAATATAATTATCTGCTATTGCACTCATTTTTCAGCAAGTGACAAAACTTTATACTTTATGGTTTAATAGAAATTCTTTATGTATAATGTAACACACACATTTGCTTCTCTTGGTGGACACTTATGCCTACATTGGTTCCATACCTAGCTATTGTGAATAGTACTATATTAAGTATCAATATGGAAATCATTCTGTGGTAAATTAACTTACATGGGATGGTAAATTATTTCTAAGTAAGTTTGTTATTAGCATGTAGAATAGTTATTTGAGGTAAAGTGTACAAAACCTAGAAGCAGTTGTTTTTGGAATACAAAGGAACTAAAATAACTTGCAGTAAACTTTTAAAAGTAAGCTGCAGAACAGCTAGATCAATATATCAAGAAGTTGGAGGAAGAGTAAAATTGTTGCTGGAAAGATTTATAGATGCAACTGAAAATTGGAATTGTATCATGGCAGGCCCTTAATGACTTTCCAGTACTCAAACCCAGCTGTATCTCTCTTTAAAAAAAAAAAAAAAAAAAAAATATATATATATATATATATAATTTATTTTATTAGCTATGGTCATAATGTGAATACATTCATGTTGGTGCCTTTGATAACCTCATCCCAGTCCTCCCCCCTCCTAAGGGACCCTCCTCTTTGGGGAGTGTGGATCATGCATTGTGGGGGTAGCCATCAGTTATGGTGAAGTGGCAACGTCTCTGCACAAAGTGACCCAATTTGTGGCTCTAACAATCTTTCTTCCCCCTCTTCTGTGAATTTCCTTGAGCCATGTTGGGTTCATTTTTGTTCTACTTCAGTGATGAGGTCTTGCAAGCAAGCCTCTGTGTCTCGGGATATCTTGTTTAGTAGGAGTTGAGTGTTCTCTGTGTTCATCTCCTTCAGCCTTGTGCTGGTGTCTATTCACTGAGAAAGCTGCACCCTTGCCCATTTCCCCCATTACTCTATGGGTTCAGCTGGGACCCTGGTGAGGTGCAATAGGCTGATCCTCCCCTCAGGTCCAGTGTCCATCTGAAAAAGAGAAGGAAATTCTCCAATAGAGAGAGAGAGAGAGAGAGAGAGAGAGAGAGATCAGAACCAGATAGATGGGATGGCCATTATTTTTTTAGAGAAAATTTTATATGTGTAGGCTTTCTCATAGCCCACGACTGGTGGGAGCTTGATCTTGGAGAATGGACTCATTTTTTGGGCATGGTTTTGACTTGTTTCCCACTTCTAGCTATGAGTTCCATTCTATTGAGTAGATCTTTAGCCAAATCAAGAGCAGTTGGTTACCTACCATGGTTGTGTTCCACTATTGCACTTGTTTGAGCATCACGTCAGGGTGTTTACTGCTGAGCTTAGACTATGAGTTGTTTGGACAGATGTCAGTCATTTTCCCCCAGTCACTCATGTAACACCCTCTGGCATTAGACAAGCTAACTGTCTGGGGACTGACCCTCTTCCAGTTTCCAGCCAGGTCACTCCATGTTCCATCCTGCAGAAGACTGCTGGTGTCTTCAGCAGTAGGGTCTTATCATTAACCTTTGGTGGGTCATCAAAAACTCTGACAGAAATCTGTCTTCTTTTGGGAACCCGTGTAGGTCTCTCTAATCAATAGCTCATTGTGAAAGGTAACCACATGCTAGTAATGGGAGTTACAGGTCAGCACCAAAGAAGAAGAAGGAAGAAAAAGAGAGGTAATATAAAAGAGAAAGAGAACAGAGAGAGAAGACGGAGAGAGAGAAACAGAAAAAGATTAAGGTTAGTCTTCATGATGTCCTCTCCAGAGCCTTGTGCTTCAGGTGTTCCCTGTAAGGCTCTGCTGAAGGTTCAGTCTTTTAGCCTGTCTTTCAGGATATTTGTCAGATTTGTATTCCCCCCCTTACCTTTCCCTCCTGTCCACCCTCCATAGTGTCTGGCCCTCAAGATGCTTATTAGTTATGACAGCATCTCGGGTAGATTCATGTTGGGAGCCACAAATGAGGGAGATCATGAAGACAGTTATTTTTTTTTTTTTTTTTTTTTTTTTGTTATTAGATGAGCTCACTGAGAATGATCTGTTCCAAGTTCAACAATTTTTCTTCAAATTTCATTCTGTCATTTTTCCTTACTGTTGTGTAGAATCCCACTGTGTAGATATACCACATCTTTGTTATCCATTCATCTAATGATGGACATCTGGGTTGATTCCATCTCATAGCTATTATGAATTGAGCAGCTATAAACATGGTTGAGCAAATATCTGTGATCTGAGGCTTGGAGCTTTTAGGGTAAATGCCCAGTAAGGGAATAACTGGATCTGTTGGTAGGTCTATAGTCATCCTTTTTAAAGGAGTCTCCATATTGCTTTCCATAGTGGTTATACCATCTTACATTCCCACCAACAGTGAAAAAGGGTAACTATCTCCCCACATCCTTGCCAGCATTTGTTTTCATTAGATTTTTTAACGTTTGCTATCCTTACTGGGGTAAGGTGGAATCTCATAGTTGTTTTAATTTTCATTTCACTGATGATTAGGGATTTTGAACATTTTCTTAAGTGTGTGTTTGCCATTTGTATTTCTTCCTCTGAAAATACCCTGTAGAGTTCTCTGCCCCATTTTATGAGTGGCTGTTTGACTTTTTATTGTTTAGGTTTTTGAGTTCTTCATAGATTCTAGATAAGCCTCTGTCAGTTGTATAGCTGGAAAAAATTTTCTCCCATTCTGTGGGTAATCTCTTGGCTCTGGTTATTGTATGTTTGTCTGTGAAAAAACTTTTCTGCTTCATGAGATCAAAATTGGTGAGTGATTGTTTAATTTTCTGAGCTACCGGGGTTTTGTTCAGGAAGTCTTTTCCCATTCCTATATCATGGAAAGTTCCTCCTATTTTTCTTCCAGTAGTAGCAGCATTTCCGGTCTTATATTGAGGTCTTTCACCCATTGGATTTGATTTTTGTGCATGGTGATATAGGTGAGTTGAGTTTCATTTTCCTACATATGGCTATACAGTTTTTATAGCACCATTTTGGAAGATACTGTCCTTTTTCCAGTCTATATTTGTAGGGCCTTTGTCAAATATCAAGTAGCTATAGCTACTTGACCCAAAGTCCAGGTCCTCTATTTTGTTCTATTGGTCTATATTCCTGTTTGTATGACAGTGCCATGTTGTTTTTATTACTATGGCTTCATAGTATAGTTTTACACAGGTAGGGTGATGCTGCTAGAGGAGTTTATTTTGCTAATGATATGCTTGGATATCTGGCCTGCACTCTTCTGTTTGGGGAGGTGTTTAATTACCTTTTCAATCTCAGTGTGTAGGATATGTTTGTTTAGGAGATTAATCTGTTTTGGGTTTAGCTTTGGTAGGTGTTATATGCCCAGGAAATCAACCATTTCCTCCATATTCTCCTGCTTTGTGGAGTAGTGGTTTTTGAAATAAGCCCTGATGATTCTCCCAATTTCACTTATGTCTGTTGGGATCTCTCCTTTTTCATTTTGAATTTTGTTAATTTGAAGCATCTGTTTATTTCATGTGATCAAATTAGCCAGGGGTTTTCCAATCTTTTTTTTTTTTATTATTTTTTCAAAAAACTAGCTCTTTTTTTCACCAATTTCCTTAATTGTATTCTTAGTTCCAATTCACTAATGTTTGCTCTGATCTTAATTATTTCTTTATGTCTGGAGCTTTTCAGGTTGGCTTCTTCTTGTTTTTCCAATGCCTTTAGGTGGTTGGTTTGATTATTGGTTTGGAACCTCTCTGTCTTTCTTATGAAGGCATTTAGTGCTAAGATATCCCCCCCCCAAGGACTGACTGCATAATTTCTCATAAGTTTTGGTATGATGTGTTATCATTGTCATTAAATTCTAGAAATTTTGCAATTTCATTTTTTATTTCATCCACAATCCATTTATGGTTTAAAAGTGTGTTGTTCTGTTTCCAGGATCTGGAGGAACTCCTGGCATACCTTTTGTTGTTAATTTCTAGCATTGCAGCATTATGGTCTGATACCATACAGGAAATTATGTCAATTTTCCTAAAAAATATGGAGGCAGGCCCAATATATGATCTATTTTAGAGAAGGTTCCATGGGCTGCTGAGAAGAATGTATAATCTGTTGATTTGGGGTAGAATGTTCTGTAGATATCTGTTAGGTCTAATTGCTCTATTGATATTGAGCTCTCTTACTTCCCTATTAATTTTGTGTTTGGATGATTTATCTATTGCTGATAGTGGAGTACTGATGGTGTTGATGGTTATTACTGTTTTGTAGTCAAGTAGGTTTTGTTTAATGAATTGTGGTGCACCTGTGTTTGGTGCATAAAAATTGATGATTATGATATCCTTTTATTGGATTGTTCCCTTGATATGTAAGAAGCGGCCTTCTTTGTCTTTTTTGATTATTTTTGGTTTGAAGTCCATTTTATCCCATATTAGTATAGCAATACCTACTTGTTTCTTATTTTCATTTGCTTGGAATATCATTTTCCACCCTTTCACCCTGAGAAGGTGTGTGTCTTTAGTGGTGAGGTGAGTTTCTTGAAGACAGCAGATTGAGGGGTCTAATTTTCTCATCCATCCTGTCAGCTTATGTCTCTTGATGGGTGAATTATATTAAGGGTAATAACTGTGAGGTTTGATTCAATACCTTTTATGTTGTGGTGGTTTGGTTTGTTTGGACTTTGGAGGTTTTATTGTATCTTCTCTGAGTTTGGTTATTGTGATCTGCTTCTTGTAGTCTCTTGAGGTTGGGTATTTGATTCTTCTGTGTGGAGAATTGCCTGAAGTACTCTCTGTAGATTTGGGTTTGTGTTCATATTGTTGCACAACTGATTTAATCTTTCACCATTATGAGGGATATTTTTGCTGGGTAGAATAGTTTGGGTTGGAAGCCATAAGTTAGGTTTTGCAGTTTTCCATTCTAGGCCTTCATACAATTATTGGCCCTTTGTTGATTTTCTGCAAATTCTGCTATTTTCTTGGCCAGGGTTGCATTGTTTATGTCTTCATTTTGGGGTTCTGGTCCTATTATCTCTTCTATGTTTTTATTATAGACATCCATTGTGGGGCTGGGCAATCTTGTTGGATTTATTTGCATTCGATTTTTCATGTTATTCCTTTTGCGCTGTGGTCTGCCCATCACAGTGAAGGAATATTGTTAACTTTAAGAGGGTGGGTAGTTGGTAGTTTCCATGCCCTGGATGGGGTTCCTATGCCCGTTGGTGGGGGCTGGCAGTGGTGATGGAGATGGAGCTGGCATGTGGGGGTCCCATACCAGGGGAGGGTTGGGGTAATTGCAAGGGCAGGATTTCTTCAGTGGATTTACTGAGCTTGAAGGGTGGGGCTGCAGGGAGGGGAGGAAAGTGGTGAAGGAGTGGAGTTCCCATGCCTGGGGATGGGGGGTGGGGCAGCAAGGGACTGAGAGAGAGAAAGACCAAGTGGAGTTCCCACAGACGCAGAGTGTGAGGGTGAGGCCGCACAGGGACTGAGTGGGTGGTGTTCCTGCAGGCACTGAAGGTGGGGTAGTAGTGGCATGGGGAGGAGTGAGAGTGAGTGGAGTTCTCACAGGCATTGGGGGTGGGGTGTGGGTATGGTGGCATGGGGGACTGAGTGAGAGTGGCTGTGGATGGAGGGTGAGGGTGGGGGCAGGGCAGCACAGATGATGGAGCTTGCTTGTGGAGCTCTGTGGAGGAGGGAACTGAGGGCAGGGAACATTAGCTTGCTGGCTGGCTTCCACTTAGCTAGTGCATGAGAAACCTGCATCTGGGACCACGGCTAAGGCAGCTGTTTGAGGGGATTGGGGGTATGGTGGGCCCCCTGAGAGTGTAGGAATCAGAGGATTCCCTGCTTTTGTCCTCCGTGCCCTCTCACAGAAGCCTAATGAACCCTAAAGTTTTGCCTTTCCTACCATGCCAGGTGAGGCATGTTTACACAGACACCATCTTGACTGAAACCCAGATGTATCTCTTCAAGTGCTATCTTTTACTCACAAGAGTGTTGGGGCTTCATTAGAATATTTGTACACCTACATGTGGAAACTCATTCCTTCTTTAATAATGCATGTCTTCTCCCCTGCATTCCAGTCCTGAATTCCACTTCTTTGGCCATCCTGATTCAGTTCAAGAGTCCAATCCCGGTTGAAAGCCTATTCTGCTTTCCAGTGGTGCCTAAAATATATCCAGTATCATTTTGTATATGAGCTACCACACTAATCAGAAGGGTTTGTTTATTTGCCTTCTCCAAAACAGAGTGTGTGCTTTCACAGTCAATGCTTGTCCTTTCCCAATTGCATATTTCCACTGACTAATGCATTGCACTGCACAAGTTAGAACATTGGTAAATATTTGTTGAAGAATTAGACTGTCTAGTAAAGCTCTGGATTTAGTAGTTTGTTTAAACAATGCCCTTTGCATATTATCTTTAGGCTTTATATAAATTCTAATGAATGCTTTCATCCCCTATCTTTTGCTGGAAATAACCTCAGTGGGATTATTATAGATAAGTTTTTATTCAAATAATGGCAGAAAGCCAGAATTGACATATTCAGGCCATTAGCTATCAATTTTTTTTGAAGTATAAAACAATACCTTCCTTTCAGAAATATATTTTTAAATGCTAAAAGTATTTGATCTAAACATATTTGGTAATTACAGAATTGGCATATCATCAGCTTCTTGCAAAGATAACTGATAGTATCAATTTTGCTATCAACATGAAGGGTCAGCCATTTCAGAATAAGGTTTATAAAATATAAAATTGTGAGAACTTATCTATATTAAGTACATAGCATACAGACTCAATTTATAACAATCTAATTATTTAAAGTTTGATATTTGTTGATATCAACCCCATATTTCTAATTTAATATATGCTTAATCTTACTTTTTCTCAAGGATAGGTATATTTTCACTACTTCCACAAATCAATCACTTAGGAATTCTTTGTTGTCTTCCAAATTTTCTTCTGATTGCTCCTATTTTTACCAGCTTTTCAGAGAAAAATGGTTAATTAATGAAAGTTTTCTTATCAAGTGTATCCAATATGTGCTTTATAGATTAAACAAGTGTGTTCCTTTAAGACAGAAGTTAAGACACAACTTCTAAACTACAAAGACCAGGTAAGAAGCATGACTTCTGGATACCGACTGCAGAAAACTATTTTTTTTTTTTACAAGAAACTTATACCTGGGAAGGAATATGTTTGATAACATAGAAGGGAGTACACTGGTCATTTAGAACCCAATGTTAAATGAGGTAAGACTCAAGACAGATCAAATTTGAACATCCCCACAAAATTACATAAAATTGTATAATATTCTATAAACCACTACACATATAGTGGTTTTCAAATTTTGAATAGCATTGCAGAGGTAATAATTTGCAGTCACTGTTCATGTGTAAGTAATCATAATACCAGCAGACATACATGGTGGCACCAAGGAACCATATCTGTTTTCACTTCCCCATTAACTCTTTCATTGTTTTTAAAATTGTTTCTTACACTCTCTTCTACAATATTTTCAAAAATATTAATTGTTACCATGGAAAGATGGTTTAGCAGTTAAGGCACTTGCCTGAGAAGCCAAAGGACCCACGTTCAATTCCCTAGGACCCAAGTAAGCCAGATGCACAAGGAGGAGCACATGTCTGGAGTTTGTTTGCAGTGGTTGGAGGCCCTGGTGTACCCACTTTCTCTCTCTGTGTCTTTACCTGTCTCTCTCTCTCTCTCTCTCTCAAATAAATAAAAATAACTTTATTGAAAATATAAAAATATTGTTTTCAACAATATAAATTGAGTGTCTGTGATGTAACAGGTACCTACTAACTAATGGGAATACAAAAATCATAATAGAAAATATTTTCTTGACTTATAAATGCTTAGACTCATGTGGCTCAAACAAATATTAGGCATATTATAAGCAAATAAAGTAATTATACAATCAATTAGGAATTAAAAATGACAGGTAATTATATTGTAAAAATTAGAAATGAGGTAAAATTCTCTATTTCAGATAATTTAGAAAAATGCCTTTCCCCAAAGATATCTTATCTGAGGCCTAAAAATTAATTAAAACCCAATTAAGTATAATTCAGAGGTACTTTTAAAATATTTTTCATTCTTATTTATTTTATTAAGAAAGTGGGAGAGAGAGACAGAGAATAGGCATACTTGGGCCTCTAGCCACTGCAAATAAGATGTGTGTGCCACCTTGTGCATCTGGCTTAAGTGGGAATTGAGGAATTGAACCTGGGTCATTAGGCATGCAGGCAAACACCTTAACTTTTAAGCCATTTCTCCAGCCTGAGAGGTACTTTTTTTTTTTTTTTTTTAAGAAACCCAGCATATAAAGACTCTAAAATAGAAGAAAGCACAATGTGGTGGAAGTTAAGGCAAGGCAAGGGAGAAAAAGGACCCCATCATTTTCATTTTTGCATAGGCTGTATTAGAGAAGTATGTGTCCATACAAAACACACACATTTTTAAAAATATTTGTTTTAGATATTTGCAAGTACAGAGAAAGAGAGAATGGGAGTACCAGAGCCTCTCACAAATTGCAAATGAACTCCAGGTGCATGTGCCTCTCTGTGTATCTGTTCTTATGTGGGTACTGGGGAATTGAACTTGAGTGTTCAGGCATTGCGAACAAGCTCCTTCAACCACTGAGCCATCTCTCCTGCCCCACATGTATGCTGTCATGCACTGTATTCTACATGCATATATAACTTTTAGTATTGTGACATTTGTGGAGGGTTGCTCTACTACAAAAAGTGTTTAAAACATAAAGGCCATCAGTACTATGGCTGGGAAAATGAATTGAGGAAAAATTGAGTACATATGGGGAAGAAAAGAAAGGGCTTCTTATTATTTGGGTGAGAAGCAATGACAGTCTATATAAGTATGGTGACATTTAAAGATGGGAATAAACTGATTTATAATAGAAATAATAAATCTATAGTGATAAACTTTAGGAACAATTTTTCATTGCCTAATGCTATGAAAAGTTTAACCAAAATACAATGATGGGGATATTAAATTAAATTCATTAGATCCATTAGAGTTGTGCACAAAAGGAAATGCATTCGATTATTATTATTATTTTTGGATTTTTGATATAAGGTCTTGCTCTAGCCCAGGCTGACCTGGAATTCACTCTGTACTCTCACAGTGGCCTCGAACTCATGGCGATCCTCCTAACTCTGCCTCCCCAGTGCTGGGATTAAAGGCATGCACCACCACGCCCAGCTTCCATTATTATTTTTTTAATAAAAATGTTATAATGATGGGACTATGTAACACAAGTAGCAAATTGCATTTAATTTCCTAGTTATAAATAAGACATATGTGGCATCATATCCACAGAAATTTCCTTTCTGTTTGTTTATTCAATTCAAAAGAAAATCCAATGCAGAATAAAAGTAATGAATAGTTATGCATGTGTTGGATAGTGTAATATGTGGTGTGATTTTAAAGAGATTGCAGCAAATCATTGCTCCTCCTTGGGAAAGAGAAGCTTTAATTCATGAATGACATCCTTTGCATTAATTTTACCATTGAAAATGAACTATTGACACAATCATTTTGCTAGTAAACACTTTCTTCACACCAGCAATGGGCAGTCATGAGTACAGGATAGACATACTGACATATCCACAAAGGCATAGAATTTATACTTATCAATACTTCCTCTTACATTTTAAAGACAGATATACCACACACTTATGAAAGAACTACAACAAAGCTAGCATGATGTTATTATTCTCTTACCTTACTTAAGAAATAAAGGGAAAAGCATGAAACGTAGGAAATATAATTTTCAATGCACAGCCTATTAGTTCTTGACAGGTATGAGACATATAATTGGCCACTGATTTTTATTGCCAAATGTAATAAAAGCTTTTCATACCTTTAGATGTGCATATGTTGCTCTTCAAGGAGGAATGAGAGAAGACTGAACAACAAATGGATGACACCCTTAGAGAAGATTTGTGGTCCTTGACAGACTTGCAGAAATATAAGACTTGGGCACTTGCCTGAGAAGCCCAAGGACCCAGGTTCAATTCCCCAGTACCCACATAAGCCAAATGCACAAGGTGGCACATGCATATGGAGTTCCTTTGCAGTGGCTGCATGCCCTGCCACACCTCTTTCTTTCCCTCGCTTTCTTTCTCTCTCCCTCCCTTGTTGGCTCTCTTTCTGTCTCTTAATTAAATAAATAAGTAAAATTTTTTTTTTTTTAAAAAAGAGACACAAGACTTGAGATCGGGGTTTAGGGCATTGGCTCAGTTGATAAAGTAATTGCTATGCATGTTTGAGGGCCTGAATTTGCATTCCCAGTATCCAGTGCTAGACATAGGGGTGTGCACCTATAATCTCAACAATGTGGAGTCAGAGCCAAGGTTCTCTAGCTGCTGTATCCAAGTTGGTGACCTCTAGGTTCAGAGAGACTGTGCCTCAAAATATAAAGTGGAGAGTGGTTAAGGAAGAGATTTGACATTGACCTCTTGATTCACACATGCACAAACAAAAGTCTTGAGATAGAAATGTAGGAGAATTCCAAATAGATATATGGGTAGATGATTAGATGGACAGATCAATAGATAGATGATAGACAGATTGATAAAATGATTACTAAGGCTCTTGCAAACCTTGTCCAGTGCATTTACTTAACCTTTTTTTTTTCATTCTGTTTCCTTTATTATATTCTTTTTAAAATAAACTAGAATATTTAAATAAAATGGTATCTATATACTTCAACACAGTTATTTTCATCTTCAATATTTTTGGTTAAAGAAATCAAAAAATGTCTCCTTAAAGTTGCAATTATATAGGGGCACAGGAATAATTTCCAGCAATATGACAGCTTCTTTTATATTTGACTGCCTTGAAAAAGGCAATATTTTGACCAGAGCATATGTATTAAATTAAAATAATAATTCTTAACATCCCTGTAGTGCTCATAACCAACTACATTTGTGTAGTCATTTGTACAAGGATTTATATGCATAGAACATATGCATGCTGCATTCAAATTCAAATAGTACTGGAATAAGTGCCTCAAAATAACTGTGTGCTTTCTGCATTTTTAAAGGTTTGAATTTTTTTCTATTTATTTACTTATTTGAGAGAGAGAGAAAGAGGGAGAGAGAGAGAGAGAGAGAGAGAGAGAGAGAGAATGGGCACTCCAGGGCCTCCAGCCACTGCAAACAAACTCCAGATGCATGTGCCCCTTGTGCATCTCGCTTACATGGGTCCTGGAGAATCGAACTGGGATCCTCTGGCTTTACAAGCAAATGCCTTTACCACTAAGTCATCTCTCCAGCCCAAGGTTTGGATTTTGTTTTGTTTTTATTTTTATTTATTTGACAGAAAGAGAGAGAGAGAGGCAGAAAGAAAGAGAATGGGAATACCAGGGCCTTCAGGGCACTGCAGACCAACTCCTTGCGCACATGCGCAACATTGTATGCTTGTGTCACGGTGTGTCTGGCTTACGTGGGAAATGGAGATTCAGATATGCATTCTTAGGCTTCGCAGGCAAGTGCCTTAACCA
This sequence comes from Orientallactaga sibirica, assembly GCA_036365145.1. NCBI lineage: Eukaryota > Metazoa > Chordata > Mammalia > Rodentia > Dipodidae > Orientallactaga > Orientallactaga sibirica. The sequence continues at coordinate 9,802,739 of JAEOAD010000509.1, forward strand.
CTAAGCCATCTCTTCAGCCCTGTTTTGTTTTAACTTTGATTTATTTTAAAAACTGGGGACCAAATTCAGTACCCCATGGGACACATACTTTAAAATAGAGCTACTCTCTCACTCCCAAGTATTTACTTTGTCATGCTGTGTTTGGGGGGTGGTGGGCAATGGAGGAGATGGAAGGCAAACACTGAAGAGTGAGAAACGCATGATATCCCTAGCATGTATGAGTTAAATGGCAAGAAAAGAATATAAATTGGCAAATATTGAATTGTTAGGTACCTGTCCATGGTCCATGAGTTACCGTCCCTACACCAGCACAGCATGTAGTGAACATAACTATCTATATCATGCAGATGAGATCCCTGAGGCTTACAGAGTGAGTCCTGAGATGGACTTATTCACAGCTGCCTGCCTGTCATGGTTCAAAGTCAACACTTTCTCTATATATTCATGTTACCACTTTCAAGTGTACATTTTATTATCTTTAAGTGAAATTTCATAACTCCAAAACTGTGCTGTGGTGTTAATAAATATTTAATTTCAGATAGTGTGAACATGAAAAAAAGAAATTACCCCACATTCTTTCTGAAATTTCTTCAAGAGGAAAATGAAACTGTCTTAGAAGAAAAGTGTTATCTTTAAATAGTTTTCATATTATTTCAATGATTTTCTGTTTCTATTAAGTATATGTATAAGCACAATAAATGTGGTGTAGTGTGTGTGCATGTGTGTGTGGTATATGCACTTGGATGCACTGATGTGTTGCCCCTTGAACACATCTGCAGAGACCAGAGGAGAACACTGGGTGACTTATTCCATTACTTGTCTACCTGTTTTATTCCTTGACACAGAGTCTCTTACTGATCGCAGAGCTTACAATTTTTCATGAGTGCTAGAAATTCTCTGTTCCCTGCTCCCCACTGGAGTGGGTTTACAGATATGCATAGCTATATCCAGCTGTTTATATGGGCCCTAACAGAATCTAACTCAGGTGGTCTCAAGCCTTTTCAGGTACTGATGCTTGCTCTGGAATTGTACTTACCACTGATAAATCTCTCCTGCTCAAGGAACTTTAGTTTTGTAATGTATTTCTTCACAAAATATTAAATTTAAAAACAAATTAAGAGAACCTAATTTGAAGGATAATTGTATTCCATAACACAAAACCCTGAAAACAAGGTGAGGGATTGCTTGGACCCTCTGTGCATGCAGTGTGAGTAGGCCTGGTCTCCCAGTTCCTCAATTCTTGGTTCCCCTTTCTTAGTGTTGCATATGTGTGTGCATGTATGTGTGGTGTGAATTTGTAATTAATACTCTTACAGAAGTTGAACTAGAGAAATATAGTAAAAGATGCAGGTAACTGTCGGTTAATATCAACTTCTGAACAGAACTAAATGTGGAAATATTTACTTATTTTATCAATGTGAAATTATACCTAAGTTTCTGGATGTCTGTCATTTGTACAATATCATAATCATTTAGTCTAATGCAATTCACAGGAAACAAGACTACAGTTCTGAGTCAATAATTTTGAAAAGAAGTGCAGATTTATTTTAAAATAACAGTGCTCTATTTCTTATAGATAATATTTATAAGCATCCAAAGTGAATGAGTGATCCCTTCTAAAATCCTTTCTGGGCCAGTGACATTCCATTTTTTTTATATTTTTATGTCTTGCTACTAAAGAAAATGGGTAAATTTTATAAAAGTTCAATGAGATAAGAGACAAATTGTCATTGAAACTCATTGGCATATTTTATAAAAAGAAATTTAATAATATGTCCTCCAATATTTGACCTAATATCTCTTTTAAGTATATAAATTAAAATTATATTGAATTGCTTGAAGACTATGTCCATAAAACTTTATTATAACACTTCAATACACATCTCTGAAATTAAATGGCCACAAATATTTTCCTGGACCATTTAAAAAGAATAGATAAGACCTGGGGAGCTTGCTCAGTGATTAAAGGAACTGGCATGCAAAGTTGGGCAGTCCAGGTTCAATTCCCCAGTACCAACATAAACCTAGATACACAAAGGAGCAAGCACATGCTTCTGGCGTTTGTTTGCAATAGTAAAGCCCCTGGTATGCCTGTTCCATTTTTCTTTCTCTTTCTCTCTCTCTGTCTCACTCTCACTCTTGCTCTCCTTTCTCCCCTTTAAAATAAATCAACAAAACTTTATGAAACATGGATAAGTCTGTGAGCATAAAAAATACAAAATGAAGCAGAGGAAATACAAGAAAATCTGAATAAACCAGAAAGGCAGTGGTTGATGCTAAGTCCAAAGAAACTCAAGGGTGGAAAGCAGTTAGGATCATGGTAGAAGGGTGGGATAAGGTTCCTGGTAAGGAATTTAACATGAAAAGATTTTGGATTTATCTGAATTGCACTGACATCTTATGGGCATGTATTTAATATGTGGTAGCTCTCTATTACTATTGCTTTTGTGTTCAGTATATCAAATTTGTTCATGCTAAGTAAGAGTTTTCTTGAACTCCACCACCATCCCTTAGCATGTAGAAGTTTAAAGACAAAATGAATAGATAAAGAAGATTATTATATACATTAACAATATTTAGTATCAGGCTATATGTAATGCATTTCCTAAATATTCTTTGTAAGAAAATTAAGTGAAATAAAACCATACTTTAGTCAAATAAAAGTGGGTAGATAGGCAAGCCTTTGATATTCTGTGAAAATTTCAGATCCCAACAGTTTAAGAGATTGTACTACCACAGTGATATTGTGTACCCTTTATCCATATGCCATAGGTTATCCCTTGCTAGCATAAGGTTTATTTACATTCATCTCTGTTGTTCTTTTTAAATTGTTAACAATCAGGAAATTATGTGAGAAATTATATCCTGCTGCATATCTCGGGCATGATAAATTAGAGATGCTATTCTTTTATTCTTATTCTTAGTTTTTATTACTTTCTTCCTCTCAACCATATTTGTGTATGTTCTTATGCCCTCTTGTAAAGTAAGATTAGAGATGTCTGGAACACCCAGGGCTTTGTGGCTATTAAAGTGGGAAGACTCTTACCCACTAATGTTGCCTCAATTTGGAGAAACAAACTATACCAAATCAGAAAACTAGGCCATTCAGTGGGAACATTAAATTTATTTGAAATGTTTCACTTCAAATACCTAGACACATTAGCCTAAACAATCCTAACATATCCTTTTCCTTCACCCATGAGGTTTTGGAGTACAAAATTAAATGACTCATCTTCCTTGCATTTGATAATGTGCTTCCTTTCCTTTATCCTCTGGTACCATCTCAGGTTCTTTTCCTTGGGACACAGCTCTTCAAAGGAAACATCTAAGATGAAGCTCCTCACAATTTTCTCATATTTGATTATACCAGATTCTTGCTTTTAGTGTAATATATTTATACCAGGGCCATTGGATAAAAATTGAGAAAATGTGTGCTCACTTTGGTGCACATATACTTAAACTGGAACGATACAAAGAAGATTATCATTGCCCCTGAACAAGAAATGAGAAAAGTTGAGACAGGCATGGGGTGCACGCCTTTAATTCCAGCACTTGGGAGGCAGAGGTAGGAGGATCGCCATGAGTTCAAGGCCACCTTGAGACTACATAGCGAATTCCAGGTCAGCCTGAGATAGAGTGAGACCCTACCTCAAAAACAAAAACAAACAAACAAACAAACAAACAAAAAACAAAGCCAAAAACAAAAACAAAACAAAAAAAAAAAAAAAAAGAATTGAGAAAAGTCAAGTCTATAAGTTCGTTAGAGAGCACTGTTTTAGGTTTCGTAACAGATCGAAATTATTCCACTGTATTTGGTTGCAAGTAATGTAAATTTACTTAAAACAGAAAGAAACTTGATCCAGTAGGAATTTAGTCTGTATCTCCTAGGAGGGAAAACACCTGACTTCAGTTATTGGTTGATTCTTCCTCATACTGGTTTAAGATAACTTGCAGAGACCAGAATCCTGAGCTAGGTACTTGTTTCAGGATATTAATACTTTATACCATGATTGAAGGACTATTAATTGAGACCCCACTAAGACTTTTCAATTTCATTCTATGGATGGCATGCAATAGTATGTTACCTCCAAATTCAGAAATGATCAATCCTATTGTTGGCTTTAGAGCAATAACCTTTTATCCACCAGGGACTCTTCATATTCAGGAACCTTCTTCTATGGCTCCAAGAATTAAAATTGTTATCCTACAGGAAAATGGATATTTCACATAGAAAGTGTTCACCAGGACTACCTTGGGGAATTAGTGACTGTCACCCAAGGCCTGCATGGTAAGAAACAGTACACTACTTTTACCTTTTCCTTCATATTTTATATTATTTTAAGAAATGGGGGCTGGAGGGATGGCTTAGCAGTTAAGGTGTTTGCCTGCAAAACCAAAGGACACAGATTCAATTCCCCAGGACCCACATCAGCCAGATTCACAAGGGGGTGCATGTGTCTGGAGTTTGTTTGCAGTGGCTGGAAGCCCTGGCACCCCCCATTCTCTCTCTCTCTTTCTCTGCCAAATAAATAAATAAACAAATAAATAAATAAGTAAATAAATAAATAAATAATTTTTAAATGTGTATTTATTTGCAAGCAGAGACTGATATAGAGAAGAGAGACAAAGAGAATGGGCATGCCAGAGTCTCCAGTGCCTGAAAACAAACTCCAGATGCATGTTCCACCTTGTGTATCTGGCTTTACATGGGTACTGAGGAATTGAACCCAGATCATTATGCTTTTTAGGCAACTGCCTTAATTGCTGAACCATCTCCCCAGCCCCTTTTCCTTTATATATATATCCATGAATCTGATGGGTTAAGATGCAAGCTCATTTTGAACTCAACAAGATTCTAGACAATGAGGCTTTTATCCTCTCTAATATTTGGTACAAGAAGGAGCATTCCAAGGAAGCTTCAAACTATGCTGACCTTCACAAAGTCATGGATAGCAGAATGAGTTCTGGAGAACTGAAAAAGAAGTATGAACTATGCTTGGGTATTTTAGTTGGTTTAAATAGTCATTAAGAAAACTGAGTACATTTTAAAGCCCCTTCAAGCATCATGTTGATAGCACCATATTTTGGAGATCCTTATTCCTAATGTACCATTTTGATTGTAGACCCCAAGAACCCCTATATCTGCCTTCATTAGACTTCTATTCCATAGCACATGGAAATTAGTCAACTACCTTCTGAGCCTCTTGGACTCTTACTCTTTCCATGTGTTCTTGTCTTTTTATGTCATTATTCAAAGTACAGAAGCCTCATTTTCCTCTGCTGCAAAGACAATTAAATTTTATGCCTATGTAAGGTCCAGAACATTGAAAATGCCATACTCAAAATAACAATAAATTTTCTTCAAGAGAAAAAAAAAAACTACATCAACAATTTCATTTATGTTCCTTCTTGTATGACAAATGCACTCAAGCAGAGAAAACAATTAATTTTATGGAAATTTATCTCAATAGAACCTGTGCATTTTGAGTATTGAGCAGGTGAGAAAAGCCCAGGGTCTCTTTTAGATTGGAAAGTGTCTATGAATGAAAGATGTAAGTACCACTACTTTAGATGATCCAGTTTTAAACTATTCATACACCTTATGGCAATTTCTCTGTTTTTTTTTTTTTTTTTTTTTTTTTTTTTTTTTTTTCCAGTTGCAAGTTCTGGTATAGCCACCTTATAAGGATTGCTACTCATGTAGTCTCATTCATGCATTATAGTCCTAATTGAACAAAATCCCTCTTACATGTTTGCTATTGGTTATTTATTTTGTAGTCTGTTTAATATTCACTAAAAATTTATTGCTTTTCTCTTTCCAGTTCTTTTATTCCCCATGTGTGATAAATGTTAGCTAGCTACAACAGTTACATTCTAAGATTCATATCTTAGCATCTCAGATTTGGCAAACCCCTACTTCCCGTTGTTACTGCAATTAACTTTCTTCTTTTGGGGTGACAGGTAAAATGTAAATTGTTTTGAAATATATGTGAGATTCTGAAGTATCTAAGCTTAGTATGTAACTCAACTGATTATATGAAATTGACTAAAGTTTTTCATATTTATATGACAGGGTTTAAAATATAAAATAAAATATAATATCTGTCCTATGTTAAAAAGATGTGATCCTGACTTTTAGAAAATTGACTAAAAAGGGTTTGAGGATATGGCTCTATTAAATTTCTCACCTTATGTTGTGTAGCAGAATCCTCTGAATTGAAATATTCATTTCTGAAAAGAGGAAAGGGGTTCTAATTCAAGAAGTTATGTCTGGGGACGTGAAACATAATGGTCACACAGCCACGCTCAAGAACATGTTAATTAGAAATTGAAACATCTTTGTTCTGGGAGTGGCTGGAAGTTCCAGAGGCTCCGGACGTCAATTGCTTGGAGAAGAGATTCTCCAGTTGGGCTGCCTGCAAGTTGTGTAGTGTGATTGAGACTCTGACCAGTCGGGTTGCCTGCAGGTTGTTCAATGGGCTCCAGAGTTGCAGCTTCCAGAGTGTCACCTAAGCTGGGGTGGACTTTTTTGTGATGCAGTTGCGTATGAGTCATCTGTTGCCCCTATAAGCAATCAATCACCCTGTTCTGTAAGTAACCCCAATAAATTCATTGGTTCACCAAAAATGATCTTGGAGCCGGGTGTGTTGGTGCACACCTTAATCCCAGCACTGAGTAGGCAGAGGTAGGAGGATCGCTGTGAGTTTGAGGCCACCCTGAGACTACATAGTGAATTCCAGGTCAACCTGAGCTAGAGTGAGACCCTACCTTGAAAAACCAAAAAAAAAAAAAAAAAAAAAAAAAATCTAGGTATAATTGTCCTTTTGTCTGTCATCTCTTCCCTATATGGCGAGAGGATGTGTGTTCATGCCACCCCAGGAAAAGGTTTCCTGGCACTGTGAAAACATGAGACCTAAGTGGGGATTGCCAAATCCTAAGCAAAAGCAAGGCATGGGTATGTACCTTTAATACCAATTTGTAGAGGAGGAGTCACAGAATACCCAAGGCAGAATAGCAAGCTAGTGTACACAAATCAGTGAGCTATGGTTCTATAAGAGACCCTGTCTGAAAAAAACAATGTGGACAGTGTCTCTTATAGAACCTAGGCTCTTTGATTTGGGTATGCCCCATCATGTTGAAAGTATATTTATATATTATATACACATAAATATTTATGTACAGAGTATATTTATACAGAATATAAATATCTACAGAAAAAATTGTTCAGATTATGATCATTTTCTAAAATTTATATATTTTCTTATCTTAAATCATTCTTATTATTTTGGAATTTAAATAGAATTAAAAACAGAAGCAAACGACATGTGTAGCATTATGTCCAAGCCTGTTCTTCAACCTTAAGAGAAATGTGTTAGTAAGAGAGGAAAGACCAGCATCTAGGAGGCTTTCTTATTCTTGTATAAGGCCCTTTACTGACAGTTATTTCCATCTTTAGCAATGATGCACCCCACACATTTAAATCATTACGTTTATAGAATTTTGAGAAACAGTACAGAACATGGTACTAGTAATATGTAATCATAATGAATGGACTCATTTAAGTAAATCTGAAGCTTCAACTTAATTGACATCTATATTATTTTGGTAGTAAGTTATGAATTATATAAACACACAGAATTTTCTGAAGCTAAGATGTACCAGAGAGGGAATGTTGCTTTAGCAAATACTGAAGTGGGTCCCTTTTGTTCCATGGCCATATAGAGCATGGGAAGTGTGTTAGGATAAGTTAGTAGTAACTATTATAGGCTGTAAACTGGTAAACTGGTGCTCTGTGTAACTATAGATATAGTGGTAAACTGGTGCTCTGTGTAACTATAGATATAGTCTTGATGCTCTTCTCAGCCTGTATATTGTCTGCTAAATCCGTGTATTCCGTTTAAGAGAAAACTAAACAATTAGCTTCACAATGGCAGTGGTCTACTATATAGTGCTTAGAGCTACAGCTTTGCTTCAGACATAATTAGTAGAAAATTGACTCAAGACATCTACAATTATATTTCCTAGAAAGTAATTATAACCCTCATTAATAGTTTATTATAATAGCCATAGTGTGTTTTTTAGGATGATAAATAAAATTCAGAAGTGAAGTTTTCTATGCAATAGAAAAAGTACAATTTCTTTGATGTTTACTAATTGAATAGAATACACTTTAATTCTCTGGTTAATTCTTTTCTCTTTTCAGGTACTTTGATTTCTCCCCTCATCTGTCTTTGAACTGACATCCTTGACTTGAACAAAGAATGTGTGATGCAAGCAGAAAACTTTTCCCCAAATACCATTTGCTTTACTTTCCTACTATTATTTAAAACAATGGCTTGCCTTTATGTTTTACCTTCCTAGAATTCTTTTCCTCCCCGGGATTGGATACGCACATTGAAAATTTTAAAAATCATGTTAGTATGTGCTGTGTATTTTTCTTATCTAATTCATCAATAAGGCTTTGTTTATAGAGAGCAGTTCATGTCCCTTATTGTCAAATGGAGGCAATTATTTAGATCAATGAGAAATATTTAAAATAAATCCCAATAATAAGAAGTGTCTGGCACATTTTGAGTTGGTCTTTGATGCTGAGGAGAATAATATTTTGTTGAAGTTTTCTCATCATTGACTGACATTAAGTGCATACCACTGGGTACATGGATTTCCAATTGCTTTTTATAAGCAAATTCTGGTGGAAAAAAAAAAAAAAAAGACTTCAGTGAGCAAGTTGGCATTAGGTATGCTTCCCCAGTTCCCTCAGCATAACAAGACAAAGTCAAACTGAATCATGGTCTGATGATGCTGCTTGTTTCCTGGGCCCTCACAGGAGAACCTTTGAACACTGCCACTTCCTAAGAAAAAGCTGTCAATCCATCATGACTTGTAGGTCTCCTTGGGAAATGAACATTTCTTTGTGGTTTAAAGGCTCAAAACACAAACAAAACAGATGGCTGCTATCTGAACTACACATCATGCCTTTCCTTCAGGTTGTTATCTCTAATAATATTTATTACAACCACACATATTCTCCAACATGATATTTTGCCATTATTGGTGTAAACTGATAGAAATCTTATCTTTGTTTCTTTTCCTTTTTTTTCTGCTTACATGCATACCAACTGGGATTAGAAGATAAAAAAAAAAAAATAGTGTATTAAGTAAGTAGCCTGCATTGCAAAGCACAGAGATTTTAAGTAATTTCAATATGATACTTTATTTTTATTAGTTTTTACTCCTTAAGCTTTAAGTTTAAATATTACTTATTTTTTAGTTCCTACATTTATACACATGGACAATGTCACATATATTTATATGCTTTAAAAGCCAACTTTAATAAGAAGTAACATATACTTAATAAGAACACATTTTAAGTGAATAATTTTTTATGAGATTTAAAGAAAATGTATATAACTAGGTAAAAGCAATCAATACATTTGTGCCTCTTAAAATCTATGACTATTCCCCCAATCTTTTTAGCCAACTACTGGTCTTTTTTTTTTTTTTTTTTTTTTTTTTTTGGTTTTGTCACAAATCTTGCTTCAATGTTTCTCATGGTATTATAGAATACAGATTTAATGGAGAAATCTATGTATGCCTTAGTTTCATGACTTTAAGTTTAATTTGTATTGCTAAATGATTAAACTTCATTTCTTTTAGCTGATGAGTACTATTCCAACAAAATGATATTCCTTCTTTTGTTGAAGATATCAAGGGTATTTATAGCGCTTATTTATTAAATTAAAAAGCTATAAGCTCTTGTGTGAAATAAATTTACATTTTTCTTGGGTAAGAAACTACTAGAAGTAGAGATTATGTCATCTGCAAAGTATATGAGTACCTATAAGAGAAACTAAATAAAAATACCCATACAATTTGTATAGAACTGCATTCTGATATTGCCAAGGCATCTATGAACACAATTTCCACAAAAGGAACCAAGCTAAGGAACTGTATTATCTGATTTCAAAACATACCAAAATATACTACAAGGTCTGGTAACCAAAACAGCTAGTAACTTAAAATAGGCATTTAGGCCATGGAACAAAACACCAATACCGCAATATGTCATTGTCACATACACACCACCACCACCACCACCATCAAACACACTGCTTTATTTTCCTGTTGAGAACTTGAATAGGATGTTTAAGAGATATAGTGAAAGTGGATACCCTAACCTCAGGTTATAACTAGGTTTTAAAAGATTTTGAGTAGTTCACAAGCTGTGATAATGTTAGAGTCATGTTTTTGTACAGATTGTACCTCTTTGAAGAACCTTCATTCTCCATTGCTGTTGTCTGGGTCTGGACTCCCTGGCCTCTCCTTTGACCCATGTTTATCTTAAAGACTTATTGCCTAATCTTGGTAATTTGTTGGTAGTTTTAGGAAGTGGGGGCTAGTGGGAAGCTTGAGATTCATGGGGGCAAGCCTTTTAAGGAGATAATGAACACTCTGCCCCTTCTTCTTGCTCACATTTCACTTTCCATATATGTGGGAAGTTAACACAACCACGCACTCCTGCCATGATGGGCTCCCATGGGGTCAAGAGACTGCGGATCAAAACCTCTTTATTTATGAGCCCATATGGAAAATGTGTCTCCCTGTGTGCTGTTTAATTTAGATGCTTATTATACTTACAGAAAGCTATTATAATACATGTTTATAAATTCTTAAGATGTGTTATTAGCAATGTGTTGATATATAGCTAAGGATTTTGTACATTAGTTCTGTTAACTCTTTATTTTATTTTATTTTATTATTTATTTATTTATTTTGGTTTTTTGGGGAAGGGTCTAGTTCTAGCCCAGGCTGACCTGTAATTCACTATGTAGTCTCAGGTGGTCTCGACCTCACAGTGATCCTCCTACTTCTGCCTCCTGAGTACTGGGATTAAAGACGTGTGACATCACACCTGGTAACTATTTATTGTTATTAGTTTATTATGTTAATTTGTACTATTAGTTGAATTTTAAATGTTCAGCCAATCTTAACATTCTTGTAATAAGCCTAACTTTATATATTAACTGTGTTATACATCATATTTTATAAACACAGTTGTTCAGATTTTTATGTACAGGATTATCAGTGAATTTTCCACATATTTTATTTCCTGAAAGTATTATTATTATATTTTGTCACTGGAAAAACAGCATATTTTCATCACAATATGAGCTTGAAAGGGTTCATATTTTCACATTCCATAGAGAGTTTTAAATTCAATGTTATTTCTTCCATAAGTAATGTCTTTCTCTCTCTCTCTCTCTCTCTCTCTCTCTCTCCATATATACATACATACATACATACATACATACATACATACATACATACATACATATATACTAACAGACCTAAGGGAAGCCATCTTAGGCCCCTCAGCCATCTTGACATTGTCAAGGAGCCATAAGAGTGGTTACCATCCACAATGAGCTGTTGATCACTTAGACCTACAAGGCTTTCCAAAAGAAGACAGATTTCTGTCAGAGTACTTGATGACCCACCACTCTTGCTCACTACTCCGATTACTGCCATCTCCAGACACATAATTCTGTTACTTTTAGGACTGATTGTAAGCCCCTACATTTTAAATGCTCTAATCAAGTTTAGCCAACAGAGAATTTCCTCAGTAAAATTAATGGTTCTCTGGGCCAAGTATGAGGCTATGGTAACTGATAAGTCTCAGATTTGACTCAGTTACTAAAACCAGTTGGGAATGAAACAATCTCTGGTGAACAGACCTAAGAGAAGCCATCTTAGGCCATTCAGCCATATTGACATTCTCAAGAAGCCTTAAGAGTTTAAAGATTAGCACAGAACATTAATTAAGGCAACTGATCTTTGCTCTCACCCTATGGTCAAGATGTCCTGATAGTTGGTATCTGCTTTATACCTGGTGCTAACCACAAAAATTCTGCTTTTGTAGTCATGCATGCTTGCTTGTTCTTGCTATAGACAATTGGGGGTGGCTGGGAACATTTTCACATCATTGTAAAAGAATGAGGTTTTTACCTTTAAAAACTCACTGTAAAAGAAGGACAGGATTGCTCTCATCCATGCTGTGAGGGGACAAACACTGGCCTACTAAATAAGAATTCTCCTTTTTTAATTTTTATTTGGGTAGTCTTCTGTTCATTTCTGGTCAGAGACTCACTACACATGTAAGTCTGGAGTGTGTGTGTGTGTGTGTGTGTGTGTGTGTGTGTGTGTGTGTAAAATTCCTCCAAATGTAGGAATCATGTGTTACCTCAGTTTTAGAAAATGATAGTTTGCAAGTAATTTATCCAATTCATGAAAACATTACAGCATGCAGGGATGCACAACATTAATTCTTTGAAATGTCTTTATAATTCAGTGATATTTCCACTTATATTTCACATATATTAAGTAACCAAGATTTATAGATATGTTCATAAAAATATTAATTTGGACTTTTTCTTTTATACAGTTTCCCAAATTTATTCTGCATTCAAAATAACATGGCACAATCTGGGATGGTCTGCTGAAACACCTTATAGTAGTGCACATGTGTCTAAATATGCTCATCAAAATATCATTTTTTTGTTTTTCTACCCCAATTTCTTCATATTTTTTAAATTGTTTTTTTTTATTTATTTGAGAGTGACAGACAGAGAGAGAAAGAGGCAGAGAGAGAATGGGCATACCAGGGCCTTTTATGGTTGTCATTCTTCTTGCAATGTTAATGTATTTTTAGGCCTTTATCACCATGTAAATATTCCATATAGTCTCATACCAGCATGTTATCAAAAAATCCAAAAGGGACCATGTGGAAAACCTGTATAGTGAGCTGTGAATCACTGTTCAGACAAGGAACACAAAGCAAGAGAGATTCCCAGAACAAAAGAAGAATACAAGTAAAGATTTAAAAACAAGCATACATTCTTTCTTTATTTATTTTTTGCAAATGAAAAGTACCCTTATAAAATTTTATGTCCTCACAGGTTGCTTCTGAAGTGTCATGTACTTAAGAAAACATTTTCAGAGTTTTGAGAATACCAGAGCTACACTTTCTTTAACTCAGAGTGTTTCCTTAAATTATCTGTTGGAAGAACCTCTCTTACTTCACCATAGACCAACTGCAGCTCTGATACTCCATTGAAAGAGACATGGTTCTCTCAGCTGCTATTGCACACACACTTGCTGTTCCATCAAGTTTAACTGCAACTATATAAAGATCCTTCTGCCAGAAATGCCAAGAAGCCCAGTGAATTTCTATATCAGTTGCTGTATATAGAAAGATTGTAGGTAATAAAATGCTTATTTTTAAATCATTAAATGGTGAAATTATCACAATATAATATTTGAAATCTAAAATAAACATTTTATTATGTGTTTATTTTATCTATCTATCTATCTATCTATCTATCTATCTTTATTTATTTTTTTAGTGAGAGAGGGATAATTGGTGTGCCAGAGCCTCAAACACTAAAATTGAACTCCAGATACTTGTGCCACCTAGTGGCCATGTGCAACCTTGCACTTGTCTCACATTTTTTGTCTGGCTAACATGGGATCTGGAGAGTCGAACATGGGCTCTTTAGGTTTTGCATGCAAGTGCCTTAACTGCTAAGCCATCTCTCCAGTGCTATTATGTATTATTTATGCTTAAATGTGTGAAAATTTCAGAATCTGAAAATCACATTTTCTAGATAATTCCAGATATTTTTTTTTTCTGTAAAACAATGTGCTCACATGACCAGAATTATAATGACAAATTACTGACTTATATTCACTTGGATTTACAGGTCATCGAAGATCTTTGTCTTAAGTTTTCATTGTAAGCTAGAGTTATTTCTACATACCATTTTCAAATGTATTCATCTCACATGCAGTTCAGTTAAATACCATGAGCTTAGACTTCTTCTCTGGTCACAGAGTTGCATGTTTGTTCCAATTTTGTACTCCTTCTCTCCAGAGAAACTTAAGTTTCACCAAATTCCTCGATGGGAAACAAGAACCAAATATCCAGTCCTTTTCCAGATATATATATATATATATATATATATGCAAATTTCTACAAATCTTGTCTTCTTGGTAGCTCTGTTTTTTTTTGTTGTTGTTGGTGGTGGCGGCGGTGTTGGTGGTTTTTTTTTGGTTGTTGTTGTTGTTTTGTTTTGTTTTATTTTTTGAGATAGGTTCTCACTCTACCTCAGGCTGACCTGGAATTCACTATGTAGTCTCAGGGTGGCCTTGAACTCATGGCGATCCTCCTACCTCTGCCTCACAAGTGCTGGGATTAAAGGCATGCTCCACCATGCCCAGCTATTCTTGGTAGTTCTGAATTGCAATTTTCAGGTCATTATTTCAGTTGAGTTTTCTATGACCAAGACAAGTAATAGAAAGTGTTTCTGGGGTAGGGCGTGGGTGACAATTAATGTGGAACTTACAGAAATGTGTTTTTATTGCCTGTTAGATTTGTCTTCCTGCATGTACTCTATCTTGGCTTCCTCAGTAGTTGCTAGTTATTATAACCAAATATATATATATATATATATATATATTGCAAAATATATACACACATATATATTTACAAAAAATATTAGTTATCATTTTAATATTTCTCATGCTTTATTACTTACAAAATATTAAATCCTACACACATCTGTTTTATAAGCTGTGTCTAAGTGAAAAAGTCATGCTGCCATCTGTTATACTTCTTGCATGATAACTGTCGGTCTCATTATATGTTGTTGCAAGTCTCCAAGGACTGGGATCTCTGCCTTTGAGCCACATTTGAATAAAGTGAATATCACTTGCCTTCTCTCTTGTCACTGCACAAACTGTATTATAAAGATTGTCTCAATTGCAGCATTGCTTGTGTTATCTTAAGTAGAATTAATTTTTGCTTTCATGTTCCAGGAATGGAACTTGGCTCAGCAGAAGCATCTGTGCATGCTCTGTTGCTATGCTTTGGAATACCTGAGTCTCCACATCATTATGGTGGCACATAATGATAATGACATTATTTACAGTTTATTTTTCAAAATTTCAACAGGAAAACCTCTTTGCCATACTTGATGCCATCTGTTTATATAGGAAAAAAAGTCATTCTTTAGAGTTGATTATCACAAAATTAAAACAACAGGGGTAGTTCTTCAATTTAGCATTAATGCGACAATGTCAAATATCCTGTTGTTCTGGCCAAGGGCAGCCATTTCTATCATAGCATCGAATGAATCTTGTCAGTCAGTTCTTATACTGTGATAGATAATGTGGAGGCATGTTGTCTGTTTTTTGAGAACTTTACAATTTTCTTTTCTGTGATTTTTTTTGGTACAATTTGCTAGAAGTTCAATGCCAAATTCTGAACATATTTAGGATATGATAGTACTACCATATTCCTTTGTGTTAAAAGTCTCAAGTCTTGATTTTATGGCTCAGTATTTCTGGATTATTCTTGTGTTGAATGCAGGCATTTTTATTAATTTTAATATAAAAATCACATTTATCAATTTAATCTGGGAAATAAACAAAAGTGACTAACAGCATAATGACTAGAGGAAAAGGCATATTCAAAAGAACTAGGATCTCTTTTATTGCTAAAAGGAAGTATTGATTGTGGACAGTCTCTTGATTGACAAACATCACATATAATGAAGGTGGAATATGTTTAATAAGTTCTATCATTCCTTCCTATATACCATGCAGGGATTATATGTCTAAAATGTATAAGATATGATATCATTAGTATTTTTTCATTGTTGATCATTCTAGAAGATAGTTATTTTATTATATTAATTTAAATTACTATTAATTTGATTGGCTAACCTTTTTTTCTTATTTTAAAGGAGTTTTTCAGAATTTAGAGACAGTAGCTTTTGGTCTATAGTATTTTCCTCTCTTTTGTTTGCCATTTAAATATGTTTCTGGTCAGTTTATAAAGTTTACACTTAATATTCATATAGTATTCTTAGCTCTCTATTGTTGGTATTATGCCTGGTAAATTCTAAGTTTCTGGTCTTGGTAAAAATATTAGCAGTCCATACTTGTCCATTTTTCAGTAACAATAGAACTGTTTCTCTGAGTTTCAAGTAAACCAGGACTGTCCTTTCCACTTCATACTTACATTGTCAATTTCCCTGCAACAATAGACCACTGCTAGAGATGTGATATCAGAGTGATAGCTTTGAACCAGAGATTTTGCAAAAAAAGACATTGTTCTGAATATATATCTTTAGTGATATATATAATATCATTTTTAAAGATTTTTGTAATGGTTTCATATTTATACTATTCTGTGTTTAAATTATGTGAAGCTGAGAACTTGACAAAGAATTCATTTAAAAATAATCTGTGGTCTTCCTATATGCTCAATTTCCTTCTTTTTTTTTTTTTTTTTTTTTTTTGGTTTTTTCTGGCTCAGGCTGGCCTGGAATTATAGTCTCAGGGTGGCCTCGAACTCTCGGCGATCCTCCTACCTCTGCCTCCCGAGTGCTGGGATTAAAGGCGTGCGCCACCACGCCCGGCTCAATTTCCCTTCTTTATAGAGTTTCTCTTTTTAATTTTTCACCCATAAAGTTGCTACATAGGTGTAGAACATACCATGTGCTCATTATAGTTTTTGAATAAATTATTGGCAAGGATCCCTATGAATTACTTCAAGCACATACATTCTGTGAGCATTTGTGTAACAAAGAAGTAATCTGTGTAGTAACAGTGAAGAAGTTTCATGTTAACAGTCATCAAAGACATAATCAACTTCATCTACCACAATGAAGAGTTAATGGGCAATGGGCATTCACTCAGTGTGAGTATAAATCAAGGCGGTAATAGAGAGAATTGGTACATATTAATATATGTTTGCTATTTATTTGAGTAGAAATACCATCCACTTGTAGGAATTTATCTGGCAGAAATAATTGCTTGAGGGTGTCCAACCATGCACTTATTAATAACCTAAAATTCTTTCTTAATTACCTCTTATTGTAAAAAAAAAAAAAACTTGTTGACTTAAGACATATTTAGTCATCTCATGATTCAGGACTCCATTCAGCATTTTTTCTGACAGAATAACTTCTGTTGAGATGGTCAGGAGGAGATTGGTAGCAGAGCCATTTGAAGTTTCACTCACATGTCTAGGAAGGGCTCAAAGGACCTCCAGAAAAGTAGGATCTCCTCAACTCTGTTTCTGCCTGTCCTATGCATGTGAGCTCTCCAGATTGGTAGCTGGTGTGTAGCCAGATGATTTACATGTCACTCAAAATTCCAAAGTCACCATACTCAATACATGGGGCAGAACACACCCAGGTAAGGAGTTGTATCATCTTTATTAACCTAGCCTTGGGAGTCACTCAGTTTCTTTTCCATCTCAATTTTTTCTATTTAAACAGGTAACAAAGATCCTCTAAACTTTGAAGAGAATAGGGATATTATGTATCTAGTTGAGGCTGTAGCCTGTAATTTGTCCTATTTATTAGAACCACCATGATGGCAATAAGAAATAAGAAAAACTTCTTTTTGTAGATATTGGTAACTGTTAGAGACTTGATTCTCATCAAAGTTCTGAAATAAAGAGATAGTTAAGTGCTCAGAACCAAATAAGACATGTTCATCCCATCCACAAAGGCTCAGGGAAAGGTGATAGAAAGAATATAAGATCCATCGCATTGGGAAGGGTGCTTTGGAGTGCTGTCTTCTGGACTCAAAATGGCCATTGCATTCCTGACCTCACAGCAACTGTTGTTACCTGCCCAATAGTGGATTCATTAACATGCCACCGTGGATTATGGATGAAAGCAAAAATAAATAAGTAAAAAAAAAAAAAAAAAAAAAAAAACAGCATCTAACCAGAAGAAGAACTAATTGCAAAAGAAGGGATTATGGATACAGGTATGGTGGAGGGAGAGAAAAAAATAATGGGATGGGGTCATGATCCAAATTCATTATAAACACTTGTGAAAATTATCAATAAATAATATATTAGACCGACTAACTGTAGTAAACAAATGACACTGTCCGGATCTACTTCTTGTCTCTCAAAATAAATTTATTTTATAATAGAAACAAATAATGAATATTTCAAATTAATATACACATATATGTTTGCATGTGTAGTGAAATATAATATCACAAAAAGTGATATACATCTTGAAATATTAAGAAAGAAATATTCTTTCTTTATTTATCTTAAATTGTAAAATATTTCTAATTTATTGAGATTATGCCAGCATACATAAATGTGCATTATCTAATTGCAAATGCACTTCTGTAATGGGGCATTTCACCATTACTCCCTTCATTAATGTGAATTAATCAATTAATTTTATTACTCTTGAGTTATTTTAAGTCTTCTTCAATGAATGTAGGACTTATGATTTTGTTTTCAGTGCACTTTGATTGTATATTGAAATATTTGCCAATGTCCTTTGACTATATTCCTTGACTCAATGTCCCCATTCTAGTAAGTTAGCATACTTGGTCTTCTGTGAATACATATGCCTCCTTTTCCTCAGGCTCTTTTGCACTTAAGTTATTTTCTCCAAACATCCTCTAAACCATTCATTGCTTTGTATTTTTTAGGTCTTTATTCAGAGGCCAGTGGAAAAAGAGTACTGAACATACTGTATGCTTCACTTATTCATGATGCTAACTAAGGTCCCAACTGATCTATTTTCTCTGTCAGAAAATAATACAGACCAAGGGACATAGATTGCAACCCTATGGTAATCTCTACTATTTACACACTACAAAAACTACCAGAGAGTAATTAGACTCAGTGACATTTTATAAACATGTACCAAATAGATGAATGAGCCAGGCTGAAAGAAAGAGGGGAGATGATACAAGAATTAGCATCCAACATGGTGTGTGAATGAGAAATTTAAAAACTTGAGAAAACTAAAATGCCAAATTCTTGATGTTTTATTTAAAAAATACTTAGATTATTTCTATTACCATAAGTATCTCCATTATCTCTATTATATCCCTTCAGTACAGAATGCATGTAGCCTAGCCAGCTTCATGTTGCTGCAATGAACCGCTAAACCAGACTTAGTTTATGGGAGGAACAGGATTTATTGAAGCCTACAGATCCAGGGAAAGTTTTATAATAGTGAAAAGGAGAAAGCCCACAGCCAGCAGCAAGAGCAGAAAGATGGGCAGCCAAATAGCAGGGAACCCAGGCAGAGTTCAAGCTCTCTGCATGCCTGTAAAGGAGAATTCAGATCTGCCCCAGTAACACCTTAAGGCTAATTCCCAGGGTCCAACCACAGTGACACGTTCTCTAGACAGGTAGAGACTTTAGTAAACTCCTGAATCTACTGGGAGACATCCATTCAACTCACCACAACACGTTTGACTTTCCATATGCAACTTTGGTGAGTGAGGCAATTTGTTTCCACAATAACTTGAATTAATATATTGAACTTTAATAAAATATTTTAGATTATTGGATTAATACTTGGACCTATTTCACTAGTATTTTTCAATGTTATTTAATTTTTTAAATAAATTTAGTAATTCTGTGAACATGAAAAAAAGCAAGTGTTTACACAGATAGTATGAAGAATTTGAAATTCATAGCTCAATTAGTAAGTTGGGAAATGTTTTTTCTCCAATTTCATGTTAGAATTGACATTAAAAACTGCTTGTTGAAAACCATTTAGGGTGAAGGCCAAGGTTGTCAGAGTAGGCACCATTCCAATAGCTCTCAAAACAGCAGGAAAATCAAGCTAACTAATATCCCTACCGAGGAGGCCAGCTGTTCGTACTCACACTCCCAATCTGAATCTGTTAAATGGCATATTAACCTTATCTTCTTTCAGAAGCTTCAGTGAGGTGAGAAAATTAAAATCTCAATACCATGAGTCTCAATCATGAATGGTTATTGTCTCACACAGTTTCAGGTGAAAAGGCTCAGTCAGATACAGTTGAAAAGTTATAAGTCAAAAGAGAGGCAGCATTTATCTGCACTAAATAAGAAAAAGTCAAATTCTAAATTACAGTTGGAGTTTTAGGAATATCATAGCTCACATTATTAGAGCTGAGTTATTAATAGAACTCCTTTATTTATCCAATCTTATTACATCTGGATGGTCAAATGGTCCATTCCTCTACCATATTATATACTAGCAGTACTCATAACCACCTTCTACACAGTGGATGTCACTGCCAGCATTGGTGCTCTGCAGGAGAGATAGAAAAGTCCTGCAGTCACTTCTGCAAGTTCTTGCTCACTTCAGCTAAAGTCAAAATGATGTGTCATTGTCTCTGTTTTGCTATTGACTGTGCTATGGGAGGTAGAGGAAGGACATAAGGATTGATAGCCGCATCATCACTGTCCTAAGAGGACTGATCTAGAAGCAGATTATGGAACAAAATCCAAAGGGACATCATTTACTGGAGAAGTATTTTTCAGATGAAGGAAAAACATACTCTTTCAGAGCTTGAGCAAAACAAGACTAAAGAGGCAGAAAGCTACATAACAAGGTACCTTTAACTCTAACATTAGTCTGGTTCCAGTGCTAGTGACAGGATACTCAAATTCATTTACAGATAACTTGTACCACAATAAGTCACAGGATTTGTATTTTGTATTTATAAGATACTAGCTACTTGTTTGATCAAAATTATGATGTACCAGATCTGGGAAAATAATACAGTTGGGAAAGTGTTTGCTTTGCAAGTATGAGGACATGAATTCAATGCTCAGAACTCATGTAAAAATTCTGGGTGCAGTGACATGCTCTTGTAATATCAGCACTAGGCAGGGGAGTAGAGGTGAATCACTGGAATTTGCAGGAGCAGCTATCCTAGCCTACTTAGCAAGCTCCAGGCTAATGAGAGACAATGTCAAAAACAAAAAGAGGGGAAAAAGAAAGGAAGGGAAGGGAAGAAAAACAAAGAATGATAGCGGAAAAAAGGAAGAGAGAAAGAGAAAGTCAGGAAGAAGGAAGGAAGAAAGCAAGGGGGAGGGAGGAAGAATGGAAAGAAGGAAGGATGGGAAATAAAAATAGAGCCTGAGAAAGGCTCCCAAAGTTGTCCTTTGGCCTCCATATGTACTGGTAATACATGTGTGTGTACCTGCATGCACATTAATATTCACAAACACAAATTAGGACCTCTCAAGTTTTTCTAGTACTGTCAATCCACTCTAACAAATGGAATTACTTTCATGAGTGTGACAAATATGGAGCTGGGTATCTAGCTCAGTCAGTAAGTGGTACCTGACAGGCATGAGGACATTAATTTGATTCCTGAGACCCATATAAAAATGGCAGGCATGGTGCCACAACATTGTAATCTAAGCTCTGGGAAGGCAGGGATAGGAACATCACTGGGGGAGGGTCTCTCACCAATCACCCTAGCCTAAATAGTGAGCTCAAAGCCAAGGACAGATCTTGTCACATAAATATAAAGACAGCATTCCTGAGGAACAGTAAAGGAGGGTATCCTCTGGCACACATGTGCACTTGTGCACATGTGAACATGCACACATATATACACATATGCATAAAAAGTAAAACAGAACACCGCAGATATAAGCAATTGGCCTTATACTTGTAAACACCAAAGAATCTGTGCATTAGTTGAAAATAGGAACATGAATATACTTTGACAAAATCTGCAAGAGTTCACACCCTTAAACTTACATTTACTATAGATGGATATCCTCTGTACAAGACTCTGGTTTGTGAATGTTTCTTTGTGGGACATTTGGATCTATTGAGATAAACTACAAACTCCATGTTATTGATATTTCCAAGGCAACCATTTTATCCATTATCTACTTCCATGAAATGGATTGGATATTGAATTTGTGCTTCAAGATTCCAGGGTTAGCTATTTAATCCCCTTTGCGAGGTATTAAGAGGATGGGGATTTGGTCTGAACAGGATGTTTAAAAATGGGACTTTTGGAAGATGATATGGATTATATTGGGTTATGAGGGTAGAAGATTCATGTCTAAATACTGGTTGCTTTCTAAGAAGATAGAAAGAGACCAAAATGACATTACATACATGTTGACTCTAGCTTCTAAATGACATCTGGACTGCCCTGGGACTCTTCCAACAAGAAGGCCATCATGAAATGCGGGCCTTGACGTGGGAATCATGAGCCCAAATCAACTTCTTTTTTATCTTGTCAGAATTTTTCTCAGTGTGACCTAATCCCAGAAATGGATAACTAAAATATGGAAGGGCTTATTTTGCTCAGAGGTTCCAGTCTACCATTGTGGTGGGTGCATGACAGACAAGAGGATGTCATTTCATGGTGGCTCAAAATCAGAGGGAGAGAATGCTTGTACTGTCAGCTTATCTCCTTTTTTTCAATTTCATTCTGTAGGTCCCATTCTATGGGATGGTACCTCCCACATCCAGGATAATTCTTCTCTGATCAGGAAACTTTTGTGGAAATTTTCATAGATGTGTTTTACTACCCTCCTAGGCACTTCCCAATCTAATTATTTTGAAAAGAATAATAAGCCATTGTACCTATTCTTTTCATAAGGAAGCTAATCTTACATATTTAATTATAGTAATAGAAGATGGACTAATAGCCACTTTTGCAACTCATTGTATGTCTCCCTCACTCTTGGAAAACACTTCCGGTTAAACTGGCTTCCCTGTGAGATGACTCAGGCCCACAAAAGTCAGAGGTTTGAGCTCCTGGTCTTTTTAGTTTTCTCTGGCTATAGCTGTAGTAATTTAAAAATGGACAATGGAGGACAAAGTGGGGTCCAACGGTTACTAAAAGTGACAAAAATTCCTCTAACCCCAATGTTAAACATTAATGGACTCTTAAACTGCTCAACTTCAATTACATATATCAGTATTTTCAACTCCCGGATGTGCCTACAGGTCTACCCAAAGCCAGCCTGACTGAGCTTTAGTTGCTTCAGGTCTCCGTTGATGGGATTTTCATGTCTCTTAGACCTCAAGATTCTTATCTCATACTTTAATTGAAATCTTAATTCTCTGAAACCCAGGTCTTGGGTGTAAAGTTGGGGGTTGATATGCAAAGTTTTCTCCAATTAGTTTTTTGAAGTAAGAGACATTTCTACCTCTACCCCTCACTCCATATCTCTACAAATATGGGCTAAAACAGAATGTAGAGGTTATTTGTTTAAGTAATATTTCATATTCTGAAGAATTTTATGCCATGTAAAAATATTATCTTCAAGCTAGCTCTTCAATTATGCCTTCAAAAGTTTTTTCCCACAGCTCCATTTCAAGCCAAACGTTTCTGGATATTGCCTGATATAATAGTGTGATTTAATTCCATCATGGCATGGCCAATATAATATCATTAGTATGATGTTAGAAGTGCTCCCCCAGAAGAAGTGTATAATTGGTGATCTCTTGAGTAAGCCACCCCACCTGAGGCTCTGTGCTTAGGTATTCATGTTCATATAAAATAAATATGAATCTTGACTTGGATGAATGCTTTTTATTTCTTGTATTAAAATGGTTCCATGTAGTCTACTTCTTATGAGAAAGTTAATTGGTTCCTTGAGAGATGGTTACATATCAGTGATTCAGCTTCCTCATAACATTATGACAGGATCAGAATTCATCAAAAAGTGACTGATCAGAATTGGTTAAAAAAAAAAATCCATGATGTTGTCCTCATGAATAACCCCTATCACTGCTGATACCATTCTATTCATGAGCTTACTTTAAATGTAAAGTCTGTGGATACAGACTGATGAATACATAGTAAGTTAACCTCTCTAGACCTGATCGTTCAGTGCTTTTCTACAATCAATGAACTTTCCCCCTATAAATAGCTTTGCCCCCTATCCTATCAAACTGTCCATATGTTTTTCCCCAGAGATCTTAAGAACTCATTCCTAGTAGTACAAGCTATCTTGACTTCTCATACGTCTC
Organism: Orientallactaga sibirica; assembly: GCA_036365145.1. Taxonomy (NCBI): domain Eukaryota; kingdom Metazoa; phylum Chordata; class Mammalia; order Rodentia; family Dipodidae; genus Orientallactaga; species Orientallactaga sibirica. Next base: position 9,826,582 of record JAEOAD010000509.1, read on the forward strand.
TCTTTTGTTGTATCTGTTATTTTACATGTATATACATACATGTATACATGTATACATGTATACATGTAGGTATATTTATAACTATAGATATCTCAGAATATTTGTTCCAGGTACCCCTATGTATGTTTTGAAGTTCATATTTTAATGTGATAGACTTGGGATATCAATTACATGTGCAAGTGGGTATTTTTAATTGAAGTAGATATTCTGCTTGGAGTTGTGTAGATTTTGATAGTATAGATCTTATAGCATATACATGGCCCTATTGTTTTGGAAATGGATAGAGTCACTGACAAAGATAGGTAAGAATAGAATGGATCAGGTAAGAATGGAAATGGATAGGGTCACTGCCAAAGATGGATAAGAACAGATACCTGAGAATGAGATTTGGGACATTTAATACTTTAGCAAATTGAAGGAAGGGAGAGTAAGCAAAGAGCCTTCAAAATCCAGTCTTGGAATACTGAACAATGAAGAGAGCAGATTATCTGGAATCCATGAGGGGAAGTTATCATTGAGAATAACCTAACATAAGGGTGTAGAATAAAATGGAGCAGGTTAAGAATGGATAATATAATTTGCCAATAAGGAGATCATTGGTTATTACACAAGAGCATGATCAGTGGCAATATCTGACAAGAGGAAGTTCTAGAGAAAATAGGAAAGAAGCCAATGGTTAATAACAACTCTTTTTAGAAACAAAATGAAAGAGTCATGGGTAGACAAGGATGTGTATTTCATACACATAGGAGGCCAGTTATGTGGGCCAGGTGCTAGGAGGGATGTGAATGCAGTGAAGGGACAATTGGATGATCATTTGTGCTTGTCTGGGTGGTGGATGTCAGGTTATCATTTAACAATGAAGAAGATTCTGTTCTCTCTCTGCCTCTCTCTCCATTGTGTCTGTTCTCTTCATTGT